>JANIMX020000470.1:1845119-1857162 GCA_024582655.2 Erythroxylum kunthianum | reverse complement strand
CTGCGTACTACTAGACCTCCCCAGACATTGCGGAATAACAAGATTATGTCTTTTTTTTTCTCTCTCTCATTCTCTCTCTTTTTTATATGAGTTATTTGGAAACAATCTCTCTACTAGCTGAGGGTAAGGCTGTATACTACTAGACCTCCCCAGACCTTGCGTAATAACAAGATTTTTACCGGGTGTTGTTGTTGTTGTATAATTTTTTTAATATTATAATCAAATAACATGAAATTGTAAGATAACATGTTTCTTTAATTAGATAATTAAGCAAAGCAACCAAAACATGATTCAAGTCAACAAGTAAAAGCTTGAGTTGATCAAGCTTGGACTCCGAGAGGCTAGCCTAAGTTAATGGACAAAGTTCAAGTTGACCCGATCTATAATCAATAGGTAAAAGTTCGAGATGATCAGAGTCGGACTGCAAAGTAATCAGAAGACATAAGAAAAAGACAATCAATAAAGAAATGATCAACTTTGTTACAGCAGACTTAGTAGTAGGCAAACAAAAACCATGCCTGAAAACTAAAACAAAACTGATTAGTACAAAAAAAGGGCAATACAAATGCACACCATCACTGATAGATTACTCAGCATCTGTTAAACACAGTTGGTTAGTTTTGTTTTTATCTCTACACTTGATCTTCCGGTCCGGCAAGTATGACCTGTCAATGTTCGGTTGAATACGTAACTCGACATTAAAGAAAAAAGAAGAAGAGAGAAAGCAGAGAAGAAGATAATACAAGACTATTAACAGAAGACAGCCCTTGAACTGTTTATAAGGTTGTTACAAGTTCTGAGACAAAATACTATAAATGCTTTGCTCATTTAGCTAAATCCCAAATTAGTTTAAGAAAAGAAGCAAGGAAGAGATCCCAAGGATATGGAAACACTTGAAAGAAACACAAGCATGTTAAGATATGGGAATTAGTATACTGACATTGCAATCAAAAGCATATTTCCTTGCAAGCATTGCAGCTGCATTCCTTTCTCGATCCGAGTCGAATGTTAATACAAAAGAAAGGCCCTTCCTCGGTTGCCAAAACAATTGCTTCGCCACAGCGGTACCATCGGATCTAGCTCCACATAACTAGAAGAACGAAAATTTCCAGTGTGAGAGTTACAAATGCAACTTGAAACTATGCAGAAGTCAATGCCCAGCAAGCTTGCATGCAGTGTCATTTCAGTTAAGAAGATCAGGTAGAAAGCCAAGAAAGTTTTACCGGGTCGAAAACCATTCAGGCTCAAAGATTTCATAGTAATAACTAATAAATGATATCCAGAAAAGTCTTTTGATTGATCTAGACAAAAAAAATACCTGCATTGATGTGGAATAGATTTCTCTGGCCTTTGTAATCCAACCCCTACAAAGCTTTATCCTCATTTTACCCACATTAAATACATGAACAGAATGTGATGGATGGTCTTGTCCATTCATTTGGGAAATGACAACCTACATTAAAATCCATCAAATTGTCAAACAACTTGCTATGCCTCAAGCCGAAATGGTGAACAGTCGAGAAAAACCAAAGAGGTCACATTGATTTTATACTATATTATACAATATCAGATCTTTTCTGAATCCAAATTTATTGGAAAACAACCAAGACAGATAGCTCATATGCATTATATGAGCGTTAAGGAAAATATGAAAGCACGTGTTTACGCACATTGAACTCTGAGCTTGATTTTCGTAGAAGTGTCTCTACATAGCTTCCCAATCCTGCAGCTGTTGGAAGGATTTTAGCAGTATTTCTTTGAAAATCAATCCTAGTAGTAAACATAGCCACCACAAACTGTTTTGTTTCTTTGGGGAGCCCAAATCATTCATTCTTGTCCAAAATACAGGCAATAATAAGTGAATCAATCACATGTTCATTTCGGTCTTGCCAGGAATCAGTTTTAGTATTGAATACGAACCAGAATGGATGGCCCCACCAGTAGTCACGGTGAACTTTTGGCCATTGGAGACAATATCCACTTGCAAGAATCTCCCAACATCAAAGGGCTCAGGAGCATACATTGATTTGTTAGCACCTATTAACCGAAGATGATCCCGATTATGTATGAAAAATAAGCAGTTTTGATCTGATTCAACGAAGTTTCAGTTGCTAACAAATGCAAAATAAGCAGAGAATGACATAAATTCAGTAAATCAGGAACATATTATCAGAATTAGCTGTAGTCACAGGAGTAGTTCAATGCTTTATCTCTTAATCATAATATCTCATCTCATAGGTAAGAAGCTCTAAAGCTCTTTAGGGCATTTATCTTTCTCTATTCAGATTCCAAAAAGCATGCAAAACATTATTGATTATGACAACCTTCATGGTATCAACAAGTTTTCATTAACACAGAAATGTCGGAAAAGATTAGTCCAATAAAAGCATCAATAGTAATTACCATCTTAAAGAGAAACAAATGAGTGATTACCTGAAATAACTTCTTTTTGACTGCCATCAGCTGACAAACGATGCCACTGAATTGAGCATTTTGAAAGAGATACTGCACTATCCGAGCGAGGCCGTAGTTGTAAGATTGAACCTAGAGTTTCAGAACCATCTAGGACATATAGAGAGGATTTATTCTCCTCAGCTCTCTTGCTCATTGCCAGCTATATTGCATAAGAACATCAGTTATGAAATGACTAACAATCATACAGAAACAGGCACCATCCATGACATACTAACCAATTCAATAATGAG
Organism: Erythroxylum kunthianum; assembly: GCA_024582655.2. Taxonomy (NCBI): domain Eukaryota; kingdom Viridiplantae; phylum Streptophyta; class Magnoliopsida; order Malpighiales; family Erythroxylaceae; genus Erythroxylum; species Erythroxylum kunthianum. Next base: position 1,854,457 of record JANIMX020000470.1, on the reverse strand, counting down.
ATTTGAAAATAAAACCGAGTGAAGATGAAAAATAAATGGAAACAGAGACCTCAAAATGAAGAAATTCTATTCTTTTATGGAATTAACTGGTAACAACTTTAGGTAGGATTGTCCAAAGGCCAAGCTTCAGGAGGTATAAACTATAAACTTGTGTCGGTCAAGTTCTGCATATCGAAGTATCTATACACAGACAACCTACAATACTTTTTGAGAACACTGGTCTTGTTATGAATTAGTCAAGTCAAAGATGCACTTTTGTTCTCATCTAAAACCTTTAATTGTTGTAATTGTTGTATACCATAACTAAAATTTGGTTCACCAATTGAAAACCACCAAGTACTATGCAACTAAATGAGATCAATCAGCATAAAAAAGAACTTAAGCAAAGTAATGACATGGAATGAGCTATATGTTTTAAGTATAAAAGATCATTGTAGAAAAAGTTCAACAAAGTCAGCACCTTGATCAACTTATACACAAAAGAAGTGTTATAAAGCGACCAAAAGTAATAGAACATAAGTGCAAGTAAAACTTTCGACAAACCTCTGTTTGAAGTTTGACTGAAAAAATAGATTTGTCTCGGATTTGAGCTCTTAGGGCACGAAGCTCATGGTCCATGTCCATGACCTGCATGTATATGGAAGAACAATTAGATAAATAACTGACCTATCAGAAATAAAAGTTCCAATGAGATAACACTCAATTACCTTGCTTGGCTGATGCAATAGTTTAATTCTTCTAGCCTCTTGAACCTCCTCAATTAGTTTTTCGACATCCTAGAATAAAATGAAGTGCATCAGCCGATAACACCATAGTTTTGACAAGAATCTCCTGTACTAAACTATGTTAGAGACCTCTTGAAAGACTTCAATTGATGAAATGGTGATATCATCACATGATAAAACACTGCCACCAAGATGAGAAAATATAACAAAGCACTAAATTGCAGAACTCACAGGGTCCTGATTTTTAGAAATTTGAGCATTCATTTCTTCCTCTTCTAGGGCCTCACCAAACCTCTGCACAACTGCCCTAGCACTTTCAATTTCAGCACAAGCAAAAGACTTTTCCTGATTGACTAACTTCTTAGCATCTTCAGAAGCCTGCAAGTTAACATGAAATTCTCGTTATTCACGAAGACATGATAGGAAGAATAGCCAAAACTAGAAAGCTTCATGGGCACAAATCATAGTGAACTGAACTGTGATGATTACTAAAGGCGCTGCTCAAGCAATTTTGCTATGGTTGTATGTAACTGAAGAATTCAAGTCAAGTAATCCATGCACAAACTGAAAGAAATGCGAACCTGTTTAAGAAAGCCTGCCAGCTTTTTTACTTCAAACTTTTCCTGGATTAGTTCTCCTTCTTTTTGAGTCAATTTAACAGCTAACGCCTCAACCTGAATGGAAGAAAATAGTGATGAGAGCTACTGGCATGCATAACTATTTGTGATAGGAATGGTACTTTAAATTCAACTATGCAGTTCATTGGAAAAGAAATAGAATATCTGTTCACTCACACACACAAAGAGTGAATTAAAAACCAAACTGACCAAAGAAATGGCCTTCTCGACGTCTTCCTTGTTTCGCCCTGTCAAATGGCCTCTTAAAGATTCCAATGCATCCCTAAGCTTCTTTAGAAGAACATGTCCTTCCAAAGAAGCAGTGTCTCTAAGCTTTGCCTGAAATCAAGAAATGGGAATAGCTCAATATAGCTCATTTAACCATCTGCCCTCATTAGTGATTCATTTCTTAGATGTTTTAAAAACATTAAGAAAACAATAGAAGATCAGAGTAACTTTGATTTTGAGAAAGAAAAAGTGTTGGAAAGTAAATCTTCTATATTCAATGTAGAGCACAACAAAAAGAAGAGTTGAATGTTGGAATAAAGATGCCTATTTGCATTTGCCTCTTCATGTTCAGTGAAAAAGTAAAATTTTACTAAACCCCTTAAAGAAAATGGCAAAGTTTGAGTACCTCCTCAGTTAACTTAGCAGCAGCAGCCAGGTTCTTGTCAAATTTGCTGGCGAGGTCACGAACCGAGAGACGCTTGTGCTGATTCGACAGCAGCATGGTTTCCTGATCAACAACCTCTTTCAGGGATGGACCCTTGTTGTCTTCTTTTGGTTCTTCCAAGATCTGATTATCAGGTCCTAGCTTATACTTTGGAAAGTGATTAGAAGCAAAGCTCACATCCACAGAAACCGGAAGAATCACTTTTTCCATGCTTTCTTCAATTTCAGGAACAATCTTCCTCATTGAATCAAAGGTTAGATTCTCTGGTCATGTCAGAATCTCTGTATTAGGCCTCATTAACAAATGGGAAAGCAAAACCAGCATATACAATAGACATCTACACAAAATTTCATGTCCTGACAGTTGCTACCATCAAAACTACTGATCTATCCCTGGTCAGCTTTCATCCGCGTATGGAGGAGAAAGACATAAGAGGGAAGGAGAGACAGAGTTCAATGAGATCAATAATGGCAAGAAGATGAGATTAAAGACAAAAGCAACAACAAGAAAGACATCATATGTTGACCAGCTGCCCTTAAAGGTACAAGTAGTTGATTATTGATGAGGGATACCAACAAAATTGGAAACTCAGTTTGTTCATGTCCACAAGTAAGGAGTCCCACGAACCAACTTCAATTAATGAACAACAAGAAGTAAACCAACAGTAGAAACCCCATTGTTAACTTACACAACCAAATGTACATTAGTTTAATTTTTACAGACACAAGCACGCCAAGAAAAGCGGATGAGGAAAAAGATCAAACATTTTTAGATTCTAACCCCATTTCTTGGAAACTTGTCTCCTTAATAATACAGAACTAAGCATGACCTGATTCTCTTTTTTCTATAATAAATTAAATAAAAGTTCACAAATTTATGATTGTCACTATTAAATACAGATATGAAGTTCTGATTCCTTGCACAAATTTCTTCACTCAATAAACCATACTCAACCTCCAGACAACCTCTACCAGAAAGCAGGAAGAATCTAAAATTTAGAAGCACAAGCCAAGAAGAACTCATTCAAAAGCTAACGTCCAAAGAGTACCAAAAACAAACATTTATTAAGGAAACCAGGAAAACCCAGATAGAGAAATGAAGCAAATGCAACTTGAAAGTTGCAAATCTGATCAACAAATACTTACAGATTGACAAATGTCAGGACATGCACAGAGTTTTTTCCTTCTCCAACAGCAAAACTTAGAGAGAATGTGAATGCAGAGAGAAAAAGTTGAAGAAGAAGAAGAAGAAGAATCTAAAAGGGGTGGTTTTGAGGGTTCTTGCCTTTTCCAAAAGCTCTCTTTGTTATATATATTGTTGTTTCTGTGTTCTTGTGTAGCTTTTAGCTGTCTCGAGCATTCATAGACTCATAGTAACTCTTGAAGCATGTCGGGTCAAAGTAGTTAACAGTCATAAAACTTCCATGCATTGGGCCCACTTCCAGTTAAAGTGGGTCCCACTGACACCTGACTTGTGGGGTTTGCGTACTCATTGGAGTGCGACTATTTTTGGTAGGTAAGGTTGGCTAAAGAGAGGATTGTTGGATGATGCAACCAACAAATTACACTAATAAACCGATTTTATATTCATTATTTTAGTAATTTTTAATAAATTATTTCCAATATAAAAATATAATTAAATAATATCAATTATAATAAATATCAGAATTATTAAAGTAATAAATCTTTTTTTTACAATTTATTTGTTGATATTATAATTTAATAAGTATTCTTCTTATTTAGTTTTTAATTTGTAATCGTTATCTTATTTTTTGAGTATAAATTTTATAACTTTTTAATCATATGTTTTAAATAAATTATTAAATGAGTTAAATGAATAATTCAATTTAATTCATTATTGTAATTTATTAATGCAATGTAAACCTTACCTTAAATACTTAAAGGTATTTATTTTATATAATTTAATACTAATTCCTTCAACTATAATTATAATATGTTAGCGAAGGCTATGATATGGAATTAGCATAAACCTTAAGGATCTATTAAGGTTTAGAGTATAATAACCATTATTAGTTAACTTAACTCCTTGAGATAAATACAAAATGGTTTATACTTTATACTATGCAATGTCTTATCTTGAATATGAGAAGAAAGTGGATACTATGCTATGATCTCACATGTCTCTTACATCTTCTTCCCATCTTTCAATTTCAAGTAAAAGTTGAAAGTGATTGATACTAATGGTACACCTTCGTGTACTATTTAGCTAAATTTTGAAAGAGACCTAAAATCAAGGACTTTGTTGTTGTATATGTAGTCCTTTTCCTTTCACTAACCCTAATGATTGTTGTGATTCATATATAAAGACATAATAAAATTAAACAATTTGAGATAGAACAAAACAAAAATTAGAGACAGTAGAACGTTTGGCTCCAGTAGACAAAACATGAAAACTGTATTTGTCTCGAAGACATAAATGTGTTTGGTTGCAGTTGACATGACAGTAAAAACTGTGAATAACTAAAATATCATTGCAGTATAATATGATTAGAAATATGTAATTAATTGATTATTTTAAAATGAATGATGTGTATTTTTATTTTATTTTTAAAATCAGCATTCTAGAAATTAAAATGAATTCATAATTAAACGCAATTAATTAAACTATAATAGGATAAATTTATAAAAAGAATTTTAATCTAAAAGAATATTTCTTTTATTTAATTATAATAGTTTCATTTTAAAAAAACTTTCTAAAAATCTTAATTAGTAATAGATCATGTAACTTTCAGGTTGAGGAACACGAAAATGCAAAAAAAAATTACAATAACTCACCTTGAATTGATTTCAGCTGGTTGGGTAGCTTGTAGGGAGAGAAGAGAACGAGAGAAGCGACGTCGAAAAAAAGAACGAGAGAAGCAGGTCTAAGAACAAGAGAAGCAGTCGGAGAACGAGAGAAGCGAGAGTGAATGAGCGTGTTATGTGGGGGGTATTTTTGTCTAAATGGGCGTGTGTATGTTTCTTGTCCCCGGTACAAGTGTTCTAGGTAGAGAGATGAACAAAAAAATGTTCTCTCCGTCAACCGGAAATAGTGAAAAAATATAGGGTCATAACAACTAAACAAAGTCAGAAATAAAATTTTTATGTTTTGTTATCTGCTTCTGATTGACAGAGACAGTAAACAAATGCAGGGTAAATAGACAAGCTCCACAATGCATACATGAGATGAGCCATGCCATATACAATTTTCTATCATGCATACTCATAATTTACTCCATCAATTCGAATTTTATTTGTTGATTCTATATAAAAAATTTCGTATGAATCCATCGAAAATACAGTCTTTTCACTAAGTTGTTATTGTTATTGTTGTTGTTAATTTCCGGATCAAAATGTTAACTCTACACGTTAGAAGAGACAATGGTTGCTTGTAGTAACTTTGTTTAACAAGTCATATTCATGCTTTAGTTGGTTAAGCAAGTACTTAGGCAATTGGGGTCCATTTGAGTACAAGCTTAGTTAAATAACACAGACCCTTTTCATTGAAGCACAAGCCACAAGTGGTGGTGAGCAACTTCACCATCAATTCAGTCAAGTAATGACATTTGAACAATCTGGCTGTTAAGTGACTTGTGAACAAAGGTAGATTGGTGATGAGTGTTGCATTATATGTATTGGGTAGTAGGCGGAGAAAGAAGACGACTCAATTGTGACTAATCATTAGTTGAACAGTAAAAGATTGTTTTAGAATCATAATTAATGTTAATTACAATACTAATTTGTCCAAGGAATCCCATGGTTGGGCATCATATATAAACCTATTTATTTAACTACAACAAACCCAATTTTCACGCTTTTGTGAGGGTTAAGTAAGACACATCAATTATACAGAGTCTTTTCTTTTTTTTTTTACAAAGAGACTATTTTCGTGACTCAAAATTATAACATTCTAATTACAAAAAAGTAACCTTATTAGTTGCTCCAAGGCTCGTCGTCTGATCGGATTATTCTTATACTTTAAGATTATCCCTATAATTTGGGTATTATTTTAATAATGTGATCTCTCAAGGGCAATTTTTTTTATTTATAAAAGGCATAAAACTCTTTTGTGAGTTTATTCATAGATTCTCTTAATTATTCTTATGGTTTCATAACCCATTCTAATAATTTTGACATAATTAACTATAACATTATTTAAGCATAATTATTATTTAAAAAATTACAAAAATTTAAATAAATATCTAATTAGAGAGTGTATTAATTTATGTTATGTTAAACATTAATTTGTTAATACTTATTGGTAGTAAGATTCAACAAGAAAATTTTGGAATTTATTCATCAAAATTTATAAATACGAAAACCTTATTTACATGTCAAATTTTTTTATCAAAAAACTAATAAAAGGATTATAAGAACCATAAAAATATGGTAATTTGTTTGAAATATTAAATTATATGTTTTTAAAAATAATAAATTTATGAAAAGTATGCATATCTTTTTACCCTTTTTTTAGCTCTTCTTTTGCATGTTGATATTTTTTGATAAATGATTTCTCATACTCGTGCAACCAATCGATATTTATAATGAAACTTAATGCTTGATTTGTTTCATCAATCACAAAGGGAAAATCATTTAGAAATGATCATTTTCATAAATTTCGTGGGAATAAAAAAAATGCTAGAGATGCAATTATTCTATATAACTGATGGATTTAAATTAAACATTACAAATAAGGCAAGCCTTAGAGCAATTAGTAAGGTTACTCCTTTGTAATCGAAAGGTCATCAGTTTCAGTCACGAAAACAGCCTATTTGTAAAAAATACTATGGAAGAGATGTGTACAATTGAGGACCCCCATCCAACTCTTGCAAAGCAGAAAAACTGTAAAAAAATATTCTATTTGTAAAAAATAGTAGGAGATAACTGTGTACAATTGAGTACCCTCACCTGACTCTTGCAAAATAGAAAAATTGAGTTTGTTGTTGTAGTTGTTGTTGTTGTAAGTGTAGAAAAAAGTAAAAGAAGTACATTGGTCCAATTCATTTGTTAAATAAAATACTTGTAGAAGTATTAGTATATGAAACATATTTAAAATTTACTAACTTGATCTAATGACTCTAATTAATCATTAAAGCATATATCATTTTTTAAAACTTTAAAAATATTATATTTATTTAATTAATGTATCAACTTCAATAAATGGCTGTCCACTAATTCTTTTGTCAAAGTCAACTATATCATTCATAAATCAATTAAATTATTCTATACTTAAATAAGATCATTAAACCTTTTGACAAGAGGATTAAGATACATTTTAGTGGACTAAATGTGTCACGAAAAGATACCCTTTGATTAAATAAATAATAACTTACAATTTATTAAAACTAAAAACATAGCCTAATTCCTCGTTTTAAGTAGAATAGTAATTAATCCACTATTGTAGAGATAGAAAAAAAAAAGTAAATGTTTCTTTTTGTGTAAACCCTAAAAAAAAAATATGGTTATGTATAGTCTCTCTCTCGAGTTGTTTCACATTTAAAGATTTTATAAGAATTGGAATTTTAATAAAAATAATTTTTTAAAATAATTACATTAAAAATATAATTAATTTTTTTATTTATCTCTATAAAATTATGCTTTTATAATCGGAAGGTCGCGAGTTCGAGTAATGGAAATAGTCCCTTTGTAAAAAACCTATAATGTAACTTCATTGAAATTTATCATTGAAATATTTCATAAGCTTAAGAGTCACAATAAGAGGAGTCTTTCTCAATTCATATGGTCTAATAATGTTACGTATCTTGATAATGTTATCTCTTGTGTACCCTTTGATCAAGCATAACCCGAGTGGTTGGTAATGTTATCTCTCGTGTGCCCTTTGACTAATGGTAGCTCAAGTGACATCAGAGCAAGATGGGTACTTTTTAATTTATTTATATTCTCTTAAATTTATCGTTATTTTTTTCTCTTTATTGTTTTGATGCGAGTTATTTGAAAATAATATCTCTATTAGTTAAGCGTAATGTTGCGTATTTACTGAAAAAAAACAATATCTCACTATTCAATCTTTTTGTATAACTAAGACATCAAATAAGATTTATAGTCTATAACTTTCTGATATCCAAATTTTTCATAAAAAGCCAAATATAGAGCATGCTCACTTAAGATTTATACAAATAATATGAAATTATTTCATTATTTTTCTAAATATTTTAATTAAAGGTAATAATTTTTAGAGAATAAATTTAGACCTAAACCCTAAAAATCTTTTAGCAATACCAACTTAACAACTCTTTTCAAGCTCTTGGTGCTCTCACAAGTCCTTATCTTTCTTTTATCATTTTCTCAAAAGCAATAGTTAAGAAGAGGTGGCTTTCCTTTTCTGTTTTTTTTCCCTCTCAGCTTTAATATAATAGCAAAGTCATGAAATGTTTTGTGATCTTCAAGACCTCCTGCTCCACTCCACATGGTAGGGACCAAATAGTATGACCCCAAGAGTCAAGTCTTTCTTTTTAACTTGGCTTATAAATCCTGTTAATGGTATGGTCTTTGCTTGACAATTCGTCAACCAACTTAGCCTAAAGTCCATTGTATTGATGCAATGTTAGAAATCTCTATCAAAAGGGTGATTCTTTCAAGAACAAAAAGCCTACAATTGCTAGCTCACCTCGTGCATGCATCATGACCCTCAAAGTGAAACAAGTGATTAATTTGTCAATTTGATATAAATCATGAAATTAATTAACTTTTTTTAATATCAAAATCAATATTATTCGAGAACAAACTGAAAAGATGTATGATTAAAAAATAGAACTAGTTCGGACAATTCAACCGTAAAAATTTTAACTTTTTCGTTTCGATTTATTTTAATTTGTTAAAAATTAATTAATTAATTGGTTGATTTTCATAAACTAATTAATTTTTAGAACTAAAATAAACTAGTTAATTTTCATTTAGCAATCTCTCTTTTCAATTAAATTTTATATTAATGACAATCTCCTTCAATCTTATTTCAAATTCTTCAATTTTATTCAATCTTTAATTAATTTTATGACAATTCAATATCGGTTGAACATTTTAAACCTTAAATCTCTTATCTTACCTATTTAACTTCCGATCTGAATTTTAAAACATAGGAAAATAGTTGTTATTTTCCATTAATTGAATAACAATTTCCTTACGTTGGTTATTTAGAAACAATCTCTCTACTAATTAAGGGTAAGGCTGCGTATTACTGGACCTCTCCAGTCTTCGCTTTGTTGTTGAATAACAATTTCTTCTAAATTTTGATTAACTATCAATGCGTCAAAAAATATCAGTTAAAATATCACATAAAAGTGGACCTTTTTTAATATTAAATGAG
>JANIMX020000470.1:1646201-1660074 GCA_024582655.2 Erythroxylum kunthianum | reverse complement strand
ACTTTTGAGAAATTCTAGAAATTTAAGGCCATGGTGGAAAAGCAAAGTGGCCGCCATATCAATGTTCTTCGCACAAATAGAGGTGGAGAGTTTGTGTCCAACGAATTCAATCTATTCTGTGAAGAAAATGACATTCATAGGGAGTTAAAAACTCCTTACACTCCAGAACAAAACGGTGTTGTTGAGCGAAAGAATAGAACCGTTGTGGAGATGGCGAGAAGCATGTTACAAACTAAAGGACTCTCAAACAAAATTTTGGGTGGAAGTTGTGGCAACATCTGTCTATTTGCTGAATCTCACCAACAAGGGCTGTCATGAACCAAACTCCATATGAAGTATGGTGTGGTAGAATACCATTTGTAAGTCATTTAAGAGTTTTTGGATGTATTGCTTATGCTTTGGTAAATTCTCAAGTTCGTCAAAAACTTGATGAAAAATCTAAAAAGTGCATTTTTATGATGGGGAAAGGGAGGCAACACAACAATGCCTAAAACTAATCCTAGGAATTCCTTTCCTACTTGACTGAACAAGGGGAGCAAATAATAGAACTATCCAACAAAATACAAATAATCACACCAATTACACAAATAAGAACACGAAATTTTTTAACGTGGAAAACTCCTTCAAATTGAAGGATAAAAACCATGGGACCCCTCTCCGGTCCAAACTAAAAAGCTCCACTATAATCAAAAATGTTTATAGCAACTACACAAGCCAAAACAAGTGTTACAAGCACTAATAAATACAGTCACAACATCGATAAACAAGATTAACAAGTTAAGGGTAAAGATAACAAACAGAGAGCTTAGGTTCTTCCAACAAAAGATGGCCTTCACGACCTCGAAACCCAATCCCCTCTTACCAAAATAAACTTCCAAATGTCCTTCACCTACTAACCAAAAATCAGCTCAATCGGACTATGAAAACCCTTCCAAACGAGGAGAACAATCAGACTTGTCACTGCTGAAATCAAACCCAAAAAACTTCTGTTAATAACTCACAAATCAACCGTCAAAATCCAATCTCCACCGTTCACTTTCAAGAACACACAGAGATGAACATGTCCTCTAAAAAACACCATGATCAGACCACAAATAAGTCTTCAAAAGTCGACTAGAAGAGGCTGGACGAGTTGAACCCTAGAGCAGAAAATTCTCTCTTTTGTTTTCTTTGGTGGCTACACCAAAAAATGAGACACTCTCTATCCCATCCCTTATGTGGCTGCTGGAACATGATTTATTAACCCTAATGGGCTTAGTAAAATGGGTCTCTCAACAACTTAAGTTTTCTCCACATAAGAAGGGACCCAATAGCCCAAAATTTAATTGGTTATTGTACTCAAGCTCATATAAATTGTATAACCCTCTTAGTGGCAAGGTTATAATTAGAAGGGATATCGGATTCGATGAAAATGCAAGCTAGGATTGTGGTGAAAAACAAGTGCAGCAAGAGATTCCTATGCCACTTGGAATCTCTCAAGACAAAAGACAAGATCCAACCCCACAAGTTCACCCTTTGGTTCTTCTACGAAGACAACAAGCTCATCAACTTCAACAACATCAAGTAGAAACTCTTTAAATGTGGAGGAAGAGTCTTTAGTTGAGCCAATTTCACTCAGAAGATCAACAAGGGGCAGAAAGTTGAATCCCAAGTATATTAATGACATTTATTCATCTTGTTAATTTGCTCTTGCAGTTTCAGATCCTTTATACTATGGAGAAGCAGCTAAAAAAGAAGTATGGCAGAAATCAATGATTGAGAAAATAATAGCTATCGAAAAAAATAAAACATGGTAGATGGTTGACTTACAAGAAGCCAAAAATGGAATTGACTTGAAGTGGGTTTTCAAGACAAAGTTTGTTGCAGATGGAAGCATACAAAAACACAAAACTCTCCTTATGGAAAAAGGATATGCACAACAATATGACATTTATTTTGAAGAAAATTTCTCTCAAGTTGCTCGATTTGAAACAGTAGGACTTGTTATAGCACTAGATGCATATATGCAATGGCCTATCTATCAATTTGATGTCAAGTCTGCATTTTTCAATGAAGATTTGCAAGAAGAGATCTATATGGCGCAGCCAGAAGAATTCATAAAGGAGGGAAATGAAGCAAAGGTGTACAAGCTGAAGAAGGTGTTAGTATGGATTGAAGCAAGTTCCAAAAGCAAGAGCTTGATATGGGAAGATGAATGGGTACTTCCAGAAAAAGGGATACATGAGAAGTGAGAACGAGCAAAACTTATATGTGAAAAGGGAGGTAAAAATGATTTTATTATTGTTTGTCTTTATGTTGATGATATCATTTACACTAGTTCTTCTCCTTCTCTTATGGATGAATTTAAATCTCAAATGATAAATGAATTTGAGATGTCAAACATGGGTTTATTGCTAATTCTTCACAAAAGCCTCCTTCACTTATTGCTCCTCTGCATCATCTAGCACTGCTTGAATGGACTTGAAATTACTCTCAAGCTTCTTGACTTCATCATTGATTTCAGTCACTAACTTCACCTCTTCTTTTATAGAGCTAAGCACCATGGAGGTTAGATGATCCCCACCACAGTAGAAATAATGGCATCAACCATTTCCAATGATCAAAGAATTATGAGAATTTCAAGAACTAAATGCTTGGCAATGGTAGTGAGGAGCTAGGGATGGAATTCTCCATATAAAAACAGTTAATATGGAGGATGTTTTGTTATATTAAAAATGATACATCTCAACTAATGTTTTTTTCTTTATTTATTTTTTAATTAGCAAATAACAAGGTAATATTTAACTTTTTGCATTGTTTTTTTTAGAGTAAAATTTATTGGATCTCCGTATAGTTTGACATATTATAAATATATCTTCTAACTCTTAAAAATTATTAATAATCTCTCATAGTTTTTGATTTTATAACGCATATCTCCTAACCATATATTTCCGTTACAAATCCTAATTGTGAACTCTAAAATGATCCTGTGCAGAATCAAAACTATAAGAGAATTATTAATATTTTTTAAAAGTTAAAAATTACATTGATAATATGTCAAATTATAAGAAACTAGCGAATTTAACCATTTATTTAATTTTCAAAATTAGCATAAGACAAAAAAGCATTTGGTAAGCATATAAAAAATGTCTCATTTAATAATAGTAGTTGTGCATTATTAATTGAAGATGGCATCTTATTTGGTGAATGTGGCATCTTAATTAATTGTACGTGATAAGCATATAAATTATAGACATCTCATGTTTCTTGTTTGTTTCTCCAACTTATATTGTGCAAGTTTCAACTTTCAACCAACAAGAAAGTATATAGCAATCGGCATTATGTTCGCTTGCCAATTATTGAATTTTCAAATTTCCATCCATTGTGATATGGATTACGTCTTAGTATATACATATGAGAATTTCAAGGTATTTGCATAGTTTATGATATACAAGTGTATGATGCCTTTTTCTGACCACCAAAGCTTAGGTTTTTTGACATGAGAATAAAGGTATTCCAGTAAATATTCTAGTAAAATATCAAATAGTAAATGTATGCCATCTTCAGTCTACCTAGATTTTGATATATATACATTTTCCTTTTTACATTGATATTTTCGTAAAATAAAAATTATAATCAGTATATATTTTGTATTTTTTAAATATTTTTCAAAAATTAATATTAAACATGTATGTTCACACAGATATTAAATTAGAGTAAATGAAATTACACTAGACGTGAATTAGAATTATATTTCTAGTACTGTTGTTAAATTAATTTGATTTTGTTGCAATGAAATTTGAGATTGTTTTGTACCTTGTATTTTTCAATTTCCCCGTCAATTATATATCTTTAAAATATATGTATATAAGAGCCTTTACGAGGCAAACTAGTAACATTATATCTATGGGGCTCAAGATTCATAAATATTCAATTGTTTCTTAACGAGTTCTGTCTGAAGAAGAGCCCCAGTCAAACTACACCAAATGCAATCAACAAATTACTAAAGATTTTCAAATTTTGAAGTTCTAAAACCTTGAATCCATAATTTATATTTTAAAGCTGAACTTGCTTTTTAGCTTATCAATAATATCACAATCAATTTTTTTAAAATCTTCTTTTGCCTTTTAATTCATATTTTTACAATAATTGCTATTTAGGTAATTACATTAAAAGTTTCATTTTTAACAATTTTTTTTTACTTCTTATATGAAATTAGGTTCATATCATCCATTCAGGTATTAACTTATTTATCATTTTATTTATACAAAAATTATATTGATACACCTCTTATACTGATTCCACTAATATTATAATTGTTCTTACTAACAATTTAGCTTCTATGAAATAATCGCATGTCGTGTCCTATTTTTAATTTAATCATATTTTAACATGAACATGTTAATTGAGATATTTCACAAAGTAATTAAATTATTTAGTCATAATTTTTATTTTTGTGACGAAATATGTTGTAGAAAAAGATGTTTACAAAGTAAGTACTTATAGCCCTAGTCACAAAGGATGACAATTTTATTTAATATGATTGCGTAAGCTTAACAATCCCACTTAATTTGGCACTTCACTTTCCTTGGCTCCATTGATACCAGAACTCGTACTTGCTCTCATGACCGTTCCATAGCCAAATTCCAGAATCAGCAGCCACCCAAATGCAATCATGATGACTACACCTTTCTAAAAATGCGGGAGTAGTCCAAAACACGTTGAAGGAAGCCCAATTTACTTGGTCGTTTGTAGCTAGGTAGCACCAAAAAAGCGTTGTAAATCCAGCATTAATGTGGAAACACCATTTCAACTCATTCCCAATTCCCACTGATTGAGCTCCAACATCATCATCTCCTGATTTGCAATGTGCAAGTATGAACTTCTGAGTAGTAATCCGGTTTTGAACATGTACACACCATGGTGTAGCAGAAGGAATTAGTATTACCAAAGCTAAACCAAGCACAAAACCTACAATTTTTGTATTGCGAAAACCCTTCATTTCTCCTAGCTTTAGAAAACAAGCTTTAGTTTGGTGCATTTAGAGGAAAATGCTTTGTTCTCTTTTTATAGTTGTAGTTATCTGGGGATATTAACTATGTGATTTATCTACCACTCATATATAAAATTCAAACACTCATATACAAGTTTAGATTGTGTTGGTCTATGATTGTAATTGTGTTTGCAACCATACTATTTATAGTAATTCCAATATGAAATTACTAAACATTTGCTTGGATTAAGTAAGATTCAGATAATGAAACACAATGATACTTATTTTAATTTTTTTTTGCAAGTTCATTGCAGTGGTCTCTTTGAATTACAGTATATGTCACCTTCCAATATCTATTTTTTAACAATTATTTAGAAGAAACTGAAAGAGATAAAGTAAGCCAAAACAAGTTTGTGCATGAAATCTTAGTTAGTTATGATGGATAAATCTACATGCTGATAAAAAGAATATTTGTTGACCAAATTTGGATTATATAAAATGGGTTATAAGCTTCTCTTTCATCAATATCTTCTCTACTTTATATGATTGCTCGAATTAAAAAAAAAAACACTTTTGTCCTTAGATAGAAGTGATTAGACTATAATTCACCTCATAATTAAAACATCTTATAGAATAAAATATTAATAAGTACTAAAAAATAGTATAGGAATAGATGTGGGATTTATGTAATTTTACATCTTTCACATTATGTTATACTTCAAGTGTAAAATAAGTTCATCTTTGTGACTAATAATATCATTAAATAACTCTATGCATGTACTTAAAATATATGGAAACATCACCCCACTACAATAACTGACTCCAAGTTCCCATTTACACTTGTTATTGAGGCATTTGTCCATTTAGTATATAATTTGTTTTTTTTTCTAATGATTAAAATATTAATTCAGTTCGACCAATTTAACCATAAAATTTTTGAACCATTTAACTTACCAATTCAATTTACCTTAATAACTCATGTTGTTAGAAATTGATCTTTTTATTAATTAACTAGCTGATTTTAGTAAACTAACCAGTTTTTATAAACTAGAATAAATAGGTTGGTTTTTATTTGACAGTATCCTTCTTGAATTACGCTTTAATATCTTCAATAGACAAAGATAATTTTCTTCTTCAATCTTATTTTAAGTTATTTAATTTTGTTTAATCTTTATTTTATACTTATTTTATGATGGCTTAATACTAGTCGGTTTAAGTTTTGTTCCGGTTTTTAAAGCATTAACTTTTACAAAATGAAAAGGGTTATGATAAGGTGGGATGGAAGCTAAATACAACTGACTAATCTTATTCTTTATCTTTTGTTCAAGGGGTTGTTATCTTTATCTTTTTTTGGGTACTTTTTCTTTTTATTCCTCTTGGTGTATTGAAACCACATATGATAATTAGGTATAATTTAGTAATTGAGTTAACCAGAAATATGGGCAAAGAAATAAAATATTAAGAACCCATTATTCTCAATTTACCAAAAAATTAAAGAGAAGTAGAAGATGAAGCTAGGTGCTAGATAAATTTTTAGTTGGTCTTTCTTTGCATGTACATATATGGTAAATTACCTAAAATTCCAATTTCAGTTGAAAGGCAGCTTAACCGATAAACAACCACACTCGTAATATAGAAAGGAGGTCCTGAAATGAATGCGCAATGGCCCTTGAAATTGAACTTTTCATTTAAATATAATAAAGGTAAAACACATAAACATCTCATATAGTTTAAGAAATCTTAGAAAAACTTCTTCATCTTTAAAATTCTAGAAAAAAACTCTTTATTTTTAATTTTTTAGAAAAAACCTTTCTCTTAGATTTCAGTTAAAAAATAACTACGAAATATATTCAGTATAAATATCATATGTGAACTAATCAAAGTTCAATTATGATTACTTAACTCAGCTCTCAAACTTAAATTGAATTAATTAAATTTGACTTAAATTAATAATATAAGATAATTATAATGAATTATTAGTTTAAGTTAAATTTAATTAGTTTTGTTTGATCTTAAGAGTTGGGTTGAATATTCATATAAATAATATTTAATTAGTCCAAATCTAATATTTATACTGCATGTGTTTCATTGTCAACTTTTAAGCAAAATGTAAGAGAAACAGTTTTTTTCTGAAAATTGAAAACTAAAAAAAATTCTAAAATTTTAGAGATCAAGAAATTTTCTAAAGTTTCTTAAATTAGAGGAAATTTTTGTAACTTTTACCCTGAAATAAAAATAAAGTTCGTCTTCAATGACAAGAATATTCTTTTGTTTGTTCATATCAAAGATATTTTTTTTTTCATTTGATTCATATAGTACTAAGTTTTTTTTCATTTGTAGTAAATTAGCCTGTCTTTTTTTTTCATAGGAAAAGGTACAGGAGACTAACATAAGAAACACATAAGATAATTAAAATCATCTTTAAAGCAGAATTTCAACATCCTTACCATTAAACAAGGCCAAAACAATTTAAATTATTGCCTTTCATGATCATCAAAATATAATAAGTAGGTGCGATTGGCCAGAATCCCAAGGTTTGAGTTCTAAGAAGAGAAAGCCAAATCAACCTCATTTTTATCTTGAAAAAAAAAGTACAAAAAGTGGTACATTTTTATTCGGTCCAAAATCATATGCCAAGTGATCGATTTTTCCTTTAAAGCCATGTCATTTCTAGCCTTCCATATTTTATGTTGAGATTTTTTCTCCATAATTGTTAGGATTGTATAGCTATAAATATATTCTTAGGCTATTAATTTCTAGCTGTAATATTATAGCAAATCCTTCAAAAATTCTTCCCTAATTGTACATTATAACTAATATGTTTAAGAGAAAGGAATGTGAACATAAGTATTTTCTTTCTTCTTCTTCTCATTTTTCAAGTTGGCATCAGAAATTACAAAACCTTTGAAAATGAGTGAAAAACAAAGTGAGTCATCTAGATCAAAATGTGCTCCCATTATTGTTCAATTCGAAGGAGCTTTTAATGTAGATATCATTCTTTCTTAATCAAATTCTGATGTTTGGTCACAACTGATAGAGAAGCATATTGTTGAAAGGGGAAAACTATCTTATATCCATGACAAAACAAAGCCACCTACAAAATATGAAGATGTGTATAAGAAGTGGTATGCTGAAAATCAGAGAGTTAAGAGATAGTTGTTGATATCTACGAGTTCAGAGATTATAAAGTGATACTTACGATTACCCATAGCTAATAAATCTGGAGTAAATAAGCAAAAAGCCTTCCATGATGGAAATGATAAATTGTAGTTTTTTTGCCTTGAACCAAAAGGCATTCACTGCAAAACAAAGTGAAAGACCTATCTTTGAATACTATGGAGAGTTTATTGAAGTCTTTCAAGAACTGGATCACCAAGATAAATTTTTCATGAAGGTTCCTAAAGATGTTGAAGCATAATGAAAGTCAATTGAACAACTAAGGGTGCATATATTCTTAGCAGGTTTAGATAATATTTTTGAACAGGTTCGTGGAGAGATTTTAAGGAAGGAATCAATTCTAACTCTAGAAGAATATTATGCATTTGATTCGGCAAGATGAATTATGTCGTGAAATGTTGAAAGTAGAATCTGTAAATTTTAAAGTTGTTGCTATAGTGGTTAGAAACAAATCAAAAACAATCGCTAGTGGTGAAAAGTCGACATATAAATGCACTCATTGCAACCAAACTGGACATAATAAAGATCATTTCTATGAACTTATTGGAAATCCAAATTGGTGGGACCATAATCAAGCACCCCTGAACAAGAATTCTAAGAAGGCTTTAATTGTTGTTGTTTGGTGAGACCAAAACCAATGATGTTGTTGAGAAGACTTCAACATTAGTAGTAGCTATAGATAATGTTGGTAAGACTTCTAATATTTATGCACCTGTTACTAATAGTACATGGATAATTGATTATGGTGCTACAAATCATATGACTTTTGATTCTAGACAAGTTATTGAACTTAAAGAGTCCTTACAAAAATTTGTTTCTACTGCCAATGGTGATGAAGCCCCAATTTTTGGGGAAGGGTTTTTAACTCTCACTAATACTCTAAATTTAGATGTTACTTTGGTTGTTCCATCCTTGGATTATAACCTCTTGTTTTTTTCTCAAATAACAACAACCTTATCTTACATTGTAGTTTTTAGCCTAACTTTTGTCTCTTTAAGGACATCTAAACAAAGCAGATGATTGGTTGTAGTATTAGGAAAGAAAAGTTATATTATTTGGACCTAATGTCAAGGATCTTAGACAATTTGTATCAAGTTTTTATAGTGAATGACTTGAAGGTGGAGAAAAATAAAGATAAACTTCGGTTGTGGCATCAAAGTTCGGGGTATGTATCCTTTGGGTATCTCAAAAAGTTCTTTCCTTATTTCTTTAAAAAATTGATGTCTCTAGTTTTTGTTGTGATGTTTGTGAACTTACAATTTTTTTTGGATATTTAGCTTTTTTGCATATCCATAATCATCAACGCAACAAGAAAGCTCCACGAGCCTTACGATGTGTTTTTCTTGGGTATGCGGCAAACCAAAAGGGATACCGGTGTTATCATCCTCCCACTAGACATATGTTTATCACAATGGATGTAGTCTTTCATGAAGATACAATGTATTTCTCTAAGTTTGAGCTTCAGAGAGAGTATTAGAAGAAAATTTAGACTCTTGATTATGAACTTCAAGGGGAGTGTGAAGGTGATTGTCATTTTTCATATCGTAATGATGTTAGTGATGATGCTAATAATCAGTTGAAAAATGAAGAGGAGTAAGAAGGGGCCATTGAACCAAAGGATATTGAACAAGAAGGGACTATTGAAGATGAGGATGTTAGTCCATCAAGAGAAGTTGAGACACTCACTAATGTACCACACCAATTGTTTATTAGGGATGTTCCTATTCCTGACCTTGAGCCAGCCATAAAACAACTACCAGAGCGTCATACTAGAGGTATTCATAAGCCTGCATATGAACCTAAAATCTCAAGTAGAGTTAAATATCCTTGAGTCATTATGTGTCAAATAATAACATGTCAAAATCAAATAAGTCATTTGAATCAATTATCTATCGTAGTTATTTCTAACAGTGTGCAGGAAACTCTAGATGATCTAAGGTAGAGAGATGCAATGAACGAGAAAATAAACTCTTTACAAAAGAATAAAACTTAGGAGATTGGTGAATGCCCACTAGGAAAGAAGTCAGTTGGATGTCGATGGGTTTACATTATAAATTACAATGCAGACGGCACAGTTTAAAGGTTCAAAGCAAGATTGGTGGCAAAGGGTTATATCCAAATATATGAGATTGATTACACGTAGATATTTGTTCTTGTAGCTAAAATCAATACTGTTAAAGTATTATTATCCCTATCTGCAAACTTAGATTGACCTTTACAATAATTTGATGTAAATAATACTTTTTTGCATAGTGACTTGTCTGAAAAAATCTATATGGAGCTTCCACCAAGTTATATAGCAGTAGAAAGACAGAGTAAAAAGGTTTGTAGATTGAAAAACTCATTGTACGGACTGAAGCAACCTCCAAGAGCATAATTTGGAAGGTTCACAAGGTTTATGATAACTCTCAGATATCATCAAAGTAATTATGACCACACTTTATTCTTGAAAAGAAGGCAAAGTAAATCACTGCTCTTATTATATATGTGGATGACATGGTGATGATAGGAGAAGATCCAGAAGAGAGGAAGGTGCTACAAGAATAGTTATATAGAGAATTTGAAATGAAAGTTCTTGGTTGCTTGGAATATTTTCTTGGGATTGAAGTTTCTATATCGAAGAAAGCAATTTTTATCCTAAAGAAAATATGCATTAGACTTATTACATGAAACTGGTATGTCAACATGTCAACAAGCTGATATACTAGTTGAGGAAGGCTTGAAGTTATGTGTAGAAGTAGATCAAATGCCAGTTGATAAAGGAAGATACTAAAGGCTTGTAAGAAGGCTAATGTACTTGATTCACATAAGACCTTACCTTACTTATGATTTAAGTATTGTTAGTTAATTTATGCATAATCATGAAGAATAACATATGAAGGCAGTTATGAGAATTTTGAGATGTCTAAAATCTGATCCTGGTAAAGGAATTTTGTTTACTAAAAATACGGATTGGCAAAGTTTAGATATGTATGCAGATGCTGATTAACTGGATCGATAGAAGATAAACGATCAACTTCTAGCTACTTAACATTTGTAGGCGGTAACCTAGTCATATGGAGAAGTAAAAAATAAAATGTGGTCACTCATTCAAGTACAGAAGCTGAATTTAGAGATATGACACTTGGTCTCTGTAAAGCTTTATGGCTCATATTACTTTTACAAGATTTAAGCTATCCACCAAAGCAACCAATTAGTATATATTGTGACAACAAAGTTGCTTGTGATATAGCTAACAATCCAGTCTAACATGATCGAACAAAGCATGTTGAGGTTGATAGGTTCTTCATTAAGGAGAAATTGGATGAAAAAAAGTGTAGAGTTACCCAAGATTCGGTTTGAGAGTCAATTGGCTAACATTCTTACCCAAGCAATTTCAAATCATGTGTTTTCAAAATTTCTTAACATGTTGGGCATGCATGACATCTATGCACCAACTTGAGGGGGATTGTTGAGATTTTTTTTTCCATAATTATTGGGATCATATAGCTATAAATATATTCTTAGGCTCCTAATTTCTAGCTGGAAGATTATAGCAAATTCTTCAAATATTCTTCCCTTATTGTACATTATAACTAGTACGTTTTAGGGAAAGAAATATTAACATAAGTATTTTTTTCTTCTTTTTCTCATCTTTTAAGAATTTCTAGTAATTTGTTTTTCATCCAAGAAAAAAAGTTTGGTCAAAAATTTTATTTTGTATTCTATATTTCTAAAATTGTCTCTTTTTCCTTTCCATAATATTAACTAGATTCAAAGCACGCACTTATTTAGTAATAGTAAAACAAAATGTACCTCTCTAAATTTTCGGTGTTATAAGTTAATAATTTCTCTATGTTGTCAATATTGTTGATATCTTTTTTTTTAATAAAAGCATTAATATTGTTGATATCTCTATGTTGTCAATATTGTTGATATCGTGTTGCTTAAGCTCTTGTATCTTTTGTTGTAACTCATTTTCAAAGATGATTTATTAATATAATTATTTCATTTAATTTTCAAAAAATATTTGCTTACTCTTTTAAATTTCACCTCCATGCACTGAAATTTTAGTTATGTCCAATATTGAGTTTTAATTATGTGAAAGTTATTTTAAAGATGTATATTTTTATTCTTCTTCAAATTTATATTCGATAAGATTCCATCCTGCTCTTTATAAAGAAGTAAAATCACAAAAAAAAAATAGTTCTCGAGAAGTTAAGAAACTTTGATCAGTAGTAAAAATTCTTTGATAATATGCAAGTTTCGACTATTAAATACAATAACTCCAAATTTTTCATCACAAATATAAATTTTTAGGAAGGGAACTTAGAGACAAGCATCAAGAACATCATGTCCCTTTATTTATCAGATTCTGAATTTAAAAAAAAAACTGACATTACAGCTAGCTTAACAATAGTAGAAGATGATGTGATATGGGATGGGGACATTTAATTCATTTTGAATTATCCCATCCATACCAGAACTCAAATTTTTGCTCTGGACCGTTCCATAACCAAACTCCTTCGTCTGTAGCCACCCAAAGGCATTCATCTCCGCTGCACTTTCTAAGAAGATTTTTATCATTCCAATACACTTTGAAAACAAGGTGTTTTATTCGATCATTTGGGTCCAAAGTGCACCAGAAAAGCGTCGACGCAGTTGCTCCAAAGCACCACTTCATTTCACCACTGTTAACTGGAACCAAATTAAGCATGGAATCATCTTTTGACTGACATTTCGCTAGCATGAACTCCTCGTTTTGGTTCATTTGATTCTGAACGCGCACACAAAATGGTGTAACAGAGGGAATCGTGACTGCCAACACCAAACCAATCAAGTAGGCAGCTGCTTTAGTGTTGAAATCTTCCATGGCTTTGAGGATAGTCACCGAAAAAAGAAAAAAACACCTCAAACTGCTTCAAAATTCTTGCAATGCCTTTTTATAGGCACTACCCTTTTAGTGGCTTAACTATTCGAAGATGATTGGAACACGACACTTAACCATTTTATGCTGTAATCTTCATGTTATGCTGTGTCTTTTCTTTTATTCGCAGTTTAGTCGACAGTGATTGATTTCTTTTTTGTCTATTCTTCTAATCTAGGTTAATGTTTTGGCCAATAATTTGGCTACAACATATCATTTTTGGCCCTTTACCATAATGCAAACAGATGTGACTTTTTCTCTTTTCCCCTATTCTGGGAAATAACGAGGACCAACAAGCAAAGTTTTGGAAATGCCGCCCTGCGTCCGTCTTGCGTCTGGTGCGTCTGTGTCTTGTAAGTTGTAAGTGATTATATTTAACGTTTGACCCACCAACAAATTGTTATAATATTATTTTAATATATATTTTTTTTCTTTTTTTTAATTAAAATTGGGTATTTCTTGTTTTATTATTACTACAGTGAATATCACTATCAAATTACAATTTTTAGAATTCTAAACAAGGTTTATTCGATATATTAATTATTATCAAATATATACTCGTTAATTTAGATAACTTTTATGATTTTATCGATTAAAACTCAAGTTGAGTATGATTTTGTATTCTTTAATTATGATCTTTTTAAAAAAAATCATGTATTCATATATTATTTGTTGTATTTTTTTCTAAAAATTTATACTATTACACAATTATCTCAACTTCCTGTGATGAATTTTTTGCTTGTTTCTTACTTGTAGGGATTTAAATATAGTTGTTTATAACGTTATGACGGGTAAAAGAAAATACGAATCAGGAAGCT
>JANIMX020000470.1:1271532-1282823 GCA_024582655.2 Erythroxylum kunthianum | reverse complement strand
AGTAAAATACTAGTTTACTCGTGGATGTATAAATATTTGACAACTTTTTTAATGAAAAAATAAAAACATATTAATGGGCCTCCGCTTTATGAAACACGTTGATAGTACCTCCAAATTCTGATATATAATTTTTTAAGTTATATTTTTAATAAATTACAAAAAAAGGCCCCATATAAGGGAGGTCCTAGGCCATTGCCTAGGTTGCCTCCCCCTGGAGACGCCTCTGGACTGAAGTCAGCTAATTTCATTAAGTTGGAATCGATGTGGAGAAGCGTAGCTGAATCTCCTGGTTGTTGCAAAGGCAACAACATCGTTACATCTTTTATCGGCATTTGAATACAATAATAGCAACAACAACACTAATATTTAATAAAAAAAAGATCTAATAATACGTAACTTTATTTCTAACTAATAAAGATATTGTTTCTAAATAACCCACATAAAACGAGAGGCTTATCGGTACGTAAATGTCTCCATATATTCTTATAAAGAAGCAAAAAATGTTGAAGTTTTCAACTATATCTTGCACAAATTTCTCCTCTCTCTCTCTCTCTTCTTTCCTAGTCTTAGAAAAATTGGAAAAGAAAACATATATGTTTCATGTATTTTAATATAGGATTAAATTCATTGAACTACTATAATTTAACATATTATCATTATATTCTCTAATTTTTAAAAATTATTTATAATTTTAGTTTTATAACACTCATTCTCTTATCACCAATTTTTGTTAAAAGATTTAAATGTGAACTCTAAATCAATGTTGTATAGTATTATATGTAATATCACGTATATTGTAACGTAATGAAAATGTTATAAAATGTACAATTAAAATATTTAATAGAAATTAATGATAAGAGACAGGTGTTATAAAACTAAAATTATAAAAAAAAGTTATTTATAATTTTAAAAATTAGAAAATATATTAATAATATGTTAAACTATGGAGAATTTACTAAATTTAACTATTTAATATCAATATAACTTGCATGACTGGTGATATATTGTAGACCTATGATTGACTTCACCGATCACGCGTCAAAGGTGTATCTAATCTGTTGTCAGGTTTCTACAAGCAGTATATATATAAAGTATGACGTTTTCCTTATTTTCCACTTACTTTTGTTTCTGTATCTAATCCGTTGTCAGGTTTCTACAAGACAGTATATGTATATACTTTATATGTATATCAAGTATAACGTTTTCCTACTTTCCACTTACTTTTGTTTCTGCTTACTTGATAGAGTGTGGTGGGTGAAACTATTGAACCAATCTTCTATTGTCAGTGTTCTGCATACGGAGAAGGTGAGTATTGGGATTTGCTCATAATTTTGTGGATAGATTTATGGTCATTTTGATAGGTAGTAAGGGATTTCGCTTTGTGTCCTTGAAAGCCAAGCGTAAGGTGCTATTGAATTTGTAAATTTATTATTAATTTTTTCTAATATATTGGATTTGAGCCATGTTATAGTAACTAGAGTTTTTAATTACTATAAAAATAAGTGTTTTGTGTATAAATCAAAATAGAATGTGTGAGACATCTATTTAATACATCAGACAAATAGGAGTAGCGAAATTAGTGAATCTAGGTATATCGTGTATTCTTATGTTTTTGTTCATCTAATTTTTTGTGTGTAATTGTGTTGTATTGTCATCTTGAATTCTAACAGCGAGTTTTAAATAAGTAACCATTGGATGTCCTGAGGATTGAAAGATTTTTAAATATGAATCGTTCATTTTGTAACTAATCCAAGTCATCGAAAGAAAATCAATTGTAATTCACGGTTCATGATCACTCATAGCTCGTAACATACTAAATAATAAAAATAATTATTTTATTGTATTTAATAGTCATTAAGTACCGAAGGAAGATTTTCTTTCTCTATCACATGTGAAACTGGTAAGATTATTCCGTTTGTGATCTGAAAGATCATAGGTTTGAATCACGAAAACAGTTTCACTATAATAAAATAGACTTTTGCTGACAAAAATTCGGCGACGAATTAAGATACACATCGCCTGGTAGTATTTTTCTATCACATAATAACGAAATTATGTATTCGTCGTGGCAGTAAAAAAAATAGAAAAATAAAAGACGAATATCATTCATCGGCGAAATAAAAGTTAATGAATAAATTTAACGATGTATATTTCGTCGTTGTACTTGTAAAATATTTATTGGCAGAAGATATCATTCCGTATGCTCTAAAACTCAAAGGGATTGATTCAAACAAAAATTGGTATTAAAGGGTGTCTCTTTTAATTATTGAAAGTTTCAAGAACAAGCAAATGATCCGATATAGAAATCGACATAAATAGAACCAACACGCATTAAGGAACTCTAGTATTGATATGTTAATGTGAAATATAAAGGTTGTTAATTGACAAGAGCACAGAAAAAGAATGGTGTCTCTTTCAGATTGTTTATAAACATGTCTACAGAAAAAGCACGAACCCCAAATCATTGAAAATAGATAATGTGGATCAAAAGTTAAGTTTAAAAAAAAGAGGTGTTGATAAGTGCAAGCTCTTGGAGGACTAGTTGAAAGCTTAGCTATAGTACATTCTGCAACAAAATAACCAGAATATTAGACTTTCTATGTTGAACTTGGAAATGGAGGGAGTGACTTGATTTAACTTAGGCCTGTTTGTTTGAGTTAATAACTGATAATTGGTAACTGTTAGCTGATAGCTGATTGTGAAAAGCTAATTTTAGTAACTTATTGAATACGGAATTGTTTGAGGCTTGAACAGTTATCAGGAGTTGTTTGATGTTTTTTATCAAACAGCTGGTAGTTAAATCAGAAGTTGTTTGAAACTATCAGTTTCTTTCAAACGCTATAATAAACAGGCTCTTAATATTTTATATGATAAATTAATAATTATGGAACAATTATGAGCTAAGATAATGACATTTTGGATTCTGTAAAAGTGTGAGAACTTAATTAAAGATATGATAATGGCAGAAAGCAATATATTATTGGTTGTACCATGCCCTTTTCTTCGTTTTCATAATTAATACAATGTAAATTCTTTCTGCAAATTTAAGCAATATATAATTATAATTATAATTATTCTTAAAATTTTCTATAAAACTTATCAAATGACATAAAAATATTGCATTACAAATTTATGATTCAATTTTAATTTTTCTCTTAGTAGCTAGATTCTATATTTGAAATGTATGGTCTAAGAAATAAACTTACTCTTTGTAATTTAATATCTTACATTAGGTTCTTTAGCACAAAATAAACATTTTTCATCATTTATAAATGTTAAAATACTAATTTTTTACAAAAATAAATTAAAAGAGTGAGTTATTAAGAGTATTTGTCTCATATTGAAAAGTTAAGGGATCAAGTCTGAGTTTATAAGGAGTTGACCACTGCCCTCATTGCTAATTAATTTTGGGGTGGAACCTCAACTTTCTTTATTGTATCAGAGCAAGACTTCACGTGTTGGGTCTAATAATCATACGTGCTCCCACGTCATCCAATATATATTGTTCACGTATTAGACTTAAAAGTTCGTCACATGTGGAGAGCGTGTTGAGAATATTTGTCTCACATTAAAAAGTTAATGGATCAAGCGTGAACTTATAAGAAATTGGGTTACTCTCTTTGCCAATTAACTTTAGAGTAAAACTTCAACTTTGTTCGTGAGTTTGGATCAATTACTTTCGTTTATATTATACAAGGGTAGAAG
Organism: Erythroxylum kunthianum; assembly: GCA_024582655.2. Lineage (NCBI taxonomy): Eukaryota > Viridiplantae > Streptophyta > Magnoliopsida > Malpighiales > Erythroxylaceae > Erythroxylum > Erythroxylum kunthianum. Next base: position 1,279,118 of record JANIMX020000470.1, on the reverse strand, counting down.
TAATTGTCTAAAATTTTTGGAAATGTAAACTCAAATAAGAATATTAAGGATATATATATGAGGTATGTAACTGAACTTCACCTGAGAAATGGACAAAGGACAAAATTAGGAAAACAATTGCAAGTGCCTTTACAGATCCATCAGTAATCGTCACCACCACTCCAATTGAAAATCTTAATTTCTTAATGGAATCTCACGCACGCTCTACTCTAAATAATTTATGGAAAGAAAAAGAAATGGAATATGACCAAACCAAAAGTTTCATCATTGCTTCTTAATTTCCAACAATTACAAGACCCTTAATTAAGCTTAATTATTTTGAGTATATGATGTTTAATAAAATTGTATTTTTTAATTAATAAGTTTAATTCAATTAATATTGTTTATTTTAAAAATAAGTCAAATAAGTATTACGAGAATTTAATTTTATGTATTTTTTATATGTTATAAAATTATGTAATATTTTTTGTAATTGAGATCACATACAAAGATTAAGATATATTGTTAATTTTCTTACAAGATACTTTATATTGTTAACCTAGCTTGACTTAGGTTTTTTTTTTCTCTTTTTTTATGTGAGTTATTTAAAAATCAAATCCAGCTTAACAACGAAATTATTATTGAGTATTATTCTCCTAATTTATACACTGATCAATGTACTTATAATTTTGTTGATTTTATCAAACTAATAGATTCTTTGAATGCAATTTTAAAAATTGAACCCTGTCACACCAACTTATTCTAAATTTTTTTTATATTTTTAACATTATCATAAACTTGTGTAAAATAAAAAAATGTATTAAAACACACTAAATTATAATCAAGTGTGTTTCAATAACTAAGTCAAAAACACAGTTGCTTTAAGATTTAGTAAACAATTATTTCATATATTTTGACAAATATTATATAATTCAATAAAGTTTAAATTTAAATAACGATTATATTTCTGTAATAATTCTAATGGTAATAAAATTTCAAAAACTCTAAGCTAATATTAGTCAAGCCATTTCATTCCACTACAGTCTCTCTGGATCCCATTAATTTGGGAAGCTAGCCAGCACACCATGTCGCCTTTGTTTTCACCATAATCCCATCAATCTGCTATTTCTCAGAAACCTTGATCCCAACTTCTTATCGCAAAAAAACAAAAAACAAAAAACAAGAACAAGTGATTAAGATCAAACTATTCCAAGTTGGTCGTTGGCATTATTTGTTTTCACCAGTTTTTGTAGGACCTGATTGAGCAATAAGTCGCAACATCTTGTACGATTGGAGAGTGATTCGACGACCATTTTCCACCATTTTGGGTGCTCCACCTCACTTTGTTACGACTTGATTCAGTTCATGACACTGTTCGAGACACTCTCTGACGATCCAAGTAACTGTTTTTCATTTTATCATATTGTTTTATTAATCTATGTAGTTTAACTAAATAGTTTTTCTTTGGTTTTATAATCTTTTTAATTATAAAGTTGTTTAATACAAAATACAAGATACAGTTTCTAATTAATTTTCCTCATTTAAAAAAATTCTAAATCAAATCATCCTTAATCACCATCTTTAATATATATATATATATATATATATATCAAAACAACCATTTTATTATTGTGTTTACTTATATATAAATTACTTATTAAATAAGTTAATCAATAAATCAAATGAAATATTCGATCAAATAATTATTAGTATGATGCAAAATAACTATTGAATCTATTCCTTAACAAAATTAAGTGAATTTATAAGGAATAAAATGTTTAAAACATAAGCTAATGATACATTGAAAGACACTTCCATTGTTGACGTCTGGTTGGCTATTTCCGAAAAATCATATTCTTCTTCTTCTTTCTTTGTCAAACATGGTGTGTTGTCCTGCCTCATTATGAGTTGTCCTATTCTACTCTTCTAATCATTATCATTACAGAAAGTAGAGTATATAGTCATCAAAGACACAATTACATTGGCATGGTGGGGTGTTTGTTCAATAAATGTTATGTTCCCCACATCAATGCACGAGTTCCTTAATCTTGTGGTATTGGATAATGCACTATTTGTGCAAATAAAACAAGGAATCCATGCATCTAAAGCAAAAATCTTATAAGCCTATGACATTATATTAGTCTAAGACATAAATTATCTCACTCAAAATTAAATAAATAGTTTTATTCTACGATTTTTTATCTTTTATTTATTATCATAAAATTTTGAAATGACATTATATTAGTCTAAGACATTTTTATTTATAACAGCCAACAACTTTTATGGCATATAACCTATCTCGTAAGGAATGAATTTAACAAATTGAGCTACGAGACAAACGATAATAAATGGTTTTATTTTTTATTTTTTGAAAAAAATGTTGATGATTGCAATTTTATTGAGATGGGAATTTAGTTTGATTATGAAATCAAATTTGTTTATGAATAATTTAACTTATAAATAAACATTTTATACTAAGTTTTGTGCAAACCCTTTTCATTTTATACTGATGTGATTATATGCCATCGTTCCAATTTATAATTTATTCGAAGATGCATGTCATATGGACATATTCATTGTTGAATTATGAAATGTTCTAACAATTTTAGCCAAAAATTGAATAAATGATCCTATATTTTTTTTCTTATCTTTAAATCATTCTGAAAGGAAAAAGGAGATTAAATTTTAAAGGTGAAAATGTCCACCATAAACAAGTATTATGGCTGGAATAAGTTAATGGAATATATCAAATTTATAAATAAAAAAACCCTTGATAGTTATTATATGATATGTCAGTCTCTCATAATTACAATCCAATAAATTAAAAATGTTCGTCATTAAACTGCTTTGATCATCTTCCATAATCAACTTTACTATGCTAAGCTACCTGCGATCGAATGGGTAGAAATTTGACAGAGATGCGTCGCAACGCCGCATCTAAATGAAGCAGGAGCCACAAGCTTGGAAGGTCTGTCACCATCACCATTATTCATTTCATTTTGCATCAGCAAGCACCAACCTCCACTCTGATCCCTCCACACCACATAAAATGAATAGATAAACTGAGTTTTACCTTAAATTTTAGAGTGGTTCCATTTAATTTATGACTCAATCCGAGATCTTGTGTGATATGACTCGAATGAGATTTTTTCTGTAAGGTCCATGATAATAGCAGACGGCGAGGACCAATAAGTTTATATATTTAATAAAATATGTCATATTATCATATTCTATACTTTATATTGCTTGTGGACGTACATCATGTTAATCAAACTACATAATTTATATATTTTATTTTTTTTCATATCTTTGAATATGATACATTGTGAGATATCTCTTCAATTTTATAATAATTCAATTCAATATATAACTCAATTAATCTAATATTTTGAATGTTACTACTCAAATGATATATTTTTCATATGATATATGATAATAGTAGAGGATAAGGACCGATAAATTCGAACTCGAACCTGAATCTAAATCCGAAACTATATTCTGTACTTTGTATCGCCTGTGTACATAAATCACATTGACCAAACTATATCGTAACTTTTATATTTTCTCTTTTTTATATCTTCTGTTATGGTGACACAGACTCCATGAAAATTTATTACAAAACGTCCCATTATTTGGTATAGCTCATCAGAATATATGCAAAAAGATCCTAGGAGGCTAGTGCAACACGTACGTGTGATATAGAGATTCTCACACGCTTCAAACTCTCTGCAAAACAAAACTTGTTTTTGGATAAACAACCTCACTCTTCCCTCTCCTCAATTCCTATATATATAGCCATCAGTACCAGGTTTTACTTAGGAGAAACACACACAAGCATTACTTGAAGTGTTCTTACTCCTCCTTCATATAGCTCTAGCTTCTCTTCTTCTTTTTCTCATCTAAAACTTTAGCAATAACAGAAAAAGATGGAGGGAACAAAGTTTGGAAGGTTGGGAAGTATATTCCAAAGTTCTAAGCCTTACATAGCCATGATATCTCTGCAATTTGGATATGCAGGCATGAACATTATCACCAAGGTTTCTCTCAACAGAGGGATGAGTCATTATGTGTTAGTCGTTTATAGACATGCTTTTGCCACTGCTGCTATTGCCCCTTTCGCTATTTTTCTCGAGAGGTACTTAACCATAAACAATACCTGAAGAAGAGTGATTTTCGTGTAGTGACAAGGTTTTGGTTTAATATGTATGTATGCTTTGCTTATCTGCAGGAAAGTGAGACCAAAGATTACATTTCCCATTTTCATGCAAATGTTTGCTCTTGGTCTTCTCGGGTCAGTTTCTTTTCTTTCTTTCTTTTTTCTCCTGATACCTGAAGATAGAATTTGTTGAAAGGAATGGAACCTGATCAGTTTGTTTATTACAGGCCTGTGATTGATCAAAACTTCTACTATGCGGGACTGAAGTTCACATCTCCTACGTATTCTTGTGCCATTAGTAACATGTTACCTGCAATGACATTTGTTATGGCAGTCATCTGCAGGTATATATACGTCAGCAACCATCAATCATATTTCTTTCAGAACAATTCATTATGGCTTGAAAAGTGATTATCATCTTTCTTTCTTTTTTAAGAATGGAGAAAGTGAACATTAAGAAAGTTAGATGCCAAGCAAAAGTGATTGGAACTGTTGTGACTGTGGCTGGAGCCATGTTGATGACATTGTACAAAGGTCATGTTATTAACTTGATATGGTCTGAGCACTCCCATGTCAATACATCCTCTGCCTCTGAAGCTACTGGTTCAGCTGATAAAGACTGGTTAATGGGCTCAATCCTCGTCATCATTGCCACTCTCGCTTGGGCATCATTCTTCATTCTTCAGGTAAATTCTTATTAGTGACTATCATTTGATATTCAGTTTGTTTCTTACTTAAAATTTACAATACTCGGATGATTTTTTATTTTCTTTGGTGTGTTACAGGCAGTGACACTTAGGAGGTACCCAGCTCAGCTTTCACTTACATCCATTGTGTGCTTTATTGGCACATTACAGTCCATAGCTGTGACCTTTGTGATGGAGCACAAGCCCTCTGCATGGACCATTGGCTGGGACATGAATCTTCTTGCTGCTGCTTATGCTGTGAGCTTCCATATCTATCCCAAAACCTAACTTATGATTAATAAATCAATGGAAGATCTAACAGAATATGTACCTTTCATCATTACACAGGGAATTGTTTCATCAAGTATTGCATACTATGTTCAAGGGCGTGTCATGCAAAAAACAGGACCTGTCTTTGTCACTGCTTTTAGCCCATTGATGATGATCATAGTAGCTGTAATGGGTTCCTTCATTCTTGCTGAAAAGATTTATGTTGGAGGGTATGTTCATCTTCTTCTTCTGAACTTAAATCTGAAAATGAAATGCCCAAACCAAAAATAGTAATAATATGCTTCGTTAAACAGTGTTCTTGGTGCTGTACTGATCGTGGTCGGGCTCTACTCAGTTCTATGGGGCAAGTACAAAGAGAACAAAGAAAAAGAAGCTGAGACAATCCCTGAACCCATCAAGTGTAATGGACAAAATGGTATCATAATCCAAGAAAGTGAAGCAAATGACATAGAGATGCAAAGGAACCAAGCCACAGTGGCTATCCGTGTTGCAGTTTCACAACCTCCCATGTTAGATAAGGAAACACCAAAAGCTTAATCAGCTTTGAAGAGAAAGATATATATATATATATATATATATATATAGCGAATATAAACAGCGGAGTTTCACAAGATGGCCATGTAAGGGAAGGAAAACCAAAGAGCTTTCTTTCTTCTTTCTTCTTTTTGTTTTTTTTTTTTGTACTTTCTCTCTTTTTTGTAATGTCAAATCTCAATAAATTTTCCTCTATTTTTGTTTCAAGTTTTTTTCACTCTTTTCCTTAATATTTCCAATTGGTCACGAAAGTCTGATTCAGATTCCACTCATTCTTTCTTTTTTCATAATTCTTATATGATTTCTCATCAACTTTCGGGTGCTTCCTAAGTTTGATATTCCTGCAGAATCGAATCCGAACATGGTTCTTTTTTATTCATCATATGCTAAGAAGTTTGTTGTACTTGCATTTCAAGGTTCAGGAATATATAAAAAGCTAGAAGATCACAAACAAAGATCAGCACTAGAAAACGTGTTTCATTCAAATCTTTCTCTTCCACTTTTCATATCTTTTGGTGTGTGTTATAATAAAATGGCATATGTTCTTTTTCTATCTCCAAGTTCAGGTGTTTTTTCATTATAAATTCATAAAGACATGCCAGTTAATTGCTTTAACTAAAACAGACATATTATGCATGAAATGATACATTAATTATATGGTATTTCCATTGAACTTTGATTGTACAAATGTTTAGTGCAATGTTGGAGTAATTGTCTATCTGGAGATTGAATTGTAGTACAATTTTGTACTCCCACTTTCAAGTATACCAGAGTTCAATTTGGAGCCCTATCTAAGTAATATTAAAAGAAGAAATAACTACACAATCATGAGATTTTTCTATATCCATTATTATTATAAGAAATTGAGACCATTATTACGAGAAATTCACTGTTTATATTATTAACAACTACTGATTCTAGAGAGTGAAGGGAGACAGGTAGGATTTAACAGGTTATTTTTCTACAATTAACCTGTTAAATAACTAGGATTTTCAAAATATATTTAAGAAAAAACTTACATGGCTAAACCGAAACCAAAATGTTGTTTGTTCACTTGTAAATATTAGATTAGATTTATGTGTTGTTTCTTTCATATTTAGATTTGATTTGGTTTATTTTATCACTTACCCCCACATCATTTTATATGTGCATTTGCTTAGAGTAATCCTTAGGTTTAAGTTATTATAACTATTTTAATTTAAGATTCATGATAAGGCATTTTATCCTATGTAAATATAGGTCCTAAAATAGCTGAAATAAAAACGATTGCATTGTTTGTGTTTGTATGAATATAAACCGCATAAATTAGCTGAAATAATTCTCTTCTATAGCTAAGTTATAAGTGTTATACTTATTGTAATCAGACTAGGAACATTGACTTCATGTTATGGCAAGACGATGATAGTTCCATGGCACTTGCGTGTTTTGTAGTTGGAGTGCTTGAGACGCATTGATCAAATGGATGTTAAGGTTTCTCACATATTCCGTGAAGGAAATATGGTGGCCGATAAGCTTGCGGAACATGGATGATCGCTTAATAAGGAAGAATGGTGAGACGCATGCCCAGATTTTTGTAATCATTTATTTTATCATGATTTTAGTCATAGGGAGAACTTTCTATTTCGTTAAATTCTCCAAGATCATTATGTACCACTTTTTATTTTTATCTTAATAATATTTAGGGTATTGCTAAATAATGAGGTCACTAAGGTGGTGCCAACCTAGTTGAGATCTCTGGGTACGACTACTGATAGCTCTAATCCTATGCTTTTACTAAAAAATAAATAATAATAAAATGTTATGATTTAGATTTATGAATGTAATGGTCATTGGTTGTTTATTGCTTCATGTCTTTTAACTGATTAAAGTGAAACTTGTGTTATGTTGTGGAGACCGATCACCCTTCGACCTTGAAGCCGCTACGCATAATGGGGTCCAGA
>JANIMX020000470.1:1229471-1239512 GCA_024582655.2 Erythroxylum kunthianum | reverse complement strand
CGTTCCCGACAAGCCGACCCTTCGACACTCCCAAGTACGACGTGGTGCGACAACGGGGGGGATGAGACCCAAACTCGAGCGTGCACCCCTGCACCGGCACGTAGAAACCGAAAGAGAAAAACATAAATATTTAAGATCTACAACCAAAAGGCAATCATTAATGAGATATTAAATCTTTGGGTAAAAGATGTAAACTATAGTTTAAGAAATTTTAGAAAAATCCTTTGATATTTAAAATTCTAAAAAAATAGTTTAAATTTTTCAGTTCTAAAAAAAACTCCTCTTAGACTTTGCTTAAAAAATAAGAACAAATACACATGTTGTAGATATTATGCTTGTACTAATCAAATATTATTTAACTCAAACTAATAATTATTATAATTTATTAATTTAACTTAAATTTAATTAATTTAGACTGAGTTTAAGAATTGATTCAAGTTATCATATTAGTGACATATGATTATTTCATATTTAATGTTCATATTGTATGTGTTTTATGTTTTAAACGAAGTCTAAGACGAGATTTTTTAATAGAATTGCAAAATAAAAATAATTTATAATTTATAATTTAATAATTTTTTAAGATTTTTTAAATTATTCGAGAAATTTATGTCTTTTATCCTAATTTTTTTTTATTGTTTTGGTCATACACAAATTTAACAATAATATATCGTTTCTATTGCATATGTTTCTAAAACTTAAAATAACAGCTATTATTATTTAAGGTGAGAGTCATATAATGCTCAATTCTAATAAAAAAATATTAATCACATAACCTAAATAATTAGCTCCGATCTTTTAAAGTCATATGTTTTAACCTACTATTAAACTCATTTGCCTTTTGACTAACGGTGACAAAAGGTTATCTTGGATCTGAACACCCTAAAACCTAAGCTTAAACTCAAAAAGAAATTTTGAGTCCAAATCATATCAAACTTCAAGTTGAATAGATCCAATTTTTTATAATGGGTTGGACCCAAAAAAAATTTTATTAAACCCAGATTTATGCATCAATCCGATGTTATTAAATTAAATTTGACTAGTTGAATTAGAGTCGAGTTACTCATTGTTGCACGTTCTAAACTACACATTAGGTTACATTAATTTTAAACTTAATTAAGCATAGTTAAATCAAAACAATTCCTATTATTCTACTAATTAAAAAACTATTATTTCTGTATATGCCCATTGCTATGATCATTCCTAGTCAAAATCATCTGGCGAAAGAGAGAGGAAGTTGTTTTTGGTCAAAATTTCAGACTAAGAACATCACAATTCCAATCCAAAAGGTGTATTATAAAATTATCAACTTGGAGAATACACTCTTACCAACTAGAATACAATATCAAAAGTTGGTATTCGTCATCCTTTCATCGTTTCTAAATTGTTCGGGGATAATTGTGAGGTCCACATAGAGTGCTTCTTATCTTTCTTAGGTCAAATATGCATTTTGCACCTTAATATTTATGAAAAGTATTATATCTTAAAATTATTAAAATGATATTCATTACACTTTGAATATGATGCAAAAGTGATAAAAAATACAATAATAACAACAACAATTCAGTAAAAATCTCGTTGATGCATAGAGTTTAGGAAAATTCGATAGTATGCAGTCTTACACCTAATTAATAGAGAGACTGTTTTCGATAGACCCACGTGAAAAATACATATATAAATATATGCATATACATATTAAAATAATGAATTAATAATAATAATATAACAATAAATATATAACAAATTAAAGAGTAAAAATAAACACAAATAAACACAAATAAAAAAGAAGATTACCTTAATCCTTATTTTATGGAATGATTACCTTAATCCTTGTTTTAGAGATTTACCAAGTTTTGTCAAGTCAAGTTTGGTGTTGGTGAGTCCAATTCATCATAGTTGCTTTCACCAAAAGCTTACATATATGATATATCTATCTATCACCAACCGACCATGAACTAAATTGGATTCCATCATAATCAAAGTTGGACCACCTTCCACTACCAACCCCACTTCATACCAAATTCACCATACCCTAACAAATATTAAGAAGATAAAAAACAATTATCTTACTTTCCAATCTAGTGATGACTGCCCATAGTAAAGAGCAATTCCCTTGTAATTATTAGTTGACTTTTTTAAGTGTCTAGTTGCAATACATTTGGATTTTGTGAGAGGTGATTTGAGAAGGAATTGCTTAACTTGCACATTAAGAGCTCATTTGGTACCTCAGATTATACTGACTAATTTCTGCCTAATAGTATTAATTTGTTTTGAAAAATACTGACTGTTTATTCATAATAATATAAAGTGTTTGTTGTTGTTCCTGATAAACAGTTTGACTAAGTTATATTGTATTTGGTGTTGTTTCGAATAATATCAGATTATACTATTTTTATTTAAAAAAATTCTTTAATAAATTTAGTGAAAATTTAAATTCAAATGACATGATTTTTTTTAAGATTCATATGGCAAGAATTTTTTTCATTTATTTTTGCCAATATCTATAAGATAAGTTTACATGACCTAGCTCATTATAATAATTGTAGTATCTTATAAACGTTTCGATATACTCAAATACGCTAATAAAAAGAATACCAAATAATGTATAATTCAAAGTTTACTTGAACACTTTTTTCCTAACTGTATAATTAAGCGTGTATTATTTAAACCAAGATGTATATGTTGTATTAGTTAGTTAGATAAGAAGAGTATTAAAAGTTCAACTCGTATTAAATAGTCAGGTAATTAAATAATATAAGTTGACACCAAATGCCTGATATAGACTATTTACTCCTATCCACAGTCTAATACGATGTGTTAGAATTTGGGTTATGACTTAACTCAACCCCAAAAGGTAACTTATAAATTGATAATTACCTGTTAATTATAAGCACTCTTTTGGATATATCACTTTCGAATGTGGAACTATCCGTGTGTGTTGTGTGGTTTTGTTTAATAGAAATTAGATTGTGCATTGCATGACGGAGCTCTGCAGAAGAAGGCTATGTCAAAGTGAACGTGGACAGCTACTTGATTGCAAGGAATATAAATTCAAGAAGTGGGAATCCAATTTCTATCAGAAAATTATCGTAAGTAATTTTGTTTAATTTTTATATACATTATTTCAATTTTACAAATTAAAATTCAATTAATTATAATAATTATGCTTAATATTCGGTTCTAATATTCCCGCTTTACGAAGGTAGGACGAGTGACATTAATTATACGCAATCTTCTCTTTATATTTTATAAAGAGGTTGTTTTTGTGACTCGAACCTGTGACCTTCTAATCACAAAGAAACAACCTTATCAATTACTTCGAGGCTCGCCCTCAATTAATTTTATTAATTTATTATACTACCCTTACCCTTATTTTTTGTTGGTACATATAGATGAATGGTGGTGGTATCTTATTTGCATTTTTTTAGTTTATAAGAATATATATCTTCTTTATTAATATATAAGAACTCATGTTTTAAATTTAAATGTATGATTTTTACTCTAATTATACATTGTATGAATTTTTTTATTTTAATTGTATTTTATATCCGTTTATTTTTCTTATATTATAATAATTTATTATTCTTATTTTCCTTAATATTATTTTTACACTAAATAAGAGCGAACCTTGGAGTATTTAGTAAGGTTAGTCCTTTATAACTGGAAGTTTATGGTTTCAAATAACAAAAATAATATTTTTATAAAAAAAAATTCACGTATAATTGATATCACTTATTCGATACTCATAAAACTAAAAATTTAATTTGATGTATTTATTTATTTATTTATTATTACATTAAATCTATGGGCCATGAATAGAATTGTCCACCATCTCACCAACTTTTGATGCCTCTTCATACTTGATAGAAGTCTCACTTCACCAACCACCACCAACTCTTAAAAAACCAACCCCACTTCCTCTCCGCCACCACCTGAAACACACGCGCCGCCACTTTCCTCCTTCACCCTGGTGGGTCAACTACCACCACCACCTAATAACTCACCCCACCATTGCTTAGGTGGCACTCTATGATTGGTCAACTAGTGCTACAGTTTCCAAAGACTTAGACATCACCTTCTATTCACCAACTCCCTCCGTCATCATCGTCATCACCATCATCATATATATATCAACACTAGTCCATAGCCATTTCTTTGAGCTTCACGAAAGCTAAACCTTTTGAAACATCATCATTCATGGCTCTTATTCTAGTTCTAGCCTCTGTTTCCCTCCTCCTGTTAGCCCATAAACTCTATCATAAGCTCCGGTTCAAGCTCCCACCTGGGCCACGGCCATGGCCGGTGGTGGGAAACCTCTACGACGTGACGCCGGTAAGGTTCAGGTGTTACGCCGAGTGGGCGCAACAGTATGGTCCGATCATATCGGTTTGGTTCGGTTCGACCCTGAACGTGATAGTTTCAAATACAGTGTTGGCCAAGGAAGTGTTGAAGGAACATGATCAACAGTTGGCTGACAGGCACAGGAGCAGATCGGCGGCTAAGTTTAGCAGAGACGGTCAAGACCTTATATGGGCTGATTATGGACCTCACTATGTGAAGGTGAGGAAGGTGTGTACTCTTGAGCTTTTTACTCCAAAGAGACTTGAGGCCTTGAGACCTATCAGAGAAGATGAGGTCACTGCCATGGTTGAATCCATTTTCAACGACTGCACCAATCCTGGTATTGTCAAATTACAACCTTAAAAGCTTTGTTCTTTCTTTGTTGGGTACGGCCTAATTACTTTATATAATTTGGTTTAGCATATGATTAATTGCAATACATGTGGGTCTTTCGGAAACAGCTTCTCTGCCATTTCAGCGGGACTGTAGGTGTGATTACTATAATTGCAACAACAACGCCCTAGATACATAACTAAAATATATATGATGGGTATTTCATGATTTATATGGAATCAACAGGATGAATATGTTTCTGAAACTCAATGTTTGTGCAGAAAACCTTGGGAAGAGTGTGTTGGTGAAGAAATACTTGGGAGCAGTAGCATTCAACAACATAACAAGGTTGGCGTTTGGGAAGCGATTTGTGAACTTAGATGGAGTCATGGACGAGCAAGGTCAGGAATTCAAGGCAATTGTAGCCAATGGACTAAAGCTTGGTGCATCGTTGGCTATGGCGGAGCACATTCCATGGCTTCGCTGGATGTTCCCATTAGAGGAGGAGGCATTTGCCAAGCATGGATCTCGTAGAGACAAGCTAACTAGAGCTATCATGGAAGAGCATACGCTTGCTCGTCAGGAGAGTGGTGGTGCCAAGCAACATTTTGTTGATGCACTCCTCACTTTGCAGGAAAAGTATGATCTTAGTGAAGATACAATCATTGGACTCCTTTGGGTATGTATGAACAACTTGTTTGTCCATCTTCTGAATATTCTTTTTCTTGTTCTTGGGTTGAACTTCTTGTTTCTGGTTCAGGATATGATCACTGCAGGAATGGACACAACAGCAATTTCTGCAGAATGGGCAATGGCTGAGTTAATCAGGAACCCAAGAGTTCAACAGAAGGCTCAAGAGGAGCTAGACCAAGTCATTGGTTTCGAACGAGTCATGACCGAGGCTGACTTCTCAACCCTTCCTTATCTCCAGTGTGTAGCCAAAGAGTCACTGAGGCTGCACCCTCCGACCCCTCTTATGCTTCCTCACAGAGCCAATACTAATGTTAAAGTTGGTGGATATGACATACCTAAGGGATCAAACATTCACGTCAATGTCTGGGCTGTAGCTCGTGATCCGGCTGTCTGGAAGGACCCATTGGAGTTCCGTCCGGAGCGGTTCCTTGAGGAGGACGTCGACATGAAAGGTCACGACTTCCGGCTGCTTCCATTTGGTGCTGGTAGGAGGGTCTGTCCTGGTGCACAACTTGGTATCAACTTGGTGACATCCATGTTAGGACACCTGCTACACCATTTCAGCTGGACACCTCCTGATGGTGTGAAGGCAGAGGAAATTGACATGTCAGAAAGTCCTGGCTTGGTCACTTACATGAAGACCTCATTACAAGCAGTTGCCACTCCTCGGTTGCCTTCCCACTTGTACAAACGAATTGCTGCTGATATGTAATTTTTGGTATCTTGTTTGAACATATTCATAGGTTTTGGCTTTTGGAACTTTGCAAAACACTAATCAAAGGGATTTGCTGGGCAAAAGGGATGACCAAATAAAACACTATGTGCCCTGAAACTAAGATTAGTCTTTGTATGTTATTTACCAACAATTACTTGGTATGAGAGTTGTAATGCTTTTCCTGTTCTGTTTTCCCCTGCTTTCCCCCTTTCCCTCATTAAGCTTTCCATTCCATGAGAGTTTCCGACAAAATGTCATAGCCAAACCGAAGTTAACGGGCCAAACCTAATTTGACCATACTCGAGCTCAAGTATTCAGTTCGATTAAGCTTGAACTTGACAATTTTTTTAAGATCCAGTCAATCGTGAGAAATCGACAAGCCACAGAATCCATATTTTTAATATGCAATAAGATAACTATGAGATCAACCAGTTTACCAAGAGAATGACTTCCTCAATACTATTATGAATTCATCAAATTCCATATGTATGTTGTGTATCCATCAATTTCAAAACTCTATCTATTCATTGCAGTTACCAAAGATATTTCCCTCAAAATCCGTGAGCTCATATGCCATAATCTAATCAACAAAATATGGTTGACCAATCCTAGCCAACACACGTTATATTTGTATCTGGAATAAATTGAGAATGAATGGAATTTGAACAATAAGAGCCAATCCGGTCCAATTTGAAAAAATGGGATACAACATCTATATAAAAATGTGGAATGAGGTAGAATTTGGAAACAAGTCAGGTACTTTCATAAGGTATTCAGGAAGTATGTTCCATTCAGGCAATCACATGTATGTACATATATGAATACAATAAAGGCCAAACCTTTTTCATCAATACTAGCAGAAACATTATAGTTTCGACCTATGCCCTCATAGTAACAGTCATTTATTTCTTTATGACATACTACAGCATCTAATTTATGTAGAATTTTTGTTTCATAATAGTGACTTCAGCCCTGAATTTCCCTTCCTTGATTCGTGTCCTCACTTTCAGAGGCCGATCAAATTTGGCGTATTTATCAATGACCTGCATCCAGGAATGGCAATCATTAGAAATATCTCTTGAAGTTTTATAACAAAGAACACATCAAGAAAAGAAATTGAACTATTTCCCTTAAGATACGAACTAAAGTAGGGACACCATAGAAATGCCAACATTTTGCCTTAGCTATAAGGATCTCTAATAGTTCAAATGGGGGCAATGAGTTTAACCATAGCTGGATAGACTTAGTAGAATGCATAGCAGCTTTGTTGAACAATGGGATTGTTCCTAACACTGCTACCCATCCTCGTCCATGGCCATCTCATTTACAGAATAGGCCTTTATTATTGTTTTTGCCCAAACCACTAGCTGCTTTATAGCTTCTGTAGTATTTTATCAATATGTCTGCAGTTGAGAAGCATTTTCAAACTTTTGAGTTCAGGAATGGCAGCAACATTCTTCTGTTGGGGCAAAAGTGTTCTTTTGTGATGTTCAGTTGTGTAGCACAAAATTAAAGATAAGGGTCCAGGAAAAGTCTGTTCAGATATGGCAAATTGGGCAAAATTAAAATTGAGTAATAGCCTTGAAGCAATGATTAAATATTTGACATGTAATCATCAACACTCATCCAACATTGAAATAAGTAATTGGCGCAGAAAAGATCAAGATAAATAACTCTCCGAATATGAAAATCTTTAAGCAGCTGTCATTTGAGAAGTTTCTGTTAACACGATAACAGTTATTTACATGGAAAATATCTAATCATAATCAACATCAACATCTAAGTCAATTAGATCTGCACTGACTTGGCTCATTACCTGGTTTGCTACCAAGGCCTGAAGAAGTAAACACAGAGCCACCTTCAGCATGTTTAAACTCTTGCAACTGCTTGAAGTTCATCCATGGCTTAACCCAGACTTTAGCTTCATATACCACCTTCTTACCAGCATCAACCGTTTCTACAGTAAGATGGTATAGCTTACCAGCAACTACCTGCTGTTGAGCCTTCAACACCCTCACAAACTCAAGAAGAGCGTTCTGTGTAAAGTCCAAGATGAGCATAAAGAAGAAGAAACGAATTAAACCAGGAAGGAGCATTGAGATAATTAAATTTGGAGAAAAACTAATAAGTTGCCAATTTCAAGTCCTTATTACTCAATCCTCTGCAACAGCCAAAAAGTCAAACTTTAACTGGACATTATTAAGAAGGACCCCAGAAAAGGCAAACAAACCCTTCTGTTTAATGATCAGTGCCCAATTTCAAGAGTTGTTTACATGCGCAAACCATACAAGACAAGGATGTATGGTGTGCTCATGTAGCATGGACAAAAGAGACATTTGTAAGGCTGAAACTTTTATTTTAAAATACAAGTAAAACAAAGTGACAGCTCTAGGAATCACTCCCAATCTATGAATCACTCTTATCGAAAATATCCTTAAAAGAATGAGCAAGATGTACCCTAGATGATTCCTAGACCCATCTCTTTACACTGCTTTATTTTTTATAAAATTCCAGCCCTTGTTCTGAAATTCCATAAGCATATAAATTATCTTCTCTTCATCCTACATCAGTTTCATTAACTCATTCTGCTGTTTATTGGTAAGTTATCCTCTGTACACCCTTCCATTTCGTGTAGAATGCATAGGTTGCTGGAATTTCCGAATAAAGAACCTTTCCAATATAACCAGATTCAAGTCTACTTTGACTGCTTCTAACAGAAATAAAAACCTAGAAGAAGCGATTCCTATACAGATTTCTTTGTTTTACTTCATTTTATAAAATTCCACTCCTTATTATGAAATTCCAGCATATACATTCTCTATTGTCTCCTCTACATTAGTTGGATTAACTCATCTTGTTGTTGATCACCAAATAATCCTCTATACCCCCTTTCACTCCAAGTAGAATGTAGAGGCTGCTGGAATTTCCAAATTAAGAACTATTCCCCTATAAACTTATAATGATTATGAAATCAAACTCTGATTCTACGGAGATCAACTCTACTTCAAAGACTCTCAAGTGAAAGCTTTCTCTTTTAGTGCAAAATTAGAAAGCCTCGCGGGTAATTAAGAGACTGAAGCGAATCAAGAGACATTAACAAAACTACAAAAGGATAAAATTTTGAATCAAAACATGAAAAAAAAAATCAAAACAAAAGAAAAAAAAATTCCAGGCTAAAGAATGAAAAGAAAAGCACTAAGACTACAGATTAGTAAAATTTACTCAGCGACCATAATCGCTACCAAAACACTAAATCCCAAAAACCCACACCATAACCAGGCGGAGTATCAACAACAAGGTGAGAAACACTGAAAGCAACATCATATCAACCAGGGAACAAAACCCATAACCAAAACAACGAGATGTGAAAGACCTGTTCTTTGTTGTGCTCTTGGACAGCGAAGCGAGCGAGGCTTTCAATCTCAGCGCTGTTTTGAGAATCGTGGCAATCGCGAACCCCACCAGCCTTCATCCTTATGAGAGAATCTTCTTTGCAGAGACCCAATTCAGAAAACCCAAAAAGCAAAAGCAAGACACCCAGGATTGTTGCAGACAACCTCTTCATCTCCTTCGATTTGGCTCTTTAACAGCTATGAGATTCGTATCTGTGTCTTCTCTTTCCTCTGTTTTTGTATTACGTGCTTTGATTTCTGAATGAGTGTTGGTGACGTAACTTTGTCGTTAAGTAATGGCGAATTTAATCTTATTTTAATACAATGATTATTGATAAATTAATAAACCAACAAAGTCAATTTATGAAATAATTTAGGTTAATTAATAATATTTATGTTATTAATGTAATATAAAATAAATATATTAAATTTTAATTCTAAATTTAGTTTAATTAGATATGATATATTTTATTATTAACTTTTATTTATTTATTTGATAAAAGATAAGACTCAATTTTTTTAGTTCAAGTAATTTTTAAATTATTATAAATTTTTTTCTCTTATAAT
>JANIMX020000470.1:1213705-1224658 GCA_024582655.2 Erythroxylum kunthianum | reverse complement strand
ATTGCATACACCTCTAAATGTTTATTGTTAGTTTATGTCATACAGCCAATCGATTGGTTGTAGTTGACAAATGTATATGATAAAGTTCATGAGATAATTATACATTTCAAATGAAATTATAATTATGAGATTTATATTGCATTTATGTATTATCCCTAAATTATTCCTAGTCATTGTTCTATTAAGACTAAAAATTAATAGAACGTAAAAAGACTAGCTTGCCATATTTTTTTTATAAAAGAAGTAGTCGATCTCATAGATTAAAATATAGAGATATTTAAATAAATGTGTGAGTGATTGTTAGAGAACAAATTCACTAAACATACCGATATGAGAAATCCATTTTGAACATTACTTGTATGTCTATGAAAATTCTTATTTTGATGATTGTATATGTGATCATTTGACTTGATGTCTCCAAAGTTATCTTGTATAGGAATTGCTATGTTTTGATACTACTTATGACCTATTTAATTATGGGTCGTTCATTCGGTAGTCATTGGATGTAGCATAAACTATATGAAGGTAATTGTGTAATCAGGATATGATTCATCACCCTAAAGTAATTAGATAGAATGTTCTGTTGTTCTTAATTAGTATTAATTTGAAAAATCCTTGGCCAAGGTGAACTGACACTTTGTAAATAGTTTACAAATGTCATTAATTGAATTGATATCTACTAACGGATAACTAATATAATTGGACTAAAAAGAATAGATATTAATTTCATGCTCTATCTAATCGGAATATTGTATAATAAAAATATTGAATTATACGAAAAAATCATGTACAGAATGATTAGTCAAAATCACTTTCACATTCTTAAATATTTAAGTGGTCATGATGCGTTGCTAGACGTCAATCTTAATATATGATTGTTAAACAAAGATAAATTAAAAGGAGTTTTAATTTATCTAATTCTAATTATGAATTAGAAATATAATTTATGACCATTGCAACATATTTGGAACCGAATTGGTCTCATATAAAAAATGAGTTGAAGAGAGGAAAGATATTTTAATTAAGTTGGATTTGATTGTAAAATTTAAGAAACTTTATGATTAATATTAGATATTTAATACATAAGGATCAATATGAGATATTAGATCTTATTTGTGCATAATTGGTGTGCAATTTTAATTAAAATTTAATTTCAATTAAATTACGTTTAAAACTTATTATAAATAGGCTTAATATTTAATGGAACTACCACTTTTTGCTTAACCTTTTTTGTAAGAGTTATAAAGTTCTCTCAACTTGTGTTCTGTGGATACCGTTAGAGGTCAAATACTTGTGCGGTTACGATGAGTGAGATGAATCAAGTTCAAAAATAATTCGTGGAATATGAGAAAAAAATGATTAAACTTCGGAATTATGTACGAGTTAAAATTCATACTTTGATTTATGTGCTAATCATTTATAAAATTAAAGTGATTTTGTTTTCAGAAAATCAAAATACAATTTTTTTTATAATTATTCTACTGCAGTAGGGATCAAATTTTGTCTCGATTTTCCAACATTTATCTTGTATATAGAAATAAAAATAGGTCGGATCGAGTATGACGCAATAAGAAATGAAAAACAAGTAAGCAATGTTCTTAATTGAAAGAAGAGAAAATCTGAGACACGAAAGAACTTGAAGCTCCAATATCTGTCCATGGAAAGCTTTTACACACTGTTCACTTCAGGTCAGATGCTTTCAACCTGAAAAAAAAATGGAGAACGTTCTGAGTTGCAAGCTTTTGTACACATTGCAGGTGGCTTGATAAGGCAGAAAATTGGAGAGAAAATTGAAGAGCTGAAATAGTTTATCAAGATACTGCCAATTTGGGCAAGCTAGACTCATTCATGTTTTAGCTACTTCACATCAGAGCTTTCAGATACAACAGGCTCGCACACCATGAATCATAACCTGTCACATTCATTTCAAATCCCACCAGCCAGTTTGTCAGTCTTCAGTATCCTGACAATATTAGCAGGACTTGCTCTGTATGATCTTCACTGGAAAACCCACAGGCATAACATGCCTGCAAAGAAGACTAAACGATCATCACCTTAAGTGTGTTCTGGCTAGTTCCTCAGTATTGCCTCCATGGATTAACAGAAGTTTTCTGACTCCACAATTTCTACACATACCTTGTAACCAATTTATGCCAGAATCATTCATGCCAACATTAACAACATATATATAAATCCAGAATCGTTGTTCATGCGTGGATTCATTAATTAACATAAAAATAAAAGTGAACCTGAATCCATGCTCTTGCTTATATTGGTTTATTCCCTCTCTGCCTTTTATCCTTTCTGGTGTTTCATAATGGTGCAGAAACACAATCTTCTGATGGACAGTTACGTTCTTCTTCCTTTTCGTATATCAAAATACTCAATTTCATGTCCCTCTTATACCACATTCAAAGGGAGAGGGAAAGGGCATTGGGCCCTATTTGAGACCAAAACTCTACTACCCAATAATCATTATTTTGGGTTTCTTTTACTGGACTCAAATTAGATGGGCCACATTCAACTCTAACATACCTATCTAATACAGTGTAAATGAGAAGCTACTTGATGAGAATACGTGGAATAACTTTGATGAGAGCCACATATCACCCATTAATGAAGAAGAAAATCAAGCTGAATCTGCTATAAACTCTGCTTCTGTGTTCAAAAGCAACTCAAGTTTTGGGATTTTGCTGCAGTTAAAACTGAGAAACAAAGTTGACTTCTTCGATGTCCATATCTGGTGAATCTACAAAGTCCAACCAAGATCATTCAGGTTAGGTTCCAAGTTTTTTACAGAACTAGTGCTCATAGGCAACTGAACATATTCAAAGTTCATAATCAGATTCTTATTAGATTTTTTAAAGATACACAAGAACATGGAGATTCTTGTTAAAGTAAGCAAAATATTTGTAAAACCAACTCGATTTCTTGATCGAAAGCACAACTTCAAGATTCAACAGCTGAAGCTCCAGTACTTATTCTTTCCTTCACTCTCACATGCAACCCATCTTTCATCCTGAGGGTTAAAGACAGAACACGCTCTGGATTCTTGTCCTTGTCCAATACATCGATCTCAAATCGCTCGATCACCGAGGCAGCTATCGATTTCATCTGAATATATGCCATGTCCTTTCCAAGGCAGATCCTAGGTCCAGCATGAAAAGCTGAGAACTTGTAGGAACTCTCATGTCTGCATATTCCATTCTCAAGCCACCTTTCAGGTTTAAACTCATGGCAATCCTCTCCCCACAGATTCTCCATCCTCCCCATGGCATATGCAACGTAGGTCACAAACCACCCCTTTCGAACAACTGTTCCGTCCGGCAATGTATCATCGGCGTTACAAGCTTTCGTGTTGATCACCACTGGTGGGTACAATCGCAATGCCTCTGAAATCGCGGCATGCAAGTATTGCATATCTCGGAGCTCGTCAAAACTGTAAGTGTCAACAATTTTCTTTCCACTACGTTCCCGTATTGCCTCGAGCTCCTTTACTATGTTCCTCTGCACATTCTGGTTTGAAGACAATAGCCTAAAGAACGAACTCAAAGCTGAAGATGTTGTGTCACGTCCTGCGAGAATGAAGCTGATTACTATGTCTCGGAGAAATTCAGGTGATCTGTCGAAGTTTCCAATGAATCGGGAAAGCAAATCCTCGTCCTTCTTGTCTGTCTTTTCTTCCATTCTCGACCGTATAATCTGATCAGCAAATTCATGAACAGTTCTGATCGATCTTTTGAGCTTTCTTTCGGTTCCCAAGTTGAAGAACTTCTTGAATTTAGATAGGGATTTGATAATTAATTTAGTATTATTTTAAATAACAATTTGAAAAAATTCAATATATTAGATGAGTGCAATTAAATGTTTCAAATCATGTTGATTTTGGGAAATCTCTTATATAATTAATCAAATTTTTAAAAGCTGATATTGCCAATCAATAAATTCAATATCATAAACTTCAAAATTGACTAAATTTTGAGAAGACAAAATGTGTATTTATAATAATATGATATAATTAGATTAATTTTTTGCATTATGAGGGCGAGACTTGGACCAACTGGTAAAGTTACTCCTTTGTGACTGGAATGTCACAAGCTCGAATCACGAAAAACAGCGACTTTGTAAAAAATATAAGGAGAAGGCTACGTACAATTGATGTCCGTCACTCGATTCTCGCAAAGTGGGAAAACTGGATTTGTTGTGTTATATTCACTTTATTCTTATACATAAAAAATCATAAATGCCATGTGATTTTACATTTTATATTATATCATATTATATAATATAAAATTAAGTGAATGCGTGTTTCTATGAACTTAATTATCTCATATACTATATATATTTATACATTATTTTGGACAATAACATTTATAAGTACCATAATTTAATTGTTTAGATATATAGATAATCTTATTTGCTTGAATTAATATCAACAGATAATACATCAAATAATTATTTTAAATTTCTTGAGATAAGAATTTATATGAAATTAAACAATTAATACATTAAACAATTAATATATATACATTAAACAATTATAAGCTATTGTAATTACTATTAATTACAGGTGAAAGATAGTTTAACTCTTTAAAGAAGAACTTATTTAATTACATGGATATTCAAATTCAACTTATAATCCATTCAATTTGTAAATTGATTTCCAAAAATTTAATGATCTTTTTAATTAATTAAACATTAATATTAGACAATGACTTTGATTGAGCCCTCATAAAACTTCCATCCATAAATAATGGAACTAAAATTTTGAATATCATATTTTATTCTTCTTATATTTTTTATTGATTCTATCATTTTTTAAATCATGTATTTTAACAATTTATTCAGACCAATCTAAGAGTATTTTGGTAGGTTTTAAATATATATAAATAAACATTTCATAGAGTTGCTAATTTAATTCATGCATCATAATCAAATTTATTTATTTATTTGCCAACTGAACTTGCTAAACTAGTTAAGTCATTCTTATAAAATTAAATTTCATAATTTTGTACCTTGACAACAAATAAAAAGAGAATGATCACTTGTTAAATGTTCTATATAAAAAATAATAGGAATACTCTTAACTTAAAAATGATTTAAAAAAAAAGAAAAGCATCAATTCAAGCTTGGGACTAAATAAAAACAACAACAAACAAATAACATCCCAATAGAAATTTCGCTGAAACACAGAATTTGGAGAGGTCCAATAATACATAGCCTTACCCTTAACTAATGAAGGGACTGTTTCTATATAAAATATCGAGACTAAATAAGATGCAAGTTATATAATTAACTAGTTTAGTTCCAAATATGAAATCTAATTTATTACGATATTAACTCATTAATTAAAACCATCCCAAAAGTTCAAATTTCAAAAACTTTCCCTTTTTGGTCCAAAGTCAAAAGAAATATATGCCTTATTAGTGTATCTTAATCTTCTAATAACAACAAATCTTGAGATTATAATCATTATATATATATATATATAGAAATATAATTATGCATGGTGCTTAAGTCACAAAATAATGAAAAGGAAAATTGTAATTAGGGTAAAAGACAACATCCTAAGAAACTCTAATCGTCAAAAATTTTGAAAAAAATTAACAATTTTCAATTTTTTTGAAAAAATCATTCTCTTATATTTGGGTTAAAATAATAATAGCATAACACACATTGGTAGACTAATAAAATGTTACTAATATGGTAACCTAACTCAACTTTTAAATCTTATCCAAACGAATTAAATTAATTATTTAAGATAATTATAAAAAATTATTAGTTTAAGTCGGATGTAATTAGTTCGGTTCAATTTTAAGAATTGAATTGAATCGTCATATAAATAGTATTTGATTATTTCATGTTTGATGTTCATATTGTGTGTATTTCGTTATTATTTTTTAACCGAAGTCTAAAAGAAGAGACTTTTTTGAAGAAAAAAAACTGAAAATTAGAATAATTTTTTGAAAATTTTAAAAATTAGAGAATTTTCTAAATTTCTTAAACTATAAGGGAAGTTTACATCTTTTACTCTTAAAATTATAACAAAACTTATCTTAATCAAGCTAATTACTCATTAAACTTTAGAACTAAACATTTATTAGTATCCCACCAAATAAGGTGAATCATATCAAAGATTAACCGAGTTGTCAAAAGTAAAAAAGCTTTTTAAACTAAGGTCTCTTAATCATCTTTCTTGTAATGTCTTTTCATTACATGCAAGAAGAGATTTACTTCCATGAAAGGAAAATTCAGAATTTACCTTCTTCCCCTATAAAATACAAGTAGCTAAATAACTCTTTTGTCTCAAACCCTAAACCCCACTTATAGCTCTCATATCTCTTTAATCTGTTTCTTTCAATGTCTTCTCTTGAGCAGGAAAGGCTTGAAGATTCCATGAAAAATATGTCCACTAACGTATTAGTCTCACCAGAAACCAGCGAACCAGAATCGACCCAGTAATTGGATCCAAGCCCCAGTAATGGAGACACCAGTAAGAGACCAAAGTTCGATCTGAACTTGATGGATTTCTACGAAGGGTGTTCTTCAAAAGAGAGTTCGAAGAGGGTATTCAAGTGCAAGTACTGCAAGAACAAGTTCTCGACCTCACAGGCCTTAGGTGGTCATCAAAACGCCCACAGACGCGAGCGAGCAATAGAGAAGAGAGAAAAGTTGATGAATGATGCTGCTATGTCTAACTATGAGCATGCCAAGTACATGTTATATCCATATGCATCAGAGATTTCAAGGTTTCATGTGCATTCTTCTCCTGCAAAAAGCTTAGGTTTAGGGTTTAACGTTCAGTCCGTGATTCAGAAACCTTATAGTAGCCATTACCTTCACAGAGGTTTTGGTCATGGTCTCAACAATGGTTGGTCAAAGCAAACGATTGTGGAGCAGCAGCAATCTGCAATACAACAACTGCGAAATGGAGGGTTTCAGTCTCTGGAGATTAGTGGGTATCGAGAAGAAGCTAGCATGATTTCCAAGAAGAATCAGAGTCACCAAACTGGAAGCTTGGGTCTTGATTTGTCACTTAGGCTTTGATTAGTTAGCCTTTTCTCATTAATTTTATGACAGTTTAGTGATCATTATGTGTTGCTTTTTCTTTAATAAATTTTGTTTTCTCTGTTATACATTGCCCTTTATTTTATTTTTTATATATAAGGCATGATAAAAAATGTAAGGTGTAATTTTTTTTTTCAGATTTGTCATAAAAGGGCGTACACATCTACTTATGGCTGGCAATTATAAAGAGAATAATAAATTATACAGAAAATTCTCATTGAAAACAAGGTTTTCAAATGCTTACTAATCCACAGTCCTCCACATAGCAAATTATTTCATATTCAAATATGTTAAGTGCTCCCATATTGCAATCCAGTTGGGCTCAATGACTAAAAACTCCATCTCATCCACACCTACGCACATAAAATCAGTTCAACAAGCAATGTTGAAGTACAAAATGAAGCTACAAAAGTTTATAGAACCA
Organism: Erythroxylum kunthianum; assembly: GCA_024582655.2. NCBI lineage: Eukaryota > Viridiplantae > Streptophyta > Magnoliopsida > Malpighiales > Erythroxylaceae > Erythroxylum > Erythroxylum kunthianum. The sequence continues at coordinate 1,217,166 of JANIMX020000470.1, read as the reverse complement.
GAATATGAAACTAGACTACATGTTAGGAATCAACTAGTTGTCAAAAGCCATAGTGTTATACATTATCTACAAATTACAAAAACTTAAAATATATTCAACACAAAAATCAATGTTTAGGTTGCATATGACAACTAGACAAAGTAGAATCGATGTTTAGGTTTCAATCTCTAAGAACCCCTTGATAAGCAGTAGATTATTTCAGGATTATTAAATATATGCATCTATTCAATAAAACCCAAAACTATCATAACATCATTGAGTTAAAGAATTAATTAAATCTCCATACACAATTGAATTCAATAAAACTATTCGTTCTCACAATTTGACATTTTAAAAAAATGAGGTGGAAGGAAAACCAAATAGGTTTAGAATTGAAAAGAATGTTAAAACTGATGGGGCAACAATAACACAACGCTCATGTAGTTCAAAAGACTGTCCAGGTTTAGAAACTTACCCCTGTTCTTTGTTGATTCAGTCCTCCACTTGTGGCAATCAACAAGTACCTATTTGGATGTGTTTTCACATCAGCAGCTGTATCATGACCAAATATGTGCTTCAATACATTTAATTGTAGCAATACTAGAATATAGCAAATAAATTCTACAAAGTTAAGTTCATTTTTTTCTTTCTTATAAAGGTCTAAAAACAGGGAAAATATTACACCCATACCTAAAAAAAAGAAAAGAAAGAAACCCAATTCCTAGGTTGTTAACGTGTTAGGCCATCTAACCTACAAAAGGAAGAAAAATGATGAATTGTTGTAGTTTCCATGGATAACAAAGCGGAATCAGATCACCCTAAGTCTAAGTTTGTTACCAAACACCAACCAAAGCAGCTTGATCGAAGCGACTAACATGGAAAACTGGCATTGTAACAGCTAACAATAAAGCCTTTTTCTTTTAAATTCCAATTGTTGTCTGTCGTTATGGTTTCTTTTTTTTTATAATAAAAGGCAGCAAGATAATAATAATTTTTTGAGATGAACTACTGATTAGTTTCGAACTTAAACACATGAATGAAGAAGTTCCACAATGTAAAAGACACCATGAATTATTGCTAAGAACTAAAAAACAAATGAATAAGTGAAAGGCAGAAGCTTGAGTAGTTTCGTACTTGTAAAGGTATTAGTGACGTTACTGCAGCCGTAGTATAGGCTGGAGTGCCGCGAACTCCATAAATCACGCTCTGAGACTGAGCTTCCTCTTCCACTTGGCTAAAAATAATATCCAACAAACCAAGAGAATGAGAGAGAGTATACGCCAAACAAACAATAGCGAGTTTGTGTTTTGGACAGACAGAAGCAAAGAGATAGAATGATGATCATAAATATACGTGGAGAGAGAAGTATAAATAAGCATTACAGAATTGTGGTGGTGGAGGACGATAGGAGGTGGAGAGGAGAAGAGAGAGACTGCCGCGAGGAAAAGGAGGAGGAAGGCGGAAGCGAGGGAGAGCAAGTGGTGGCTGCTGCGGCGGCGCATGAAGAATAGGTGGTGTAGAATTAGCAGAGAGGTCCGGACGTTTTCTCTCTTTTTCTGCTTCATATTATTGAGAAGAAACAAGCAAGCTTAAAGAAAGAAGAGCATATGCATGGACACTTTTTTGTCTCTCGATCTTTTCTCTTTAGCCTGTTAATGGAGGCTGTGGAAGTGGAGGAGGTCCGGGAACTCTGTTTGTTAATTTGAAGAAGAAACGGAAGCGGGCAGTAGTATTACTGACCAATACCAATTACCAAACACCTTTGAGGTTTGTTGTTCCCGTGTAGGTTACTCCTTTTCTATTTTCTTTCCACGCGTCCTATTGTTTCCTTTTGCAGATTTTGTTTTCACCTTTTCTTTAAAGAGTGCGAGTGAATTGCACACGAGTGTGGTCGCCGCCGATGCTCATGTTCATTGCTTGCCACCCACAACGCAAGATCCTATCCTATTCCTATGTATGTCGCATTCGACCACTCGCACAAAACACAGCCTTCCCCTTGCCTACTTCACCATTATAATTTCCACCTCTGACTGATTGATTTGATTGGGTTTGTTGAGGTTTTTAAATAAATTTGAAATCTTTTACTAAAACTTCGAGAGATGTTTCAAATTTAAATTGGTTTTATTTCACATTATCCATATGATATAAAAAAATTTATATTTATTTTTAAAACAAATTAGAGATCAATTAGTAAAATAGTACACTTTTTAGTTATTAAAGAAATAGATTGTGATAATAATTACAATTAGAAGTAATTTAAGAACTAATAATAGTCTCAAACTTTCCCATGAGTTAGTTGTCGTAGGTAGAGTTGGAGAGGAATTTCTTTTTTGTATAATAAGATGGGGAATATTATTTGGGTCATGATTAGGGATCTTGGGGTTAATGGACGTGTTTATTTTATTTGCTTTTTTTTGTTCTAAATTCAAATAATTGGTATTTATCATCAACATAAGTTGTTTCCGTAAGTAGCTTCAAAAACAATACCATATGTTGGGTCCATAGACTTAGTCATTGTTTGTTTGAATTGATAGCTGATAGCTGATGGTTGGTAGCTGATAGCTAATTGTGAAAAGCTACTTTTAGTAACTTATTGAATCAGGAGCTGTTTGGAGCTTGAACAGCTATCAGGAACTGTTTGATGTTCTTTACTAAACACCTAGTAGTTGAATCAGGAGCTGATTGAGCTTATCAGCTACCCCAATCAGCTCAACCAAACACCCTCTTAGATTAGTATAATAGAGATTAGGTTAGATGAGAGACTTCGATTGTACACAACTTTCTTCTTGTATTTTTTTTTTTACAAAAAGATTATTTCCGTGACTCGAATTTGTAAACTTCCATATTACAAAAGAGTTATTTTACCAGTTATTCCAAGGTTTCGCACTCAAAATAAACCTTATTAAAGATACTAAAAAGGAGTTTTTTTGTTCAGCTATTTAAATCACATAGTAATCTGTATCAAAATAACTTAACAAAATGTTAATCAATTTTTTTTAGTTTTTTAACTATACTAAAACATTTAGACCTCTCTTACAGTTTGTATTTTTTAAATTATACTATTGTTTTTTATAGTACTAGAAATATTTTATAAAAAAATTTATTGAGTTTGTATAAATTTATCTTTATACAACATGTGTATGACTATTATAAACATATTTTCGTAGCAAATTAAGTTAAAATAATTCGAAATAAATTTAATAAAAAGTCTTTCTTAATCTTTAATACTTAAAAAGCATTTTCTAAATATTTTAAATATGACAGTGTATTTTAAAAATAAATTAAACTATAATAGATGTCCACCTCTTTTGCTTTAAATAATTTAAATTTCGAGCTTCAATAAATAAAAATTATACTAAGAAAGTTTTTGTTAAGATAGGCCAATACCATTTACAGGTCAAACTTGTTTAATTTATTAAACTTTATTAACAAGGTTTATAGCCTCTCTACTAGTTAGGGGTAAGGCTGCGTACTACTGGACT
>JANIMX020000470.1:1072404-1084750 GCA_024582655.2 Erythroxylum kunthianum | reverse complement strand
ATTTGAAGCCAACTAGAACTGTAATCATAGACAATACCAAATCCTATCATTGTTAAGTATTTGACTTTATGTTCTTTAGTTCTAATTAACAAGATTGATTCTTTAATTTGTTCATCACCTAATCTTCTTTGTTATCACTACCTCAGGTTTGGATTTGGGAATTAGTAAAATAGGTATCTTTGCACATACTTCACACAGATGAGTCCTGTCCATCAAAATTTTAAGACATTTTGACTGAATGAAGCTTTAAAAATGGAGTCCAGACCCATAAAGAAAGCAGAACTGGGGAAGATGAGCTTGGAAATGAACACACATGTATATGGATACACAAGCCTGGAGATGAAGAAAGAAGTAGACTTTTATTGTACTTTTATACACTAAAGGGCACATGATCTTACAAGTGATAATACATTTCTTAGAAGGGTGATCTGGTGAAAGAATCAGTTCCTTTGATCCTGATGTTGCTGGACTCCAGTAACATGTCAAATGCAGTCAAAGAATATGGTGCAAGCACAGAATCCATGTTCTTTCCTACCTTGCTCATCAGACTTTGGACCGGTGCCACCTGCATAAGTGAAGAAGCACATAAAACACGAACCATTTATTCGGTATATAGATGAAGTTGAAGCGACGATCAGCTAAATGAATGAATCATGATACACTTGAGAGTTTTTCTCTGAATGGCATATGTAATAACAGCGAGGACCGGTGGGTTCCCCAGTAATCAACTTCATTCAGCCAAGTTCAGAATTCTTATCAGGAGACATTCTGACTAATGAATTTCTGAGACATTGTTTAACTCTTCTCTAGATTGTAAATTCGGATTCGGAGGGAGATTCTTATGAGGTAAAAAGGCATGCTTGTTCAAGAGAAGATTGACTATTGAATTGCAAGATACCTTTGTTGGATTGATGAAGGAATTCTCGTCCAGAGGATTAGAAGAAGAGAGTACAGTTTTTGTTGATCCCGACAATCGTAATGAGTTCATCCCTAATCCGTCGACAGTGATTTTGAGATTCACTGCACTGCTCCCGAAGTTCACAATCTGAATTTTATTTGCAATAGTGGTAAGAATTTTGACTAAAGAATTAACTGTAAAGTCTAGCATTAATCAAATTGGATGACAGGGGGGCATTTTCCTGAGAAGATTATGTTCAATAGAAGAAAAACCTTTATTTTCAGGTGATTCTTTTCATCATCTGAGCTTTTCCAATTAATTGCAGAAGCAACGAGGTAAGAGGAATTAGTTTGAAGTGTAGCATTGAGAAGAGTTGCTCCACTTGTCTCTCTGAAGAAATGTTGCATCCAGTAGCTAGGAGTTCCATAAAGATGTGATGAATTGAAAACAATTGCATCGGGGTTCCACCTGCACGAGACAGGTTTGAACATTACAACTTAATCCATGAAAAGAGATTTAATTTTTCCATGTTACAAACTGAATTTTTTTGGAGATGAATGAAAACCATACCGCCTATCATTGGCATTCACAAAAAGTGGCGCATAGCTTGCCATCGAAACTGCATCACTGCAATAAAGAAAAACAGAAGATTTCAGTGTATTCACACTTCCCTCAGTTTCAGGGCCGTAAGGAGTTGACGCCAGAAATGCCGAAGTAGATACGAACCTGTTCTTTTCTAATCCAATGAGAAATGCAGCTTCAGCAATTGCTGCCTTAAGACTTCCTGTACCAGCATCTTCTCTACTAGTTACAGCATACTCACTCACAAAAGCCTACAAGAAAAAGTGAATATCAGAACTATCCGCCGCTATCATTTATTTCCATTAGCCGGCAATGTAGAACACATGATCGCACCTTTGGACCAACGCGTGACGTGTGATCAAATTTATGAGCTTTAGAAAACATGTCGTTGGCAGATGTATATATCTATCAAATAAATCAAAGAGCAGAGAAAATGTTAAAATCATGTTGTCCTACAAATAACCATGTTGTCTTAAACATGAAAAGACAACAACGAAAAAGAGTAAACTCCAGAATTGGGAAGCATAGATGTTGTTACGAGATTTTTACATGGAAGTCATAGTAATCTGCAGGGTGATCCAAAGAACTAGAAGAGGCGTCACAATTTGAGATCATTTGGATGTCAGGATACGCTTTCCTTATAGCATCATAGAACTTGAGGTAATTTCCTGATCAATGAAAAGCATATAAATTGGAGTTCCTTCAAAACTTTTATCTTCCAGAAACTAGAGGACAGAAATACTAGATGAACTCGGAATTTTTTTTGGAGAAAAACCCATCTTTCTTATACTATGGAATTATGTCGGCTTGCAATATAATCAAAGTAATTATAGCACAGCAGAGTAAAAACTTTACAATTTTAATAATGCCACATGAAAATATTCACTGTACACGATTATGAACATTGTAACATCTAATAGTTGAAGAATGGTTGAGTTTGAAGTACATGCATGTCTAACAGAGACTTGGAGCAACAATCAGACCAAACAATGAATACTGCATGCCTAAATGCCTAGGTTTGTCTACATTTGAAGGCATAGGACCCAAATAGTATTCAAACCTCTGTAGCTTTTCTTGCCACAGTCCTCATTTCCAATAGCAACAAATCTCAAGTCAAAAGGCTCTGGATGTCCCATTGCAGCTCGTACAGAACCCCAAGTAGAATCCGAATCACCCAGTGCAAACTCAAGACCATCAAGGGCTTCCTGCAACAAGATAAGCATTGTAACAGTGAGTATGTTTTCAAAATTATTAAGAGATTCTTATTATTCCTATTAGATATTACACATTAGAAACTCATAACAATTACACCACAAATATAAATAAATTGGCTGAAACCTAATGTTTCACATCATTGTAATATCCGAGTAAAAAAAATTTAGGGAAAAACAAAAGGGTAACGGAAGAGGAGTGTTAAACTGCATGAACAGTACCTATGGTACTGATACACTGTTCATGATCACCACTGCACATAACAGAACCACTGTACTACTATTGGATTTATTTATTTTTCCGTCTTGAAGACTTATGTTTGTTTTTAAGATTTTGTTTCAGTTTGCCTTTGAAGATTTTCATTTTTGAGTTGATGGACTAGCAATATCGATTTTACATGAATGTTGGAAAATTCGACTGCGGTTGCACAAGGGTGAAAAGTCAAATGATGGTTCGAGTAAGTGTCTTGATGGAACTATTCCAAGAGTGTAAAGTTGTATGATGAATGTTTCTAAAGGTGAAGAGTAGTATAGTTAAGACCTAATAAGGTTCATGGCATTCAAGTTACAAAGTCTCTCCTGTACAAAAATATATTAGTCCCTTTCGATATCAATCTATTTGCCTCACTGGTTTATGACATGAATGGAGTAAAGAAGATAGATATGTAGCAGATGCTTATCATCAAGATGTGAATTGTTTAAATACTGTGGTCATACGAAATCAACAGGTATATACAAACATAATATAAAGAACTCAACAATGAATGAAATGTGCAGATCCAATGTGAATTTGGATGAATTCCACGCTTAGCATTTTGTCCTTGCTTCAAATATTATTCCATGATATATTCTCTATATATATCAGAACCCAAAGATATACCATGGATCATATCATATCGCTATCCTATTCCTATAGGCAGGACTTCTTGACAATAGCTGAGATTCATTTAAAAAATTTAGCATGCTTATTTTATTTTTGTTCTAACTTAATAAAACAGAACAGGTTAAAGCAAAACGCAAAACACAAATCAAGTAAGTATAAATTTGGACAGAAAGATCAGATCTGATTGGATTGTGATACCACCTGAAATTAGTTGCTTTTAACTTTTCATTGACCTTAGATCATGCAAACAAAAATTAATTAGCAAACTTACTTGTACAAAAGGCATGATTTTCGATGTATCAACTGCATCATGATGGCTGAATCCTGACAATTTCATTAAACCAAAAAGGTATTAATCTATTAGACAAGTTGAAGTATATATATATTTAAATCAAGTACACTAATAATACCATTGTTGAACACCCATACTGGTAATGCACCAAGATCCTCTGCTAGCTGCATAAATAATCAATCATATTTTCATTTACTTGACCAAGAAAAATAAGTCTTTTGAGTTCTGATAAACATTGCATCATCCTGCCCCTGCAGGACAATAACTGATACATACTTGAAGAAACTCAAAATAACCGAGCCCGTCATCAGTCCAATAAATCCAAACATCACCAAAGTGCCCAGGTCTCTCTTCCCAGGGTCCAATTGTTTCTTTCCAACGAAATGCATTTCTGAGCCAGTCACCTTCGACGAAACAGCCACCTAAAACAAGATTATAAGATTACTTAAATTTCAATTTAAATCAAGATGCGTTGAATTTTTCGATGTTGATATTAACATCTCTTCTGTAAAGGAACTTGCTACGAGTTTTAAGAGGTATCAAGCGAAAGAAATACACAGTGTTGATTAATTTGCACTAGCACATGAAAGAGAATGGGGAAAATAAGAACCGATACGAAAGTGTTAGTATTTATCTCAGGCTGTGCCTATTAGCCAGTACAATCTTTCCCTACCACTAGTGATTATAGATAGTTGGTCCTTGAGAGATCAAACTTAAGGAGAACTGTCAGAAACACAAGGATGTAAAATGGCCAACAATAAAAGCCAAATCCCAGCCAGAGTTAGTAGGTCAAAAGTAAGAAATGAGATCCCTGGAGTGACATTAGGACTGCTGAGATGGAAACTGAAAATAAGAATGCAACTTGACCTAAAAGATCTCCATTTATAGGAAAATGTCCATACCTGGAAATCTAACAAAACTTGGTTTCATGTCTGCAAGCATTTCAACAAGATCACTTCGGAAACCATGCCCCTGTAAAGATTATATGTCAAAACTTTTGAGTCAAGACAAATATCCCCATTATTCAAAAGCATATTGCCTCAATTCAGTATCTGCAAACCAACATTTCTTGCATATGTGTTCAGAATTCTGGTCCAAAATTGGCAAACTTAGTCCTTTTAAACACGGCAGCACATTCCTGAGTCATTATTCTCCTCGATATGGATGTTTCATTATGTAGAGTTAAGCATATAACTGTTTTCAAATACCACATTAGAACATTGTCCTATTTATTGTCACTGGAACTTTGAAACTTCTGTTGATAGTCGTTAATGATTTATAGTCGCTTAAATGAAATCCTTCATGAAGTCATTTCTTGCATTTATTCCTCAACCAAATGTAGTTTCCTTCTTTTTCTTTTCACTTTTCAGGAAAGGACAAAGCCATCAATTAATAAGATAAATTGGACATAATTTGAAGTGGTGCAGGTGGAGTGAAGTTTATGAACCAAACGTTTATTTGTATGTCTTCCATCTACTGAATCAAGATAACTTTTTTTATCTTTTGAAACAAAACATACTTTTGTGTAAAAGTAGTAAGATATTCCAAGACACTTTCTAATAACAACTTTAACAGTTCAAGCCCGTTTTCATGCTCCACTAACAATGTAAAAGCTAAGCGCAAGTATATCTAAGTAAAATAAACCTAATGAACCTAAAAAACAAGAGATATACATGTTGACAACTTCAGCATACGGAACAGGAAAAGAACTAGTTAAGGTGAGATATGGTACTTATTGATACAAGGAGATAAAAAGTAATAAATCCAATCAAAATATTATCTCGCCATTTGTTCAGAAGAATCAGCTCCAAAAGAAATAAAAAGGAAGTACCTTATGTGTGTCCAATGGCATGGCTGAGACTTGATCAAACCATATCACTCCTTGTTTTGATGTTGTCAACTGAAGTCTTGAATTGTGATTTGAGATTTCAGCTTGCAATAGAACCTCAACCTTTGTCCAGTTTGAAACATCAGCTGCAGAAGCTCTGAAAGAAAAGTATGAAAAGCATGAATTCTGGTTTTGCATTCACTGAAGATTATCAGCATAATCAGAAGTCGCTTTAAATTGGGCTCACATAATGTTGCCAGTAGCCAACATCTGCAATCCATCTGAGCTTGTCAATGATACAGATACATCAATGGATCCCAATGAACGGACATAAAGAACAACTTTATAGGTCTTCCCATTTTCAATGTTCTGAAAAACAAACAGAATAAGTAAATAAAGTTTCAAATGCACCTAAGTGCATTGTGATGGAAATGCAAAATGATAATTTATTCCAAATTAACAACTGATATAATGAGCATATTTTGATGTATTTATAGCCTGAATGCTGAGAATTTTCAGTAGTATGGACATTAAGATGGCACCATATGCTAACTAGTACTCTGACTGCCACTTCACTCAAAAGGGAAAAGGAAAAACAAAGAAGAAAATGCAAAAGATTATCTTTATAATAAGACATCTCACCATGCCCCAGTATCCTGGATTATAGATGCCAACCCCATCAGCTGGGCAAATATTATTGCCTTCGTTGTCACAGAGCACATCTAATCTAACTGCAACCTTATTACGTTCAAAACAGGAGGAACGGTCGGTTGATACAATGATGTATGAATCATCACCGATTTTTGACCAAGGGTCAATATTTGAGGGAGTATTGGGTCCTCCAGCTTCAAACCCTGGAATTGAAAATGGAAAAGGGAAAGAGTTTAGGAATCCCCAGTTGGAGATTACGATACAAATATTAGGAGTGGATTACTGGGAACTCATAAATTGACATTAAATACACAAATTGTGAATTGAAAAGCTCCTTTTAGATTTACATGGAAACCATTTGGATTTCGATTCTGCAATCCAACAATGTAATCTCATGGTATTCGTTATGTACATAGAGCCCGTATCATCTACAGTCCGATAAATCTTTTGTAGCAAAAATTAACATATCAATCTTTCTTTTCTATTAAGGGAATCTTACCTCGATTGCTGACAAGCTCTGCCCATACTCCACCAGCTCCAGCATGATTTATCTCCTGAAGAAGATCAACTCTGTTATCATGCTAACCTTTGATAGTCGTCGTCTTTCTATTCGAGTGTATTTCATTCATGGCATTAAAAAACAACGTTAAGTTGAAATTTGTTTCATTAGACATAATATAAATCCCCTCAGTGATAATCAATAGAGTTGAAATGATATGCAGTCTAGTCAAGGAAAATTCAAAGATCTGATCAGTGCAACAAGGTTTTTCTGCCCAAACCCTCTTCATTCAAAGATCATTAGATGTATGTATGAATCACTCCATACATCAAAGTGAATTTAGAAATGTGAATACAGAAGTGAATGAAGAGAAAAACATATTTTGCATTCGTGACGTTGAGGAAGACCAAGAAAATAGAAATGACATCAAACATACAACATATAGGAAAAGAAGAAAAATCAACTGCACATTAAAGGAAATGTATTAAATGCAAGTGAAAAGCTAACCTCATAGAATATCCCAAAGAGCGTTTCGGGTATTGGACGACCCCCAGAAGCATTAATGATCAACTGTGCAGTCTGGTTTGCTTCAAGCCCCCCAGCACAACATTGATACATAAAACAAAACCCAGTGAAGACGTAGAGCAGGACAACACTGCAAGAGGTCGTGAAAGAAGCCATCTTTCGCTCATTCACTTACGGTATCCAACAAGGGCAGGACCTACTTTATAGAAGCCATAAAGAGCTCATTCGGTTGCACTTTGATGGATCAAAACAGAAAGGAAGATAAACAAAGTGTAAACAAGTCCCTATACGTTTATTCAGATAAAAAGGAAATCGATTCAGTTTTATTATTAGTTAGATTAACAAAGAAGATGATATAAAGTGCCTAATGTAAACGGTCTGTCCTGCGGATCATGTCACTCTGTATCCGAAAAGAGAATAATCGATGTACCACCAATGGTTGTATCACACCATTTGGAATCCCACATGAATAACACCAAAACTAACGTCAAGACTGTAAATTGAGGCTCCTCGAACCCATTTACTCAATAAAGTTTGAAATTAGTGCAGAAACTGATCAACATCATTACAAAAATCACAGAGGCATAAGAGAAACAACAACCCAGAAGGGGGATGCAAATAAAACCAAAAAGAATGATCAAAGACACGAGCTTTAAGGATAAGAAGTTACCTGGGACAAAGATCAAAGTGGGGTTTCAGTTCTTTGGAGACATCTAAGCAAATATGACTGAAACAAAGAGGAAGAATAAGCTCTTTTGCTGGGTTAGGTGTTGACTGAACGAGGGGCTCTTAAAGGTCTATATTGTGGTTGGGAGAGGCAGCTGTCTACGTCACAAGAGACGGAGCATTGTCCGCCATTCTTAAGGATCTAGCCTCACTTCCACGTCAACCTTATCTGATTGTGGATTGCAAGAAACAATTAACACACATGTTCAAGTCTCGTATCTTCACTGTTCATAATCCAAGTTTTTATATTAATCTCTCTTGAAAGCTATATCCAAATTGTTTAAAAATATTCTGGTTTTGGTTTGGAAGATCAACATGAACCAAGATCATACCGTGTGGAGATTATGATTCCTATCAGTGGATTGAGCTCTGATTTCTAATATTCCCTCCTTCGAAAAAGAAAACTTTCTGTTGCTTATGATACACATAATTTATGACACTAGTTCGAAGACAAAAACATGTAAAGAACAACTTGGAAATCTTTTTTTTTTTCCTGATAATGTAAATGTACCAAGGATTGGACTCCATTAAAGTTCGTGTTCAAGGTTGGATTACCCACTAAAGGACTTGATGGGTGGTATATATATCATTTAACACACAAACAAGTTGGATTATGTGGATAACTTGGGCATGAACCTCCATGAGATGGTTAAGCAGAAGCATCCATTGGTTGTTGGGCCTACTAGATTGAGTGCTACAAGCATACATGAGGAGGTTCTGTACAAGATTAAACAATTCCCCATTTAAGGATTTTCATGTCCAAGAAGACAAAAGAAGATTGCCGTTTCTGTGACACCAATCGTTTACTGCAAGGCAAAGTCTTGATGATCTCTTCATTTTCTATTTGATTTATCTTTGTCTCGTACTTATCCAGTCCAGATAATGTCTTTTGTCCTGCCTAACTAGAGTTTCCATAACCATACCATAGTCTCGAGTGAGTACATAGGAAGAAGAGTCTACGTGTTGAAATTGAAACACAGGTTTGAGATAGACTTCTATGTGTGAAAGGAAAAAGGAAAAAAACAAAAGATTGTTTGGACTTAACCCAAAATATGTGTTTGATTGAAATTATCCCTTATAGGTGGTAGCTAATAGCTAATAATTAATATCTAATTGTAAAAAATTATTTTTAATAATTTATTAAATTAAGAGCTATTTAGAACTTGAATAATTATTAATAATTATTTGAAATCTTTTACTAAATAATTATTAGTTAAATTAGAAATTGTTTGGAGTAAATAAAGATGTCATTTGGGTATGGGTCTAAATAGTTGGTCAAGTTCAAGCTCAGGTTTAGACTGTCCAAACCTGACCCAAATTAAAGCCCAACAATTATAAATTTTTGATCAAGTCGGTTCAATCTAAGATAAAAATTTAAGGCCCCGTTGTATTGTTGATCCAATACAAGCTCCCACGATCCAGGGGAAGAAAAATAAATGTGATGACAGAAACCAAAACCCATCAGGCCCACGAACCTTTATGGACCATGATTTTCCCTTTCAGACAAATCTGCTATGATGTCCTAGAGTAGAATCTATGACTCAGCACATGGAGAGGACAAATCATTTGGAAACGTGAACAGTTGTAAGAAAACACATCATGGGTTTGCACTGTAGTTACTGTTAGGCTTCTTCTTGGATACAGATACCAAGACAAGTTACCTTGAACGGATATATAATTGCATATCTGTCTTCTTCCGCTATGGAGTAGCAGATTACATAAAGTTAGGATTTTTAGTCGTTTCATTCCTCTTGTCTGCTGGAGATTCAAAGGTCATAGCTTTCTTCAATCTGTGAATGCTTTTGTATCAAAAGGTACAAATTTTCCTCCAGATCTTTGATCTTTTCTTTATGTTTTGTTGTTGCATTTATTAACGATTTGTATTAATAATGGAAGGCAATGTAAAAGCAAAAGGTTCCTTCTTGATTCCGATTTTCTAAAATGAAATTGATTTCTTACTCTTGGGTCACTGACCCTTTTGGCGTTTGAGTGAGTTTCTTCATTAATTTTAGTTTTGTACAATTAGACTTCGTGGAATAATTATCGTTTATGTTGCTTTAGACATGTTTTGAATTTTGTATAAACGAGGGTTTCGTGTAGTGATGATTTTGTACTTCAGATTTGGCTTAATCTTTAATTTGTGTGGGATTGGAGGTATTTAGGAATCCATTTTCAAACTCTACTCGACTAAAAGTTCGTAGCTTTTTTAATCATTCTTCTGTGCAATCTTGCAGTTTGGTATGAATCTGTGGGCTGAAGTGCCTTTCATAACAGTTTTGCAGGAAATGATGTTCTAACTGTTTCGAGAAGTAATTTTTTGAGTTGCGTCTAGCTTGTTGCTGTTGCGTTGAGGGTTTGTGTTTTTGCTACTTTAGATTTGGCCCTGTCTTTAATTTGTGTGAGATTGCAGGTGTTTAGGAATCCATTCTCAAACTCAACTTGACCAAAAATTCATAGCTTTTGCATCATTGTGTGTGCAATCTTGCAGTTTGGTGTACGAATCTGTGGGCTGAAGTGCCTTTCTTAACATTTTGCAGGAAGTGATGTTCTAACTGTTTCAGGAAGTAAGTTTTTTCGAGTTTTGTCTAGCTGTGTTGAGGGTTTGTGTTATAGCTAAAGCTGTGATATTTATGGAACAAACTCCTGGCCAAGACTCAGTTCCAGTTCCTGAGTCAGTTGACAAGTCTAGAATTTTAGATGTGAAGCCATTGCGATCTCTTGTTCCAGTATTTCCTTTATCATCCAATTTTAATGGAGCTTCTGGTCCCCAAGGTTTTTCACCATTTTTGTGTTTTCCACCATCTGGTCCATTTCCTCCCGGATATGCCCCATTCTACCCATTTGCTGGCATACAAGCACAGGCTGCAGAGGAAACCCCGATACGTTCAACAACTTTTTATGGTGGTACCCCAATTTCAACAGCTATACCCTTAAATAGTTATCAGACACCAGAGTCTGCATATGAAACTCGGAGGCAGTCTAGAGGAGTTGCAAATGGAGATAAGGAAGTGGGAAGTAAGACCAAGTCCCAGAAGAGGACAAGAGGTAGCCAGGATATCAATTTTGCCTCATCCGAGATTGATCATGACGCGATAGCAGATGATATTCTTACAACATATGATGTTACAACTTTTGATACATTCCGACGATCAGATGGTGATAAAGAGGCTGTTGAGTATACTCTTGTGATATTTGAATTACTTCGAAGAAAAATTATGCAGGTTGAAGATATGAAGGAATCCAATTTTGGGCAAATAAGGCGCTCAGACTTACGAGCTGCTACTATCCTGATGAATAAAGGAGTTCGGACAAATGCTAAGAAGAGAATTGGAGCTGTACCTGGTGTTGAGGTGGGGGACATTTTCTTTTTCAGGATGGAGATGTGCTTAATTGGATTGCACGCCCCAAGTATGGCTGGAATCGATTACATGAGCCTAAAGGTCAGCCAAGAGGAGGAACCACTAGCACTCAGCATCGTTTCATCAGGTGGATATGAGGATAATGCTGAGGATGAAAATGTTTTGATTTACAGTGGTCAAGGTGGAATTAATAGGAAGGACAAGGAAATTACAGATCAGAAGCTTGAAAGAGGCAACCTTGCCTTGGAGAAAAGCTTGCATCGGGGTAATGAAGTGAGAGTAGTAAGGGGTCTGAAGGATCCAACAACCCTAACAGGCAAGGTGTATGTTTATGATGGCTTATACAAAATCCAGGAGTCATGGGCTGAGAAAGGGCAGTCGGGGTAAACCCCGGACAACCGATTTCCTCACAAATCGGCTACGACTTGATGCCTATGTATGCGGGGCCACCCAGCATTGGTCAGCCTAGCGCAATACAGCCGAGTTCGATGATCATGAGACCACCAGGGTCTGTCGGGATGCTGGGGATGCCCAGCCTGGCGCCATGTGCTCCTACCATCGGAGTTAGTGCGCAGAGTGCAGCGCCAGTCTATCCTGTGTACTCAACCATGGGCTATGGGACTACACAAGCCAGGATGGTTGGTAACCAGATCGGGGAGCAGCCATGGAACATGTTTCCACCTCCTACGAGTGGCCCACCAACTTTTCAGGCTGTGCCAGAACAGCCACCATTCAGTCAAATGGGTTCAATTCCTCCTCGAGGAATTTTGTGGAACTCACCTGGGGAATATGCAGGCGAGCAGCCATGGAGCCATGTTCCACCTCACCCTGGATATCTCCCAGGTGCTCAAGGGATGCAGTATCGGGTTCCTGAAAGCTACCCGCAAGAGCA
>JANIMX020000470.1:1042071-1052212 GCA_024582655.2 Erythroxylum kunthianum | reverse complement strand
GATCCAAGTTGAACCACACTTTTGAAGGGATTATACGTTAATTCTTCTCTTGGTGCATATAAACCCGAAAACGAGGATAGAGAAGAATAATTGCCAGGTTAACTTCCTATAACAACTCAAACTTCTAGTCAAAAGTGTGCAAGTAACGAACTTTATGGTTTCCATGTATATGTTAAACTGGATAAGGGTATGCATTGGACTGATCTGCAAAGCACTTTGAATTTGGCTTCAGGAATCTATTACTCAAAGGTTGACAGAGATAGCAAATGTCTTAGAATGTTGATTTTTTAGTGGATATTAAACCTTTTTATCGAGGCATTTTTTGTTTGCAGACAAACCGCACAACGGCTAGAATCTTCCCTGCTGTGCTAGATGTTGAGAACCCAGAGTTTAAGAGGAAGTTGGACAGAATGGTGGAGATCAACCAGCAAATTATTGCTGTTGGAGAGAGCGAGGACATTGCCTTGGTGAAGAACTTGAAAAGGATTCCACTAGTTGCAGCTCTGGTTTCTGAGCTATTGGCTACATACTTGATGCCACCTATTGAGTCTGGATCTGTTGACCTTGCAGAGTTTGAACCACAAGTTGTTTACTGAAAATTTTTTGTGAGTTTGATTCACCATCAGGGCTTAGTGTTGTTGTCACTATGATAATGTCTGTTCTAAACTAAGGAAACATTTGATGAAAATTCCCACTTTAAATGTAGATTAACTTTATTTTAGTACATTTCTGATAAAAGATATTCTTCATTCTTCCTTCTTTTTGGGGAATAGTTGCTACTGAGGGCACCAACCTGAATTCTTAACTACAAAAACTGATAAACTAACTTTCAAACACAAACCCTCATCAAAAATTGATAAAGCAGGAATGAAATGAAAAGAGGAAATGCTTCAGAGAGTAAAGATCCTCAATTGGGATAGGTACATCTATGAAAATTTGATAATCAACTAAAGCTCAAGTTAGTGAACTCATTTGGAAATGTGAAGGAGATACCAAATATCCACTGGATTGCTAGAAACAAGGTTTTAAATTACAGACTGCTAGTTATATTGCAGTTGCAGGTGATTGTATAATTGCAGACTAATTATAGTTGCAGGTGATTATAGTAGTTACTGATGATACAGCTATTTGATTCTTTATCACAACTAGCAAGGTCCAGCAACTGTATAAACCAACAAACATGAGATAAACGTTGTAATCCCAGATGTTCCAAGTTTTAAAAATATTATTTTTTTAATTCACAATTCTTACTTAATACTTTTTTAACATTTCGGTCCCTATTTTTAAAAGCCAAAAATTTACAGTAAATTCCAGTATAATGATTTGGCATAGCACAATATACTTTTACCCTTTTTTTTCCGATACAAAACATATCCGCTAGTACGGTACAAAATACAAAAACCTACAAGAGATGAAGTTAAGAGTGTTGGGGTCAGGAGGAAACAATGGAACTAAAATAGTGCAAAACAGTTTCTTATACAGAGACAAATTGACCAGAAGGAATACCATTGGAAGTACATGAAACTTTCAGTCTGATACCCTTCAGTTCAGCTTCAGCCTTAAGATTTGCCTCTTCAAGCTATCAAGCACCATGTGATTATCAGAACAGCCAAAGAAACAAAAATGTCAGTCTGATTTACCCTTGATGGTTTTCTTCTTCTGCTCTTTCAACGGCCACACTAGTAACTTGAATGTCCATACTGCAAGAAGAGTTGCCTGAATTGGGGCCAACCAGTATACCAGTATGTGCTCTTTTGTTATATGATCTCCACGAGCATAAGCCCATGCCATCACCTAAACAGATCATTAGAATGTTAAACCATCTATGTCTAAATGATAATAAATTTTATCTTGCATGGTAAAAAACAGATCTTGAAAGCTACTTACAGATGCTGGATTCATATAACCACCAGTCAAGTCAGAGCTCAGAATTTGCAGAGTCACTTTAGATAGACTTGAAATCCATGTCTTCCTTACGAAACTTCCCGGAATGTTTCTTGCAAGCCCCAGAGACAGGATAACAATTGCAAATGTCAGTAATCCTTCTGTAAGTGCACCTATATAAATGTCAATATTCAATCTTGGCCCCTGTCCTACTTCAGGAAAAGTCTGAATAATGTACCTAACCCCAGTAATAGATCCAATTACCTGGAGAAAGAATGAAAAGCAAAATACGTAAAAAGAGTGAAAGACAGATAGTCTAATTTAACGAGAATTGAGCCTGAATCGATTTCAATTTTTTGCTAAGGAGTCTAAGGAATCCGCTCGTGAAGGAGCATCCGCAGATTATTTCAACAAGGGGTATACAGAGGTACAAATTAGTGTGTGGATAATGCATTTAACTACTGCCATCATCTTAGCTGACAGTTAAGGTCCAGTCATAGCTCTACTGGAAAACATACCTTGTTTTCACTTTCAAAGCGAAGCAATTCAGGTAACTTTGAGACATAGCAACACCTCAAGCACTTATAGGATGCTTATGCTACTATAAGAGAAACTAATACAAAAGTGTACTGAGTTATGGATCAATATGCTTCGACTCAAATATGAATTTGTTAATAACTGGATAATTCATCATGTAATGTATACCAGTAGCAGGAGCTTCAATCAGTACATAACTAGATGGATGCAGGAGAAGCAACCATACACTTATCCATCAATCTCAAGTAGGAGCACAGAATAAAAAACTCACAAAACCAATTCCTATAGCTCGAACATGAAACTGTTACAGTGAACTAGTATTCCTATAGCTCGAACATGAAACTGTTACAGTGAACTAGTATTAACTTACTACGAAGAAAGACCCAATTCCTCCATCTGCAAAACTAATCCATCAATCTCAAGCAGGATTCACAAGTCATGAACTTCTCAATCTGTCCTTCTGCATAAATCGCCCCAAAATTCCCATTTTTCATCTGTTTGAGACAATTCATGCACCCCCCACAAACCCTCCATACCCTGACCAAAGTCGTATACACTATTAGTTTTCCATCTCTTCCTACCATTCTCCGGTGAACGTCCGGACAATAGACTTTTTTTACGCAACCACACCAGGTTTACACACGTTGCTTAGCATCCTCCGACAAACCTCCACCATTTTCAATCAATCCTACCAGCTTTACAAGCCTTGAATTACCGTAGAAAAAGCGTCCGAATCGAGAAGTTCAGATTGACCTAACCCTAATGAGACCCGAATACTCTGAATTGACCCGGACCGATCCGATTTGACCCGATCCACTCCGCTTTGATTCGACCCTAGAAACAATTGACCCAGATCAACTCGAGGAAAGGCCCAACCCAATTTATGCTTTGCCTACCCCCTCCTCCCAACAAATGCCCACAAACAAACTCAAAATAACGGAACTGCCCTTACCCAGACAAACAGACGCAGGCTTAACCCGACCCAACACAAACAGATTCAACTTGACCCGGACCAATCTTATTTGACCGACCGAACCCGAATTGACCCGACCCGGATAATCCGACCCACCTGTCCCCTGATCCACCGGAGAATCAGGTACAGAAGCCGGAAAAAAACAGGAGAAGAAAACTCGAAACATCCAACAGTTAATCCCTCGGAGATCATCAATCCTATCGTCTTGGTTTCAAAGCAGAGCGACTGCTAACTGAAGTGCACTAAGAAACTGTAGTACATGAATCTGGTGTAACCTGTGCTTGACAGGCACAAGTTACAACTGTGAATTTCTGGCACAATCTGAGTCCAAGTTCTGAACAATTGGGATTGGATTCCAACCAACTCCTATTGCTATTGCATGCACAGAACAGTCACTCCCACTTGTTGTTCCAAAGGCATACTCATCTTGGAATAATTGCAACAACAGGCTGCTTTGCTAATGAGCCTATGAATTCAGGAATGACATTTGTGCCTGAGTCCAACCTGGCCATGTCCGACTTGAAATTAACGAATTTGATTCCATTTGATCGAATTTTAGACATGATTCAGGCTTTAAAAGAAAATTCGACCTTTAAACCAGCTTTGAATTCGGACTCAGGTTCTATGGCTTGTTTCGACTTAAAGTCCGAATGTGTTATCCATGATCAAGTGTCTCCTTCAGCTTCCTAACAAACAGGAACATGTTAGGCTTGGTGTCCTAACAACTATAGAGTTAACAAGTTCCCAGGTATATACTCCCTTCATCTTAGCTGACAATTCAAAGGTCCAGCCATAGCTCTACTTCAAAACATAATTTGTTTTCAGGTCCCTTTAAGACATAACAACACCTCAAGCACTTATAGGAAGCATATGTCAACTAATACGAAAGTGTACTGAGTTCTGAATCAATATGATTCGACTCAAATATGAATTTGTTAATAACTGGATAAGCCATCATGTAATGTGTACCAGTAGCAGGAGCAACCAGATGGATGCAGGGGAGGCAACCATATACTTATCCATGAATCTGAAGTAGGAACACATTGAAAAACTCACAAAACTTTATTGAGTCAGTTCTTATGGCTCGAACATGAAACTGTTATAGTGACATAGTATTAACTCAGAGATAATAGATTCAAAAAAAAAAATCGTATAAATCATATCAAAACGTTGTTTTTATTGATTTGATTAATAGATGAACATTCACGTAATATTTATTGGAAACATCACATCAGCAAAAACAACCTTTTGACCTGATTTATAAAATTTAAAAGATTAATCACTAAATTAAAAACTTTAAAATTTTTGACTCTCAATTGAAAATTTTCTATAAAATTAGACACTTATGAATTTATTATCCCTATTAACAAACTACCAAAAAGGCCAAGTTTTCTCCAGAAGCACGAATGCTTAGAAGACTTGATCATCTACAACAATATGCATTGAAATAACAAAACAATTACAGAATTGTCTACAAAATCCTTACACTGAGGCATGCAAACATGTACACCACCTTCCAATTCCTGAGGCAATACAACTAATCCACATAAAGGGAATAAGTCTTTTCACATGAATTCAATTATCAAGAAGTTCTTCCTAAGGTTGCACTAGGTCTTTTCAAGAAATCAGGCTTAAGACCGGGAACAAGAATAAGTAAAACCATAAAATCTCCAGGTCTTCCTCCATAGTAAGTCATATATTATTACAATGGAATATCCAACGAACAAGCACTAAATATGACAGTTCAGTCAGAACTAGCAATTGGAAGTTCTAATAGCTTCTGCATTCCATTATTTCAAAGCACAGAAAACAGTTTTTCAATGAAAGAACATCATATCTATCTGTAAGCTAAGAAAACTTTTCTGATATCAAGTTAAACCGTCAACTTTCTGTTAATTACAGCTTTTCTGTGTGTGCATGAATTTGACATGGAAGCTCAGAAACTTAAAAAGTTGAGAATTTCAAATGGAAGCCCCCCATCCACAATGATCAAGAACACAATTTCATATGTTGGACAAGATCAAACCAATACATAACTTGTCAATCATACAGAGGATGTGAATATATTAGAATTTCATATAAACATATCAACTTGAGAATTTTATCGGAGATAGATAAAGGAACCAACATTTCTTATAAACAGAGAATGTGCATGAGTAAACAAAGCCAAAGTACAAATTTCCAGCTTCTTCAGCATCCAAAAAGAGAGACAAAGTCATTAAACTAATCGAAATCCAGTTAGAATCAGACACTTATATCCTTAACAATGACATTGAAAAAGAAGCAATCTTGATAAGGCAAAGAGAAAATAGAGAAAAACCCAATTCATAAATCGATCAAACAAATCCAAATTCACAATCTTCATGTTTGACTGACCCCGAAAGAGAGTACGGAGCAGAAGCTAACCTGGGCAGGGATTCTAGCACCTGCAGTGAAAATAAATTGACTGGAATCCCCAGAAATAGCAGGGTACAAGACAGTGAGAGGATTGTAAGACCCTCCGTTGGTGACCTTACCCAAGAAAGCAAAGAAGAACATGTTAATGATATACAAACTACATCTCACAGCCTCTCCCATGGGGTCATGTCCCATCCTCAAAACCTCGTATGTAAACATCTTTACCAGAACACCAGACCATACCCACATGAAAGATATTATGAAATCCGACACAATCAAACCCGCCCCAGCACCCATCGTCGAACAAAGATTCTTTGTTCTTGCTTTGTGTTCTGTTTGCGGTTCCTGGTTTCTGTTTTCCGTTACTTTTTTGAGTCAACCAGAACACGAGCATATTTAACCATATAGTTTGTCCTTTTCTAATATTAGTTTTTGATTTTTTTTTCTGAATGTTTCAAAAATGAGATCTTTAGTTCTTAACTTTTCAATATTTCAAAAAATATGATATAGTTTTATTTACATGATAGATATTATTTAGACGAAAGATGAATTCTTTTTTTATAATTTTAATCATTTAAAAAATTGAAAATGTTTAAAATATTTTTATAATATTAAAATTTCTAAAAAAAGATTCATATAACTGTTATAAAATAAACATATCAAAAAATTAATGAATTAATTAAACAGAATGTTTCCTTTCAAATAATATTACAAGATATATTTTATATAATTTGAAATAATAAAAATATTTGTGTATCTCCACATCCTATTCATGTTCATACACTATAAACTTAAATTTGCAAAGGAAATTTTGTCTGAGAAAAGGAAAGATGTAGTCTTGAAATAGTTCATCTGCAATTGATTGAGACAGAAAGCAAGCAATTATACAAGATTCTAAGGCATGTCTGTTCATAACATTGAGCTCCTACTTACATGGAATGACCTTATATCCAAAAACAAAAGCAAAAGTACAAACTTAAACCCAACACTGAAGTAAAAACCTCAGTGAAACATTAGTTTGATTTGATGCTTCTTTCTGATCATATGCAAAGAGAAAACCAAGGTTTGTTGCAGGAAGAACACCTCCCAAGTGTTGGGAACTTCGAACAAGTGTGTACATTTGCCTCTTCCTTTCATGCTGTTGTGTGTTTTCCTTTGAACTACAGTCCATCACTTCAAAACTGACTAAGCTGAATATCCTTAACTGGATATGATTTTCCGGCAAACGTTTTTGTCAGTATGTTACTTGCAATTTCGGCTATAATTTAGAAAGCCCTTGAATATTTCTTGATTTCGTATATGATTGAAGAAACGGATACGAGATCTTTGTTCATTACCGATCCCTCATCAATCTTCTTTATGCTATCTGAAAGCCTGGTGTAGTAAAGCAGGAGCTGAGTTAATGCAGCCCTCAATATCTCCATGCCGCATAAGAAGTTGCTGAAACAAGTAAAAACATCTTTGTTCATCAGCTCAATTGCAGCCCTCCATCTGCTTGAAAAATCTTTCACAATTGGCTCGACTTCGGCTACGGTTATGGACTTCTCAGAGCTGGAATTTGAGTCCTCCGCTGGCAAATATCTTTCGTATAAGGGCAAGTCCTTGTATAAACTATGTGAATATACATATTTCACAAGTAAATTCTGAGTAAACACTCACAGACTCGAGTCTTCAAAAACTTGATAAGGTCACCAAAATGCTCTAACAGCAGCTCTTCCTGCAGGGAGAAGATAAAAAATGATAAATGAAAAACAAAAGAAAGATGATGCAGAAAGAGAGCGCATATTCTGAAACAGCTACATGTTCCAGACTTATCCCAGGGCCTCCAGTGACTCTACACAGACATCTAAACCACCTTTCACTAGTCAAATTTCAGATTCGTATCAGGCATTTGATTGCTCAAGAACATGGTATTATCTACATTCTAAAACAATCAAAACTAATTAGATCTTCTACCATTTTGATTTTCAGTTGCCCATCTTAGAAAATTGCTCTCTCCCATGTATAAATCCAACGACAGAAGAAATTTCAATTGGTTTAGTAATTCTTAGTCATAGAGGGTCGCCAACAAAGCGTAGGTAATATGAAACGTATATAAGCATCCTTCCCTCCACGTAATCGACTTCACTCCACCACCAACACAGCTTCCTTTATTTGCTTACCACAAACAGTCCTGTGTTGCTCCTAAGTAATTCCTCAAAATGCAGTTGAATTTTCCCACCTTCTGGACCTGCTTCCTGAAAAAAAGAGAGTTGAATTGCTGGTGACTAAATGACAAGTATATTGCATTACATAGGAGACAAACTCCATAATAGGATTCTGCCTAGAAACTTAAGAAGTGGCATCCCTGGGCATACTATTTTAGTTGATCCAAAATGGATAAATGAGCTCAGATCCTTACCTTAAGTACAGCAATTGTCATATCGTAGTTGTTTATAAGAAAAACAATTTGCAGTTTTGGTTTTGGGAACATCTTGGCAAGCTTGATAAGTAGGTCATCCACAGCCATTCTCAGCCGCTCCAAATTCAATTCAAGCTGCACAGAATTTACCAAAACATAAGCACTTCAACATAAAAAATATTAACATAAAGAGATAATATGCATCTCAAATGTTGATCTGAAAATGCCTCTAACCTGTCCATCTCCAAACTCAAAGTTAAGGTGAATGAGAGAAGCTGTGAATTCAGCATAACGTCTCATGACATAATGAGGATGCACATCATCTTCCCACAGAGTCTTCACACTGGCATTGCGCAGACTGCTAAGGTGCAAGTCGAAAACCATCTTAAAACGAGGCCACAAAGAAATATTGACCTGTTTGATGTAGTACAATTGGTCTTAATTAAAATTATCAATTTCTACTAAAATCACACATAGCCCAGGATTAAAATGAGCCAGTGTCATATATCCATGTTTGTGTTCCAGTTTATCACTTTGTAGGGTATTGAAACATAAGCAGCTTTTTTGTACATCATATTTTCCCAATAGTCCCATAAAAATCCTAAGCTCAGTGATAGACAGGTAAAGAAATGGATAAAAATTCACCACAAAGTCAGTTGTCAGTGATCTAAAATACTGCATCAGAAGTTAACATACCTTGTCCAAGTATGAGTCCAGGCATGGAATCCGGCGCCGAGACATAATAAGCTGAAAAGTAAATTCTTTTAAAACTCTGTAGCTGGAAAGATCTGACAGTTTTCAAATTTAAGACAAGCAGAAATTCAAACACTTTTGTGCTGCAAGTAGACATTTTTTACAGTTATATTAAGCAGTTAAACTAGAAGGAACAATCAACAAATAAAACCAAAGAGCTTAACTACACTAAAACCATTGACTATCAATCGCATTACAGATTAAATTTGAGGAAAAAGAAGCTTAAGTTGTGTCTATCAACAAGATCCGGAACAACTATTTTTCAATAGATATTCTATGCCAGGACACGGGACAAATGTGCCTAAAATGAAGAGTTAAAAAGAACAATTTCTGAGAGAAAGATGCCAAATTGACCTAGGATTTAATTTATTCTGAAATGACTGATCCAGGCCAAAAGAGGCCACTATGGATGCAATGCTCCAGGACTTAAATCAAGAAAAAGTACTCCGTTTATGGAATGAATATCACCTGATGTTGATGTATGATGCGAATCATAAGCATTAGACCTATGGCATCATAACAATTTGGAAGTATTGTATTGAAGTGTTCATCAACAACAGCAAAAGGACCTGAAGATATTACAGTAATAGCACATCAGAAACTTCTGCTATACCCATTTTTAAGCTTGACATAGGTGATCAATGGCAATGAAACTTCATAATGTTGCATAAATCCCTCAAGGAAGAGTAATGGGTGGTTCAATTTGGCTTCTATCAAAATTATAAACCAACCAACTTATATAATGATTCTCTATTTTTAAACCAAACCAAACAAATTCAAAAGAAGAATCATGGACATAAATTTCTCTTTTTTTATTAAAGGAAAAAAAAATTTAATAGGAATTAATAAAAAATAAAAATTGATTGAATTAACTGAAAATAATAATATCCTTAACATTTGGATTATTTCTTTTAACAAAAAGTATCTTATATGAAAAATTACAATAAGAATAATGATAAATAATACTAAGAGTCAAAATATATGGACTTATGATATTGGTTTTAGTTGGTTTGGGTTTAGATTAAGACCAAAAACCAAAACAAATATTAGATTTTTTTAATTGTAAAAACTGAACAATTTTTTTTAATTTTGAAGAAACCATTGGTTTCAAGTTTATTTTTGTTAGAGAATAAATCTAATATGATTATGTATCTTAGGAGATATGATTCAGTATCTTTAGGGATTACATTAGAATT
>JANIMX020000470.1:977952-993739 GCA_024582655.2 Erythroxylum kunthianum | reverse complement strand
CCGGGTAAGGAGAGTATTAAAAATATAACGCATATTAATAGTAAACCAAACGTCAGATATAGGATATTTAATCATATCCAACGTTTAATACGGTGTACTAAACGAGCCCTAAAGGGTCACGAAATCAACTACAGAAAGTGAAAGAATAAGGCATTGAGTTCTCATTTTCAAGAGTCCTGCCACAATCTAACATGGGCTAATGTGCCTCAGCTTTGAAGGGCATATGTCCCTCTCCACATGCTTCATACAGACACCGTTGATCCTCTGAAAAAACAAGGTCCAGGCATGCATGGAAAGGCATGATTTTAACAGGGGAGGAAGTTCCTTTTATCTTTTCTTCTTTTCTTTTTCCTGTCGAACGGTAGAATAGTGCATGACAGGGACCATGGTCAGTGGATATGATCACTTTAATTATAGTATTCTCAGTTTCTTACTTGATGGTGTTTGTAAAGGTAAATATTCCATGATTGGGTTTTGGTGGAGTAAAAAAATTTAAAACGGAGATTTATATGCATCATCCAAAATATTTTCACTCAATATTTTAAAAATCAAATCAAAAATTAAACCGTTAAAACAAGAGATTTAAAATGTTCAATCTGTATTATTAAATAAAATTAAATAATTTAAAATATGATTGAAAGAAATTGTCTTGACCTATCGAAAACTTTGAAGCTTAATGAAAAAGTGATTATTAAATAAAAATAAATTGATTTATTTTAGTTTATAAGAATTTATTAATTTACGAAAATTGACTAATTAATAAATAAATTGATTAATTTCAACAACAAAAGTTATTAAAGTAAATCAAGCAGAAAAGTTGAAAACTAAATTGAAAAGTTGGACGATTCAAAGTTTATGGTTGAATTGGTGAACCAGTTGAGTTTTTTAATCATTAGTTTCACTACAATAAATATTATTTTGGGCTACGTTTTCTTTTGCTACAATTTAAAATTTATAGTTAAAAGTGACTCTTTGGCTACAAAATTTAAAAATCGTAGCTTATTGAAATAGTGCTTTAAAAAAAATTTCTTTACAAGTTTTTTTATGATTATTAGCTACATTCATTTAACTATAATTTTATTTTTGTAGCTAATAATTTTTAGCTACACTTTTCACCTAGAATAAATTTTTGTAGCAAAAATTTTTTAACAACGAAATGATTTTTGTAGCTAACATTAAACGAGATCTGATAGAAGGCTACATCGATTCCAAACTTGCAAGAATAGTCAATAGAATAGAATGGAGATTTAGAATTATGAACTCTTTGTTTTCTATTTTTTTTTTGCATTTTTATATTTGATTTCATTTTCTATTATGATTAACTAAAGGCTTTTGTGTGTCTAGGTGTGATAAACCCTAGTTTGTGCTACAATATGTCTTAATCTTTTATTCAAAGCAAAATTTCATTGAGTTATTGTGATTCAATTATAAGTTTTATACATATGTTCTAATATATCCGAAATATTAATTCATAATTTGATTTCATATTATTGAGATTGAGAAATCCTTTGTATGAATAGATCTACCATAATTGAAATGAGTTGATTGCAAACATAACGATAGGTCGACATAAATCCTCTAGATTAAGGTCAAACCTAATAGCGAAATTCATAAATCGATAATGCAATCCTAGGGACTTTAACTAGAAATATTTTAGTTAATCACCCTACAGATTAGTTGTTAGTAATTTCAAGAGAGTTATTAACATAAGATAGGAATTTTCATGGTTCAATAGTCAATAAAACAATTGCATGATAAATGGTTAATTATTTAAGGGGTTTTTGGGGAATTCATTACCTAGACAATAATCTTTGCTATTGAGTTTTCTAAGTAATTTCCTTTGTCTTCTGCGTTCATTATTGTTTCCTATTTATTTTATTTGTTTAAGTTTTATTTTTAATTAAAAACCAAAAATCCAATTCGTAGGCTAGATAATAGAAAAAAGGTAATTACTAGTACTTACTATCTTCATGGGATTGACTCGTACTTGCTTGTGTTAGCTACAACTACGTAGTGCACTTGCAATTAATTTAAATATTGATAACATAAAAAACTATCAATCATAGAGCAATTAAATTTGAAATTTTATCCTCAAGGTTCGTGTTACTTACGTCATTCACGTTCTTAACAGTTCCGTCCATTCTTGTCCCAAATTGTTGAGAATTTTCGACCATATTTGATATCAATTGTCTGGCTGCTTCAAGTGTTTTATTTACTAAATCTCCTCCACTAGCTACATCAATCATACTTTGATCCATTAGTAATAGTCCTTCATAAAAGTATTGAATTAAAAATTGGTCAGGAATTTGATGGCGCGGGCAGCTGGCACATAACTCCTTAAACCTCTCTTAATATTCATACAATGTTTCTCCAGTGAATTGTCTTATCCCACGTATCTCTTTTTTGATATTGGTTGCTCGTGATGCAAGAAAGAATTTCTCCAAAAACAATATGTTCTTCTCATTTCATGTTGCCACTGAGCCAAGGGAAGATAATATAGTCAATCATTTGCCTTATCTTTCAATGAGAACGGAAAGACTTTGAAATTAATTTGTTATTATGTTACCTCTTGTAGCTTCATTCCAAAGGAGACAACATGAAATTCCTTCAGGTGTTTATGTGGATCTTTACCTATAAGACTACGAAAAATAGGGAGTAAGTGAATCAATCAAATTTCAATTTGAAATATACCTTAACATCTGTAAATCGTATGCATAAGGGGTGTTGATTCAAATTTGGTATTGCTAACTCCCTCAATGTTCTAGTGTCATGATTTGTCATCTTTTCTTCAACTTCTTGGAAATTAAAACCTTCACTAAGTGTTAGATCTCATTCAACTTTCACTTATGGAGGTGAATGATCGCTTCCTTGCTTAGTCTCTTTCCTTAGATGTCGCGTTGTCTTCTTAATTTTTGGATTATATTGCAGTTTATCTGTCTGAGCAGAACGAGTCACAAAAGACAAGTGATTAGCAGTAAATTGTAAAATAACGCAAAGAAACTAAGAAATTAAAATAGTTCCCTGATAACGACGACAAAATTTTGATCAGATTATCGAAGCCCTCAAAATTAATTCTGATTCTCTCATTTTTTTTAATAGTCATGAAACTAGGTCAAATCCCAAGAGAACTACAAACTAGTTTCTTAATTCAATTAACAAAACAAAGGGGTGTTTATGATTAATTAACTAATTAACTAAAATTAGCAAGGAATCAAAATAAATTAACTGAATATAAAAGTAAGAAATAAAAAAGTACTTAACTCCGATTCAAGAGAAATATCTCATCTAATTGTAACATTGATCATTGGTCTAAAAATAATAATTTTCATAATTCAAGCAGTTAGTCTAAAACATATTAGGATAGTTATAATAAGTCTTAAAATTTCCTAATTTAATTGATTCAAACTCAGTATTTAAGCCAAAACTTGTCATTAATTGATTGAGTATGATAGCATTCCATATCAAATAAATGATAGAAATAAGCTTAGTGAAAAAGACTAACCCTAAATTAAATAATTGAGATAACTACAACTACTTAACTTAGTTTTCTTGTTTATTATAAGTTCAATATGCAAATTCATAAATAACCTATTTGCTACATCTACCAATCTTTCATGACAATTACAGATCATTGAATTCATGGATAACTATAGAATAATCAACGTTAAATTAATTTGTCAGATTAATCGATATTAATTATTCATGAAATATAAGAACATAAAACAAGAATACTTAAATTAAAACATGAATATAAGTTTAGAACAAAACATCACAAGGTTATAACTAGAGTTTTGAATCCCTTAGATTAGAATATTTAGGTTTAGTTACACATGACTTTAGTTCTAACACAAAAAATAGAAGAAAAGATGAAAGAATAAGAGAAAACTCAAAAGTTACAAAAAGAGAATGTTAGAGAGGTGAAAGACGTGTTTTCCTCTCTCTTTTCTACTCTAAACCTAGTATAGTTCTATCTTGCAAAGATCTCTATCTAAAACAATACAAATTCATACATAATAGGAATGGAAAGAAGCTTCCTAATTGAATTCCAACTCTTTAAGTAAATCTGGCATTAAGCGTAATCTCGCCTTATCCACTGCAGTAATATGCCAACTTTTTCAAAATTCGTGGCTTTGACCAACAATATTCCAATTTAATGCAATCTTCACTTTTCATCTCTTGAACAAAACAAATATTAATTTTCTTATTTAAGCACCAAAATATATCTAAAACAAAAGATATAATTTCAATTAACATAACCGTATAACATCTTATCAAAGTTGTACTTAATTGATCTAAAAAATTCAAAGCTCAACGAACTATACGAAATTCAATGCATCCTTATCATGTTTTTTGAGAACTAAGACTCCATTTACTTCTCTTTATCGCTGCAGTTGGAACGTTGAAAGTAGGGGGTTTGGAAAAAGTTGTCACACGAACATAAGATTATATAGTTTTTATCGAGAGTGTTGGAATAACTAGTAAGATTATCTCTTCGTGAATAGAAGATCATAGGTTAGTCACAAAAATAGTTTAACTGTAAAATGCAAAAGGAATGTTATATTAGGGTTTGCCCCTTAGTTTTCATTAAACATGAGTATTGAATAATGATTAACAAAGGGTCCGTACAAAATCCAACTTTCTTAACTTGCAATTTAAACTTAACTCAAAGTTCAAATTAAGTTTGAGTCGAGTTGGTCAATTCACTTAAAATGACGTTTTAGGAAAATTTCTTAAAGCGACTTGGTTTTTAGTAGGAGTGGCAATAGGCCGAGTCTAAGACCCATTAAGTATGGGCAGCCCGAGCTTGAATTGACCCGATCCGAATTATTTTTAAAAATTTAAAATTAAAAAGTAAATATGACGTCATTTTTTTAAATAAATCCCAAATCCAATATGAGGCCCATTTTTTGAAAAAAAATCATGTCAAAGGCCTAGTCAAACTAGGTTGGGTTCAGGCTTGATTGCCAACCCTAGTTTAAAGTTTTTTAAGGATAAAAGAAATAGACTTGCTTAGTATGTTAAGAAATTTTAGAAAAAATCTTTGATCTTTAAAATTCTTCTAATTTTTAGTAAAAAAAAACCTTTCTCTAAGACTTTGATTACAAAATGAAGATGAAACACATGTAGTATAAATATCAAACCTGAACTAATCAAATGTCACTAATATAATAATTCAACTTAATTCTTAATTCGATTTGAACTAATTAATTTCAACTTAAATTAATAAATTAAGATAATTATAATAAATTATTAGTTTAAGTTATATTTAATTAGTTTAATTCAAATTTAACAGTTGGGTTGAATCGTTATGTAAACAATATTTGATTAATTTATATCTAATGTTTATATTGCATGTATCTTGTCATTATTTTTAACAAAATTTTAAGAGAAGAGATTTTTCTGAAAAATTGAAAACTAAAAGAAGTTTTTTTGAAAATTGTAAAAATTAAGGAGTTTTTCTGAAGTAATTTGTGTTTTTTAAGTTTAAGGTTGAAACATTGTCATTTTAGAGAATTTTTGTAGAACGATATCGTTTTGTGATAGAGTTTGGTAAAGCAATTTGAACTGAGCTACAAACTACCACCAAGCCCAAACAACTAATTATCCGAGCCCATATAAGTTGGCCCATCTTTTCACCAGATGCTTGACTCAGGTTTTACTCCTTCAACCGATCTTCTCCATTCCACAAACAAGGAATTCATGGACTTAGTCCTAACTTATTTAAATAATGTACCTACAAAAAGTCATGGAATAGCTCTTCATGTTCATAAGTCTTGGAAAATAATAGATATTATGATATTTTGAGACGATAATTTATTGATTAAATTAGAAATTTGAATAACAAATTGTGGATTTGTATTCTACTTCATGAGATCTTTAAAACGGTATATTATGTGCTCAAAATGGTTGAGTGATGAATAAGAAATTGAACCTCAAAGTCACTACTATGGTAGTAAGTTGTTGAGAAATAAAAGGGAAACTTCAAAACACAAATCTCACATTGCTTATAAGTAAGGATGTGGAAATGTTTATAAATTGAGACCCTTGTTATGGGCTTGTAAATAAGTAAGCCAAAAGGCTCTCTCTTGTGCGCGCAGGGGGGTGCAGATGCAATTCCCTCGGGTTAGGGACGCACATGAGCGACGTGAAATGTCCGTTCATTAGCTTAATTTTTATTTCTCAACGGATCCTATCTTCAGTCCATTAATCACAGCAAAACCCTAATCTTCTCCTATAAATATATGTTATTCTCGTCAGTCGAAATTACTCTGAAATCGAAAACACTTTCTTTCTCTACGGTTCTTGTTTTCGTTTTCTGGTGATAGATAAGGTACGGATCAGTTCATGTCTCTCGATGTTGTGCTGCAGTGCGAGCCTATCGTTGTTGTATCCTGGGCGATTAGACGTCCACGTTTCTCAAGCACCGAGGAGAGGACAAATATGTCTTAAGGAAACTGTTTTTAACAAGCCTCAACGTCTTCGGTTTCAATCAGTTTCCTGTCAAGTTTACGGCTTATTAATTCTTTCTGTTTTTCCAATTCATTTTCTGGTTTATTATTTTATGTTCTTTTTCAATTATATTTCGATTTGATTTATCAGATCTAACATTAAGATCTGAAACTCCTGATGTAATTGTTGGATCAAATCTGCTAAGCCATTTGAACCAATCCTTAATTGGCCTTACAACTGCTAAAGAATGCTTTTAATTCAGAAGTTTCAAGTCATAAACCAATAGGTCCTCCATATTAAAGCAATGAAACTTCGTATGTTTCCAGTAATATCTGCTAGTGCAAGAACATCACATATATCTGTCAATGATGTTGATAGAAAATGAGACGGTAGCAATCTTTTACATGCCACTTTTATTAAAATTTGTGTCACACCAATCAACAAGCACCAAATTTTGGAATGGTTAAAGTAGTTTAGTTGTCAGGTTGCAACAGGAAAGTAACTTCAGCATTCTCATCACTGCAATACAGGCAAGGGTGTTGCTGAAATCCCTGATCTTGTAAGATTTTCCTAGCCATCACAACAATCTCTTTGTTACTCAACTTCCCTGGATGCTCTTTTAGTACCGTTTGCACTGCAT
This sequence comes from Erythroxylum kunthianum, assembly GCA_024582655.2. Lineage (NCBI taxonomy): Eukaryota > Viridiplantae > Streptophyta > Magnoliopsida > Malpighiales > Erythroxylaceae > Erythroxylum > Erythroxylum kunthianum. The sequence continues at coordinate 986,649 of JANIMX020000470.1, read as the reverse complement.
TACTGAATGCTCCATATGCTTTCCCACCTGCCTCCATTGGATTCATATCAGCAGATGTCTCATCAGCTTGGCATCCACTTAGCAGAATTCCTGCATCCTTCCTGACAGATTCAATCAAGTCCAATTCCAGGCGAGGTATCCTGAATTTGACGCTGGAATCTTCCCCAAAGTACTCTAGCAAGTGAGTGCCAATATCAGATGTGGTTATATGTGTCAGTGATGATAGGTGTTGCATAATAGATTCAAATGATATGGTTTTTGGCCTGTGTTGAGAAGGAGCTGTGAGATTGGTTATGACTCCTGAGGGCCCAATTTGTTCTTTTTCTTTGTCAATTAAGCCACCACTGTAACATGAATCTGACAGGATTGTGAAAATTGCTCCCTTGGGCAAGCGGTTCACCAGATGCCTGAAGTCCACATCTGCATATATAAACAATAAAGCTTCATTCAGGACAATATTCCATGTAATTCCTGACGAAGGAGGTGTGACTAACCCGTAATGAGATTAAAATCGCAGGGAACAATAGCCTCATCCTGCCTGAACGGAAGTTCAGGCTTCATGGAAGGAATTCTGGTTCCATGTCCACTATAATGGAAGTAAAGGACATCACCATCTTCAGCCCGATCAATCATCTGACTAAGCGCATTCCTGATATTGGAACCTGTAGGCATGACAGACGACCCTGGTGCATCTGTCAGAAGCTCAATGTTGGCAGGATCAAACCCAAACCGTTCCACAAGCATGTATCTCATGGCTAACACATCGTTTATGCAACCATGCAACTCATTTCTTGTGTTGGGATAGTTGCAACCCACCAAAACAGCCATCCTCTTCTTTCCCTTCTCCATTTTGAATCAAAATTCCAGCTCAGAAGCAAGAACTGAACCTCCTCAGGTGTTTGCTTTTCTCAAGATCGATTGTTTCAGTTTATATATGTATGTTTTGTGTGCTTCTCAGCTTCTTTTCATTTTCAAGTAATCTTTCTACGTACATCACATTAGTTGACTTTCAAGCAATGTTGATCGGTTTCTTATACGGTATACCCATCACTTAACATACTAATAAAAAGAAAATATATGTTTCAGGTTCTTGTCATATATCAGTCTACAAGTTTCCAAGTTCTTATGGAGTTCTTACCATCTTCTTGCTTGTTTATACCTTCAAAGTAAATTTTAGATTCATTAAATTTTGTTTTTAATAGTATTAAGTGAGAATAAAAGAATATAAATTTAATAAAAGGTTATTTTTAGATTTTCTGTTAACACAATTTCAAAGTAACTTAAAAAATAAAAATATTCATTGAAACAAATATAATTTATAAGATCATTTTGTAACTTTACCTTATTTTGCAAAATTACATGATGGCAATTAAGTGAATATCTCTCATCCATATGTGAGTTGTTAATCTGTTTGTTGTTTCTAACAATAGCTTCTCTTAAATTAGTGAATTTCAGTAATTATGATTGTCAAACAAAAAGATTATTTAAAAAATTATGATTTTTTTAATATTATAAATTAGGTGGATGTTACAGACGTGTGGAATAATCAAAAGTCAAACTTTACTATTCTCTTGCAACTATGCTCACATCATAGAAACTGTGTATTACCAAACTAGCTTCTAAGTGCTAACAATGGCTTCCAAGTTCTGTAAGCATCAAAGATTGCCTTTAGAGCAAAGAAACAGATAACAATTTAACTTTTTAAAGATGTATCTGTGTGCTTTGGATCAGGAACATGAGATCCTTTCACATTAAAGCTACTTGTTTCACTTAAATATTAGTCAGAACCTTCATCAGGATTTCTTACTTGTGGTAGCAGATATAAAAAGCAGAGACTTCATTGGCCTAACAGGCTCTTTGCTTCCCTAACTGCAGCTGTGGGACTTGGTTTGGCCCGAGTGACTTCGGACCAGACCAGCCCAATTTCTCACTATTGGTTGGACCTGAAAAAAATTATTAAACTCGAACCTAATCAAATTGGAGTTGACCTGTTCACTTCATCAATAAAGGCATTTAGTAAATAGGAGTCATAACATCAATCTGATAGGATGATTTAAATAGGGGTATTGCAAGTCACTGTTTCATCACAATAGAAAGGTTCATCTGTTATACCTTTCTCATTTGCTGAAGTAACACTTTAAACTGGGATGATTATATCATTGTCTAATGTAAACACAACTTGTATTAAGCAGTAAAGATTTACCATTTGCTTCACAGGTACCAAAAGGCTATGGAAAGTACCAAGTTCTATGTACACAAACTGTAAATTGCAATCTTGTGTAATTTTCTTGATCCTGTAGAATGTCTACCATTAACATTTCAAGTATAGATAAGGAGAGAAGACAAGAGATGTAGGAACAAGTTATATATATATGTATACATATAAAGGAAAAGGAAAGCTAACTCAAAAATCTTTCCAGACTTTATAATCAGTAGTTGAACTGCTATAATTGATCAAACTATCTTGGCATCCAATAAAGAATGTAGTATGTACAGAATCCACATTCACTAAAGCATGGGCTGTTCCACTTGGACTAGCTGCAACAGCAACTTCATCTGCACCAATGGTAACTTCCGCATAACCTTTATCGACTATTTGATTGTTCTCCAGCTGTAATTCATCAATTACATGAAATGAGCATAGAAAAGTTGCACAAGAATGCAAGAATTTCAATCTGTAACCAATAACTGAGTTTTCATTTCAAACTCTTAAATTTATTCAGCATCAGTCTGGTTTTCAGAAGTTCGAAAGGAAAAACTCTTATTTTTATGCATCTTTTGGGGCATTCGCATCATTGGACATCAGTCTACCTGTTAACAGAAAGTGGGTTGAAATGCAGAAAAGCAATGCATGTCAAGAAATAGTAGAACAGTGTGAATGTTAGCAAGTTTGCTCGAAAATGAAGCACGGGGACTGTTTCGTGGCACATTTTGATACAGAGGTTTCTCTGTATCACAGGAATCTATGTTCTCTGAAACTGTGACCAAAAGATAATTTCTCATAGCAAGAAAGCCAGCTAGCTATAAAGATCAAAGGAAAAACCTATACAACTAAAAAAAGAAGCAGTTTCATGGCAAATCGCTGAAGCTATTCGAGACATTTGAACATCAAACATCTATATGAAACTATTAGGCATATAATTCGACTTTTGAACTTCTGACAGGTTGTTTTTTTGGGCAATATTTAGAAGTAAGAAGATTGTCCTGAATAGAGGAACAGAGAGGATACCCTAAATAACGTTTTGGCACCCCAAATGACAAATGTCTCGTTACAATCATGGTGCCTGTGATTTCCCCTCACAGCACCAGGTCGTATTTCACCAACATGAACTGAAGAACAAGACACTGCCCCGCCTGTACATAAACCAAGATATATCAACATAGACATCAAATAACTCCAAAGTTAACTCAAGAAGATTCCTTCTTTTGTGCAATATTAACAGTACAGAACCAAAATCTTATTCAGAAGGTCACAAAAGAAAATACCAATGAACACAGTACTCAAGCTCCAATTCCCAAGTCATTAAGATTCGTTTCAAAGATGCAAAATTCAGGAGACAAACAACGAAGGTGCCTTTAAGCAATCATATCAAAGGAATCAACCCAAAGCCAAGATCCAAAACAATTGCTCAACCTTTAGATATGAAAAAAAGAAGAAGTGACCTTTAATGCCATATTCGAGGGCAAGTGAGACAGGATTGAGAAGCCAGCCACGGTTGTCCTTAGTGATAGGAGAAATGGAAGACCCAGATGGGAATTTGATCAAATTGGCCATCAAGTCTTCTTCTTTGCTCCATTTGCCCTCTTGGGGTCTATGAAGTGAACCGGAAGATGAGAGCTTTGAAGATTGTTGAATCCTGAGAGAGACCCAAGTCAGGAAAAGTAACATAGCGAGCAACAAAGGTAAGACATGGGGCTTCCTCAAGAAGTGTTTAACAGACGAGAAAGCCGAGAGGTTTTGGAACTGAAATGGATTGTCTAAGCTACTACTACTGCTCCTCCTAGGGTTTGCCATTTTCTCTTCTCATCACAAACTCTCTCTACCAAATCTCATTTTGTTAACACTTAACAAGATTTGCCCTCGACAGATCACTGTCCATTGTAACAGAATGTGTTGATTTCATTATCAAAAGCCCAAATCTTATATTCTGAATTATTTCCTCCTTTCTTTCCTGTTGTTATGTCGCCTTTTTCAATCGTTTCTAACATCTTCATTCGTACACGTGAATATGACATGAATGCGTATTAACACATTACGTTTTAGAACAGGGACAAAAATGGGGCCGGCCCAAGCTGTTTTTTATTTTTTTTAATTAGAAATATAAATAGACGTCATTTTTTACAAAACGACATCATTTCGTTTATATGTGTCGGGCCTCGGCCAGGGTCAGGCCTAGGTAGCCCCAATCGGAGTTCGACTTAGGGATCTATTTTTTGAGAAAAAAAATCAAACACGAGGCCCAATCAACCCTGGCCTGACTCATTGACTTTAAGCCGATGACCCAAGCCCAAATGCCATCTCTATTTAAGAACGAATATGGATCATACAAGGTTCGGCATGAGAAATTTTGTGTTTGGTCCTGATCAGACTCAAAGCTTGATGAGATCCAAGGCTCTAGATTTGATTTCGAGTTTGATTGGATTTGGACAGTCAAAGTTTAATCATATTCGTTTTAATATATTTTTAATTAAAAAATTCAAAACAATATTATTTTATTTATAATTTATAAGCTTAATATTGGATCTAGATCATCCTTTTTATTTTTTTTATTTACCTATAGGTGGCTTAAAGTCTGATCGACTTCAGGTCGGTTTGAAAAAAAGTTAAGTCGAATTAAGATAGATACTTTTTCATGACACAATTTTAACCCAATCTAAAACTCGATTAAGTTCAACACGTTGCAAAGTGATATCATTTTATTATAAATGATAAAAAGACGTTATTTTTTAAAATTTTATATATCAAAATGACAATATTTTAGATAATTACACAAAAATAAAATTATTTTAACGAGAGTATTCACATTGAATCTCAATTTAACAGATAAAATTTGAATTTATTGAGTTTTAAATTTAGAGGCATCGATCCAAACCTAATCTGAAATATAAATACTATGGATGACAGTGGGTCGGGCTGGATCACAGGCCCACTTAGGTCCTACAGTTTCTGTTGAGGCTCGGACATTGCCTGAGGCCCAAGGCAGTCGGCCCTAGCCAGACCAAGCCTGAGGCAACCAGGGCGAGCCCAAACTCGACCTAAGCTGTTTTTAAAAAAAAAATTAAAAAATATTGTCATTAAATACAAATTAACAAATTTGATAAAAATTTCGCTAAAACACGGAATTTGAGGAGGTCCATAAATGCAGGACAGCTTAACTAACTGTTTGCTCTGTGATCATCACTACAAATTAGAAAATTACTACTAATGCTTTAGGAATTGGTTAAAGTTATAAGGATTTATCTTCTTATCATCAGGAATTGCTTGTCAGAGTTCTGGTCCATATCTTTCTGAATTGTGATACAACAACAAAAATCAGGACAACACTTCCTGGAATTCAACCGAGGATTTAGCTATGAAATGTTCTCATCAGGTAGAACTTGACGCATTATAAGTAGGAAGAAGAGGTAAGAGCCGTTTGTAGCGTTTTCTTTTCTTCATTTCTCTTCCGTCTTGAGTCTTCTTGAATTTATATTTCTTCCATATACAATGTGCAAGGGGTTTGCCAAGTTTGTACGAGATCCGTCAAAGTGGGATTTCGCCAAGTTTAACGATAATAAGTGATGTAATCTTTTCAATTCAGATTATATTTTCCATAATGTTTGATAGTCAATTGAATAATTATTCTATAATTTTTTTGAATAACTTCTGTCAAAATGCCTCTTAGTTTGATTTTTTTGTCATGACATATTCCATTTATACTATATATGTTTTCATTTATTTTTCAGGCTATTGCTTGTGACTTCATGCATTGGTGACTCCCTGGCCTTTCTACAAATTCACTATTTTCCTTGCATTTGCAATTTCACAATCTGAGCAACTCTGTTGTCAACATTCTGTTGTGTTCTCTTGTAAAATTCTTTTAACAACTCTGTCTTGTAATCCAGATTTATACTGGTTCTGTATGCCAAGATCCCAAGGTAATTCTCCTTTTCCTCTTTTTTCTAATTGGTTTGAGCATATGGTTCAACTTGTGCGAATCGTCTATAATTTTTGTATAAATGTATACACCTTAGGGCAAATGAATTAATAATAAATTGAAGAATAGAATGGACAGTAATTAGCAGCTGTGGTGATCATAGGCGTTATGTACTTTTGAGTTGCATAAATCAATTAAATCTAGTCTTTTGACCTAAATGTTACTCATGCACCATTGTGGCAAACAACTGCAGTCCTCTTTTCTGAGGTTTTTCTTTTTTGTAGTGAATCACATTTTTATTAACTTCATGGGAACCCTAAGATTTTGCTGGTTTAGGTGGTTTGATGTGACTGCTGATTTTTTTTTTCCACAGATCATGTCCTTGTTTTTGGAACTTACCCATCAGCCCCAATTGCTGCAGACAGGTACTATGCCTTTTATAGTGGTTTACTATTTTTTTCTTGCCTTTTCTGTTTGGCTTTTTCAGAAATGGGTTTATTGGTGTTATTATTTGGGGGAGAGGGAAATCATATCAGTTTAAACATGATTAAAATTTAGCTCTAAACATTTTCTACGTCACCAAGCAAGGTGTCCGTGAATGTGAGTCTTTAACTTGATGTTTTATTGCAAATGTTTTCAGTGTGCTTGAATATCGGAGCATATTCAAAATGGCTTAATGCTGCCTCAGATGGATTGCCTTTATTGTCCTCTGTCATGAAAATTCTTATGCAAGGCATGGGTACATCAGAAGATTGTTCACAGAAGCAGCAGCAGCTATGGCATTCAGACACATTTGTGATGGTAATTATTCTTTTCTGACCTGTAATCATTTCCTAAAACTACTGTTTTGACTACATCAGAGCTTGGACGGATGGAATTCATTGTTTCCACCAACATTTAGTGGTTTAGTGATGCAATAAATCTTCACAATTCAGATGCCATATTCATGTTATATTCCATGTTTAGCATGTTAAAGAATACATTTTTTAGATTGTCATGGATGAAACTTGTTCCAAAAAGCTACTAAGGCACATTATTGTTAGTAAAATAGATGCTGATTTGTAGGCGTGGCAGGACTGTCAAAAGGTCATGAATATTTGTCTCAAGGCTGAAATGGGATAGCAGTCATGACTCCTGTATAACTTTCTTTTCCTAATGATGCTATCAGTGTTATTTTGTGATGCTTTGTCATTAAAGGTATTCATTAAAGCAAGATCACTTCAAATATGCTAGGTTGATGCCAATGATTGGTTTGCATCTCATGTTTGGTCCATGACTATGAAGTACTTGTACTTAATGGTGAAAAGAGGATGATATAAATTTAAGTATCTTGAGGGCAAAGAAATATGTTTCAGTGTTTTAGCCTGTTGGCTGGCTAACTTAGTTTAGGACTATGATATATGGCCTTTATATGATTATTGAGACAATTTTCTTTCCATGTGTCTTTCCTTGTATTAATTGATATTCTTATGCTGACCATAGATTGTCGGAGTATGCTTAGTGGATATTTTGATTATTATTATTCTTATTAATTTTGTACTTACTATTTTTCTTATTAATTATTATAATAATTATTTTGTACTTATTGTTATTGTTATTATTTTAATTTGATTATTTTATTTGGATTATTTTTTTAATTTTAATATTAAATTTATTATTATTTATAATTTATTAATTTTCTTCTTCTTATTATTATTTTATTTTTATTGTTAATTTTGTATTTCTATTATTTCTATTAATTATTATTATTAGTTATAATTAATTCAATTATTTTTATTAATTATTTTTATCATTATTATTATTAAATTTCTTATTTTTATTAATTTTGTTATTATTATTATTATTAAATTCCTTATGGAGAGTAGGATAAAAATGTCTTACTATTTAAATTTCTTATTATACAATTCCAACCAATAAAAATAGGTTGAAATTGTCTTTAGGTATTTCTGAAGATCAAGGAATATCTGAACTATGGAATAGTCATTCTGTGTAATTTTTTGAAACCAAACAAAGGCATAGACTTTAAGAATAAATTAGGAATAGAATGGCTATTCCAGTGAACCAAACACGCCATTAGGGTTTAGATAATAGGATTTATGTGTAGAGCCTTGTTAATAGTTTTACCTAATTTTGTCATATTGCACGGTCAAACTTGATATAATCTTTAATTTTTTATGTTCATAAATTCTTGTTTGGAGGTGTTGCAAGTAAAATTAGATGTGTTGCAAGCACAATTACAAAAAATAACTCTTAAAGATGTGAGGATCCTTTCTAATGTCCTTCTATTGTTGTTGATAGAGGGATAGCACTTAACGAGGTTAGTTTATATTGCATTACCCTCTTTTCTGTGTTGATTGTATTTCTTTTTGCTATAAAAATAGCTTTCATGAACCTCTTTAGTCATGTACTGTTATGATCTCTTTTGTGAAGTCACCGAGGCATGTCATACTACTAAAGGTATGATTTGTTCGATTTTCCTATGGCTATTCAGTTCTTATTAGTGAAAACATAAAAGATTACCACCTTGATGATTTACTATCTACCTCTAATTTGTTCAAAC
>JANIMX020000470.1:950806-962248 GCA_024582655.2 Erythroxylum kunthianum | reverse complement strand
GTTTGCTACCTGTTGTGGGTTTGACCATTTATTAGTAACAATAAATGTGGAACTGCAGAGAATAGGAAGTGGGAAAGATGTGTTTCTATGGTCTGGGACGTAAGAGGCTTTACTAACCGACAAGGGATAAATTATTATGTTCTGTATTTGCAAATCTGTCCTTTGAAACCTGTTTGCATGCAATGCCGTCCCAGGGTTGCATGCCTAACAAATAACTACTACTCACTATTGTGCATTTCCTTTTGACTTTTCTGTTTTTTTTACCTTTAGATACCGTTCTCTGGCTCATCCTGCTATTGTTTTCTGATTTAAAAAATTGTTTTATGCAGTATAATGATAATTAGTTGTGTATGATGTGATATATTATAATTAGCCATTTAGTTTATCATCATCGTTATTATTGTTATTAGTTCTAGATTGTAATTTGATGTCTTCAAGAAGTAAATGTAGGTTGTTGAATTGTGAGTTAGTGATTTAAGGCACTAGCATCATAACTTGTTGATGGCTGAATTTGTGTTGGTGAATCAACTTATCTGGAAACTAGTGCTGAATGCCTTTTCTTCTATGCTTTAGCAGGCATTACTCAAGAACTGAGTTTTCCTTTCAACCCTATTCAATAGACTTCCTTCTTCAGGCATTGAAATGGATAATCCTGAAGAGCCTGAAGATCTGCCTCCACCACCACCCTTGATACCTCCAGATACTGTTCCTATTAAGGTCACAACAGAACCTGCCACTGAGGCAACAAAAAAAATCTCGAAGCCCAAACGTGTCCCCATGCCTAGGCGTGGTGCTGGTTCTAGAGGACAAAGAATACAACTGGTTTCTAATCATTTTCAAGTTGGTGTCACTAACTCTTCAGGCTACTTTTTCCAATACAGTGTAAGCTTTATTTTGTAAAATTTTGGTCTTCCTTGTTTGTATTATTTGTTGTCATTCTTTTGGGAATTCCTGCATTGGTTTCTATTCTTCATTGCATTAGGTTTCCTTGTTTTACGAGGATGGCCATCCTGTTGAGGCAAAGGGTGTCGGAAGAAAGTTAATCGACAGAGTTTATGAGACTTATAACTCAGATCTTACTGGGAAGGAATTTGCATATGATGGAGAGAAAAGCTTATTCACAATTGATGCTTTCCCGAGGAACAAAATGGAGTTCACTGTATTGCTTGATAATTTCTCATCAAACAGGTATCTTTTTTTGGTAAATTCAAACAGGTTCTTGTACGAGATTATTGTGATTTATGTTCACTTATTAAGGTGTGACCCTTGGTGGTAATTTTGTCTCCAGAGCTAATGGTCATGGCAGTCCTGCTGAGAATGATAAAAAGAGGATGAAGAGAACGTCCCAGTCGAAATCGTTCAAAGTGGAGCTTAGTTTTGCTGGCAAAATACCCATGCAGGCCATAACAGCTTCTTTGCGTGGTCCAGAATCAGAGAAATCCCAAGAAGCTGTAAGAGTCTTGGATATTATTTTAAGGCAACATGCTGCAAAACAGTGAGTGCAAATGATTATCTTCTTTGGAGTTCTCTGATTTTTAACTGCACAAGATGCTGTCTCATTCCTCCTCTAGCCTCTTTAACTTTTTGTTACTTCTTAACTTCTTTACTCCATCTAGGGGCTGCCTCCTTGTTCGTCAGTCTTTTTTTCACAGTGATTCAAAGAATTTTGTTGATCTGGGTGGCGGCGTCCTTGGCTGCAGAGGATTTCATTCCAGTTTTAGAGCTACACAGTCTGGATTATCCCTTAATATGGGTATGTTCTTAATTTTTTCTGTTACTGTCATTGTTATGACAAATTTTCCTGCATCATTCATTTGATGATCTATGGCAGATGGGTCAACTACAACAATAATTCAATCTGGGCCATTGATTGACTTTCTCCTAGCCAACCAAAATGTGTCCAATCCTTTTCAGATTGAGTGGGCAAAGGTACAACATTCTTGTCTGAAATTTGTGGTTTTATGCTGGCAAGATTGTTTTATCCTAGATGTTTTTGCTTTGGTGTGCTCTATAATAACAGGTTAAACGCACGCTGAAAAATTTGAGGATAAAGGTGTCACCAACCAATTTAGAGTACAGAATTACTGGCCTGAGTGAATACCCTTGCAAAGAGCAGTTGTGAGTTAATTGTCCTCAAACCTTATTTCCATAGATACTGCTATGGGGCAATAACCAACATTGCAGCTATTTTATGCTTTTGCTTTCCATATTTGGAAATGTTATATTTACTTTATCATGTTTCTGAAACCTTTTTTTTATTGTAGATTCTCATTAAAAACAAAAGCTATGAATGAAAATGGGGATGTTGAAACTGTTGATATAACAGTTTATGATTATTTTGTTAATCATCGAAGCATTGATTTACGATACTCTGGAGATTTACCATGTATTAATGTGGGCAAGAGTAAAAGAGCAACCTATATTCCTATTGAGGTAATCAAAATATTTTCTTGTTCTGCTGTTCTACTTTCTTTTGGGTGTACATTTGGGATAGGATGCTGATCAAGCTTATTTTCTACTATCTAGCTTTGTGAACTGCTCCCACTGCAACGCTATGTAAAGGCATTATCGGTTCATCAGAGGACTCAATTGGTTGAGAAATCAAGACAAAAACCTCAAGAAAAGACGAGGATCTTGATTGATGTGAGTTTATTCTTGTTGGTTTTAGCAGAAGCAGATTTAGCATGTACTGTGTGTGATTTATTATGTTTGGTGCAGGTAATGAAGAGCAACAACTATGATGCTGAACCAATGTTGCAATCATGTGGCATCAAGATCAGCAGTCGTTTTACTCAAGTGGAAGGACGCGTTCTATCGGCTCCGAAGGCACCTAGCCATCTCTTGCTGACATAGTTATTGCTGTTATTGTTTCTCTCAATGTTACTTGGTGTTCCATAGTTAAACAATTTATAGGTAAATAACTCTGAATAATTAAAGCATTTTGTTCTATCTGGTGACAGTTGAAGGTAGGAAATGGAGATGATGTAATTCCAAGAAATGGTAGCTGGAAGTTCAATCATAAGGTGCCCTTTGAACTCAGTCTGCGTTAATATTGCATTGTCCCACTGATTGCAACTCAAATATTCCTTGCAGAGATATGTCGAACCTGTTAAAATTGAAAATTGGGCTGTTGTGAACTTTTCTGCTCGCTGTGACATACATAGTCTATGCAGAGATTTGGTTAGGTTTGGAGAAATGAAAGGGATTGTAAGTTGTTTCCTAGTGCATTATTTTTTATGCCTATTACTTTGTTGTAGATCTTATTGAATTATTATGTTTTTTTCTTTAGTTCATAAGTCCCCCAGTGGAAGTTTTTGAAGAGAGTCCACAATTTCGACGGGCACCTGCTCCTGTTCGGGTGGACAAAATGTTTGAACAAATACAACCCAGATTTCCTAAGGATCCTCCTCGTTTTCTTCTGTGTCTACTCCCTGATAAGAAGAATTGTGACATATATGGTTAGCCATGTTATTATAATTTGAGATGTTACTGTTGAATGCATTATAATTGAGCATGATAGTTAGACAAATTAATGTTTAAGGTCCTTGGAAAAGAAAGAATCTTGCTGAATTTGGAATTTTCAACCAATGCCTTGCGCCTTTTAGAGTCAATGAGCAGTATCTCATGAATGTTCTCCTAAAGATAAATGCTAAGGTGAGCCACTAACCAATATCTAATGTGTTGCATAAATCTTTCAATTTATTTTTTCTTGTGTGACTGCACAAGTGTTTGACGTCTCTGTTTATCATGCTTATTATCAGCTTGGTGGTCTTAACTCTTTATTGGCAATTGAGCAATCAAGAAACTTGCCTTTGGTTTCAAAGGTTCCTACCATAATCTTTGGAATGGATGTTTCACATGGCTCTCCTGGTCAATCTGGCATTCCATCTATTGCTGCGGTGTGATTCTTTTCCATTTGTTGTTGTGAGCAGCTTAGGTTTGGTTACTCGTATCTACTTCATAATGACTAAATCTAAGTCCCGGGTTCTTGTTTTAAAATTTTTAGGTTGTAAGTTCTAGGAATTGGCCTCTACTTTCTCGTTACAGAGCTTGTGTTCGTAGCCAGTTACCAAAGGTTGAGACGATAGATTCTCTTTTCCAACCAACTGAAAAAGATGATGAAGGGATAGTCAGGTAAGGCTTCTAATTATACACATAAATTATATTTATTATTCAGTTGAACTTGAAGTTTTTGTTGTCCCTTTCTTGATTGTCCTTTTCTCTACATATAACACCACTCACTTCCCTCTGTATATCCATTGGTGAATCTGCTCCTATTATAGACTGCTTACATATTCAAGTTGTGCAAATCCATTTTATTTCAGGGAACTATTAGTGGACTTCTACAAAAGTTCTGGCCAGACAAAACCATCTCAGATAATCATATTCAGGTTAAACTCTGTTCTCTGCAGACTGAACTCTTTTATGAGTTTCATCAGGTCCCATTTTCTTAAATTTCCGAGAGTAACATGTAAACAAGCAAGAACTCTGTGCAGGAGAATCCAGAACATTATGCATGCTCATCGAGGTGCTCTTAGAGAAAAAGAAGGCTGCAAAAATTTCTTAAACTTTACATATTAGTTCTGTCATCTTTAAGTGCAAGTTATCACATATAAGAGAAAAGGAAGGCTGCAAAAATTTCTTAACTTCTACATATTAGTTCTGTCATCGTTAAGTGCAAGTTATCACATATAATTGCTTTTCTCTCTTCTTGATTGTCAGTTGGGGGTTTTTTAATCAGAATTTAGAGAAAAGAAGGCTGCAAAAATTTCTTAACTTCTACATATTAGTTCTGTCATCTTTAAGTACAAGTTATCACATATAATTGCTTTTCTCTCTTCTTGATTGTCAGTTGGGGGTTTTTAATCAGAATTTATGAACAATAGAGCATAACGATTTCTTTTACTTAAGTTCATCATTGTATGCCATTGTGCAGTTTGTTTCTGCATGTCCCGCTCTACTTTCCTTTTTACAGCCCATTGTCCATGCTACTGATCGTGGTACAGTATTTTCTATCCAACAATGCCCTGTGGCCTCGAGTAGACAGTTTGGAAACTTTTCTTCTGGCAGAATAGATTCAATATATAATCCTACTTCTTACTTCATAGACATATAATGAAACTGTCATATTTGCATGCGCTACTTCTCCTTGTTTTCTATCGATATAGTTTTTAGGATGACCACTCTGGTATTGGTTTTTATTTGAAGTTTTAGTCTTAGAGATTGAAACTTTTGAGCGAAGATATGCACCTGACTTTTTTTTTTTCAATCTTGTTTAATATATTGTTGTATTTGTTTCCGATTCCATATAACTCAGTCTTCTTGTCTGAATCAAATGTCGGTATCTGGTGTTATGCTTTTAATCATGAAGGGATGGAGTAAGCGAGTCACAATTTAATCAAGTCCTCAACATTGAGCTGAATCAAATCATTGAGGTTGTTGCTTAGCCTACCACACAAGTTTCCTATTTGTCATTGGTTGATAAGTACCTATGACCCTGTGGAATTTTTACGTTTATTGTTATGTGTTCATCAGGCCTGCAAGTTTCTTGATGAAAGGTGGTCACCAAAATTCACTGTAATTGTTGCACAGAAGAATCACCACACCAAGTTCTTCCAACCTGGCTCTCAGGACAATGTTCCTCCAGGTTGGTATTTTTGAAACTTGTACAGATGAACCAAATTGAAATTTATCTTCACAATCTTAAAGACTTGATCTGTGATATGCAGGAACTATCATAGATAATGGTGTGTGTCATCCTCTAAACAATGATTTCTACTTGTGTGCACATGCAGGGATGATAGTAAGTTGTCTTGAAACTATATATTTTATTTTCATGTTAAAGCTATAAGGCATTACATACTGGTAGTTTGTTTTGACAATTATTCTTCTCAGAAATGATAATCTTTCACTTGGATGCCCAAAAATGCTGGAAGTGAATGTGCTTATACACAAGCACACTCTCAAGCAACTCATTCTCTTAAAAGTGTGTTATCATTTTCTTTTCCATTTATAATCCAACTGGAATAAACTCGTTGCCCTGCACCTTTTTTTAGTTTTGTTTAAATTATTATAATTAATTATTTGGTTAATATATCTAATATTTATAGTTAATATATGTTCCTTTTAGTTATATTTTATTTAAAATAGCTCACTATCAATTATTATAAAAATATATCTGATTGGTAAATATAATATGTTGTAAAAATAAATTGAAATTTATAATATTAAATATTTTATTTTATAATGCATATTAAAAGAGATCAATTAGATGTTAAATAATTATACTTTATAGAGGAAGTTGAAATATTTGAATATAGATAAGTTTAAAAATAATTTTATATATTGTGAATGCAAATTGTTTTTGATAATAAATTTTAATTTATTATAAAAGTTCTAAATAAAATATTAAGCAAATTAGTTACTCATATATTCATATTGAAATATAAATTTTAACTTACAAATAAAATTAATAATTTTAAACTAAAAGTTCTTACCTTTTAATATGTGTATCTTCCAGTCCATGCAAGCGTAAAAAAGATTTATTCTTTCAGTATATTTATTTTGTACACCTTTTTTATGAATCGAAAAGACTTCTTCATTAATATATGTTAACTTTAATTTAATATCTATTCAATTTATTTAACTAAAAAAAAATATCTATTCAATTTTCTTTGTTTTTTCAAATGCAATATATATTTATCTTGATTTTATAAATACCTTTATTTAGAACAGTTAAAAGATATAAATGATGTCTTGATTTTATATGTATTTGTTTAGAATAATTAGTATTTTGTTTCAATTTTGTATAAACATTAATTTAGTATAAACGTTACTCCTTTGTGACTGGAAGGTAACAGTTTCGAGTAACGGAAACAACCTCTTTGTAAAAAAGTATAAGGGGAAGGTTGTTTACAATTGTGGTATTAATTTAGTATAAACATAAAGTAGGAGTATTTTCACCTGGATGTGCTCCTATTTATATTTAGAGTGCTTATCCTGTCTAGGGAACTACAAGGCCAACACACTACCATGTTCTTTATGATGAGATTGGCTTTTCTACCGATGATCTACAGGAGCTTGTCCATTCTCTGTCATATGTGTAAGTTCTTAGTTGTTGTTAATGGTTGGAATGTTTAGTGTACTGCTACCACTATTTCATTTGTTTTTAATATTGCAGGTACCAGAAAAGCACATCTGCAATATCCGTAGGTAATGATCATCTTTTTATATTCTTCTGCTATTGGCATTTTGATGGTTGTGGCAGTACTCAAAGTTGAATTCAACAGATCTAATATAAAACCACCTCCCTGCCTATTTTGCTTTCTAATGCTGCTAAGTCGAACCTTTTTTTGCCTTTTTTCTGGAGCGAGGCATGCAATTATGCAGCATGAAGTCACCTGCACTATCATAATTGACCGTTTATCATTTTTTGCACTTCTTCCTCGTGTTTCTCATCTTATGCTTAGGTTTATTTATCGTGAAAATCTCTGTATGCTTAAAACATAGTTCAGTCTCACAAGAGTCGGCTAATGTTTGGCTTCTCATGAACTGTATTTCTGGACGATATACGTTTAGCTGAAGAACTCATTTCAATTGTGTGTAGTTGCCCCTGTCCGATACGCACACCTAGCAGCAAGTCAGGTTTCGTTATTCATGAAGTTTGAGGACATGTCAGAAACGTCGTCAAGCCACGGGGGTCAAACTTCCTCTGTGCAGTCTTCTGTGCCTGAATTACCACAGCTGCATCCGCAAGTTCGTAGTTCTATGTTTTTCTGTTGATGTGCTAGTTACATCTCCCAAGTTAAGCTGGATGTACATGTTTCCATCAGTTGTAGTATCCAGCTAGATGTACATAGTGTAGTTTCTTGTTGTAAGGTTAAGACAAGTTTCCAGGAGGTACGGAAATGCTCTTGTTGGTAGCTCTTAGACTGATGTTTGTGTGTATTAAGACATCCTGAACGTGTGACTTGCTTTTGGATCACTCTTTAGAACAGAACTTTTATGTTGAGATTGTCCCAAGGCAACAGTAATAGAACAATAATCAAGCTCAACATGACTGATAATAGCTATTAACAGGCATAGGAAGTGATGCAAGATTTTGTGAGAAACCAAGTAAAAATTCAGCGTTTGCGTATATATCAAAACTTGGTTTTCTGAGCTTTACAATGTGAAGGAAATTTAGCAGCAGACTGCTATGGAAGTGTCTGATGATTGACTTGTGATCTAAGGTTAGCCTAGGAAAACTAGAATCAGAATTCCAAACTCAACATAACATTCTTGTAAGAAAATTGGATGTCAGAGAGGGGCTGAAGCCGTTCTACGCAGCTGATGTCTAGGCTCGGGAGGTGCCACACATGGCAAGGCCTTCTCAGGCTCCTGAGAACAGAAAGAACAAATAGTATGATATTTAACTGTTTTAGGACCTACACTGTCCTGATTCTGAAGTTACTTACATTCCTGTTTCATCCATTACAATCAAGTAACTGTGCAAAATCAACACAGGTTACATGAAAGTTCACGTTCCACGCAATAATATCTATAGAAGTCAAGAGATCATCAACAATAGAAGCAGCCTTAACTATGGAGTCCAACTAATTTGGAAGGAGGTGACTCTTTTTCAAGTCAGATACATTGTTTGACAATTCATGGCTGCAAATAAAACTGTTTTATGCAGGAAGAATGCGTTATAGTAGCTTGTTGCCAACTTTGTCATTAGATTTCCAATTCTGTCAAACTAAATAATATAAAATCTTATACTATCTTTGAAACTCTGATACATGAAATTGATATATAAAAACTTTCAGAAACATCTGAACTATGATTTCTTATAAATCCACACCAACCTACTGTATTCCATTCAGTTAACTGTGTTTGTAATCAATAAGAGATGCAAACATTGTGGTAGTGCAGATAAGAAGTATATGTTATGTACATGTCTGCAGAATCTTAACATATCAACTCTATTATCGAAGTGTTGGATGCAACAAGCCAAAGAATGCAAGCCTACCTGTTGTCTGCGAAGCCTTTGATTCTCTTCTTCTAGCTGAGAAACCTTTATCTCCAGCTCGTTGGTATAAGCCTGGCTTTCAATATACAATTATATTAAAGACAATATAGAAGAATTCATACGAACAACAAATACTTTTTAAGCATAAAAGAGCATCATATTGGAATTCCAACCTGTTTCCTAGCTCTTGAGCGAGCAGCTGATTCTCTGTTCTTGATCATCCTCTTCTGCCTCCTTTCAACAGTTTTCTCAACAACATCTCCAGAGGCAACCCTTTTCCTTCCAGGCGTTTGTGTATCTAATAAAGTCCCCATCAAAGAAGATGGAGACACGGTTGTTTGTGTATCAGTATAGGCTGCATCTAGAACAGGAATAGATTGTTGAATGGGGTGGTGGCCTGTTATGAACACTCCCATCATGTTCTGTTGTTCTTGTTGTTGTTGTTGATGATGATGTACTGAAGGGAGCTGGATTGGCATCCATTGATTATGTTGATGAGGAACATCACCATTGTTGATTGGAGGAAGTTCAGTGTTCACACCAGCTTCTGCCAAGAAGTCCTAAGGGTCATCTCTCCAAGATGAGCAGGCTGTCTTTGTTGAGTCTTTATCTCATGAATCTTATGTGCATCATTTCTCTTCTTTTGTTGAATATCTCTTGACAGTACAAGACTAGAACACTGCTGTGGTAAAGATGACGACCAAGCACCTAACTCCACATTATCTTGAGCAGTACACACACTCTTGAGAAGCTCATCAAGATTCATGCTTCCCAAAGGTTTCTCCAAATCACCCAACTGGTTTTGAACCTCATTAAGGGTCATGCTTAACGAGCTTTGCCTGCACAAAGATTGCATCTTTCCTTCTTCAACTGCACCACCTTGAGATCCCATTTTTTGCTGTGTTCCCTTGCACTCAACAATGTAATCTACCTGAATGCTTATAGTTACCACTCAATCCATTTCATAGATCTAGACCAAATCTACTTCAGATCCTCATACAGGATCTTGATACAATAAAGAGCCTTTATTAAGGACTCTGAAAAGTTGACAGAAACAAACAAAACCACAGAAAAAGCTCAAACACCAGAAATGAAATGCTCCAAATGGAAGAAAATCTTCTTGAACCCAGTTATATATATCTTTCTCTGGATATTATATCATCTAGAGCCAAAAGCAAAATGAAGAAACATTCACTCAAATCAATGGAAGTGTGTGAGGGCAAGGGGAAGCATAAAACCCACTTGAGGATTAGACTGAAATGGAACACCAGAACAATTAAAAACCAAAACAATGCAGAGAAAACAGATAACAGCAAAACAACGAAGTAGAAACTTCCTTCAGGTGATATTGCTGCATGGACTCATAAAGCTACAGAGCCCAAAAAAAGCCGAAAGCAAAGGGAATAAAAATATGGGTGTGAAGTGAAACAAAAGAATATATACCAAAAACAGAAGTTCACCAAGCCGTAATCTAATAATGAAGACCCAGAACAAATAAGGAAAGCAACAAACTTTATTTTCCTTTTATGTTAGAAAAAGGAAAATTTCAGCAGAGAAGCGAATCCAAAAGCTTCTGACATAAGAATTTCTAGGAAGAAAGAGAATAAAAAATAATGGAAGAAAATCTGAAGCTAGTGGTGCACTTACATGCCTCAGGATCCGATCTGTATCTTAAAAATGTGATTTTTACAATTGGCAGTGGGTCATGGAGACACTTTCAAGGTGACCCACATTCCTCTTTCACACATTTTATCCCTAAAAACAGTGTTTTATTATACCCCACTTTTCATTTTGCTTTTGTGCTCATTCTTTCTCTGTAGTCTATGTCTAAGGTGGTCATACTTTTGATACTGTGAAGTATGAACAGCCAGTCATATGTTTCAGTTTAATTGTACACATCTTTCACCTAGTAAAGACAAAACTATATACCAAAGAATCATCTCATTTCCTCTTCTCATCTCTCTCCACATTCAGATACTATGTTTAATAATGTCTGCACATTTTCAGGGTACAAAGTAACAGAAATCTAGTTGCCACCATAAGCATATGGCTTGGTCATACTCTTGACATCTCATTATTTTACTTTATATATGATCGTTAGTGTCACATATTTTGTGTATCCTCTTAGCCAGATATAAGAGTGATAACATGCCGGTCTAAGCTCGAACTGAACCCAAAAAAGATGTTCAAGTCGAAAAGGGTAAAAATCGAATAGTAGTGGAATTTGTGACAATATTTTCTATAAAGGGTTCATCTTTTTTCCTCAAAATATTTTCTTAACTTTGAATCAAATTTGATGAAATTCAATTAGTCATATCACAACAGTACTATACATAGTAATTGAGTCTGTTATACTCATTGAGTCATTTCTTAACTATATTTATCTGATTAATCCATAAAAATCTCCCATATTCTTGGAAGTAATAAGAATA
>JANIMX020000470.1:917594-931501 GCA_024582655.2 Erythroxylum kunthianum | reverse complement strand
GTTAAGTTGTGATTGTGTTGACTAAAAAAGGTCACGTTGACTGAAGGCATAAAATAAAACCCGATAGCGGGTTACGTTGTGAAATGAAACCCGATACCGGGTTACATACAGAATTTATATTGCATGAAAATTTTCAGACAAGTTTTAGGTTGAGAACCAATTAGAATTAGACAAGTGTCCAGACAATAACTCTAACTAAAATTGAATACAAGTACTTGTTCAGAGCTTGAAATTCTTTGCAAATTAGATCCAGATAGGTAAATTATTACTTGGAATTTCTTAAAACTAAGTCAAAATCATTGTATAGTGGAATTTCTTAAAACTAAGTCAAAATCATTGTATAAAAGTTGTATATACCCAATCTAGAAGACGGGTTCAATCCTAATCCAATAATAAGAAAAGATTTTTTTTTTGAAACCAAAACCATCAAAACTGAGTAACCGTACGAGCAGAGAAGCTGAGGCACTGAAGAAAATCTGACAACAACCGAGGATATGTCGTCAGATGAGGCCGACACTAAGGTAAACTTAGCTTGTTTATGTAATAGGTTCCTCTGTTCTGGGTTTAATGTGTTTTTCTTTCTCTATTATTTGGTTTGAAATTTCCAGGATCAAACCCCTCCTGTTGTTGACAAGTACAATGTGGAAGCCGCCGGGATTATGGCAACTAAAGCTCAGGTGTGTCAAAAGTTTGCTTCTTTTTAGTTTATGATCCTGTTCTGTTTCTTGGGTATGGCTTGTATTCAATTTTGGTTTTCTTGGTTGTGCGGTGTTGTAGCATTTGCCTATTGCACAGGCGGCGCCGGTATACGAGCAGCTTCTTCAAGTGTTTCCTACGGCTGTGAGTTTCTTTGTTATTGGTTGGATTCATTTGGGAGTTGAAAAGTTATCTTCTTGTCTACTGGTTTGACCAACTGGGTTGTCAAGTTCTTTCTTTTTGAGTTGCTTCTATATCTCTTGTTATTTGATCATGGTTACTGGTTTCTAACAATGGTTCCTGCCGTGGTTGAGCTTAGGCATGTGTAGGAGATTCATGAGGCTGTAACTAGTAAATCTGCCTCAAGATTTGTTCGTTACTTCAGTTGTTGCATAATTTTCTAATTACTTGATATGAAGTTGCAATTTTGATACTGTTTTTGATTGGTCGTATGCCTGTCTTGGATGGAATGAAATATAAGAGTTACTAAGAATGTCTTGAAGATGAAAATAACTTTTAAATATATGTTCTTTTCTTTGAAAATTTATGTTTAGGTTGTATGGCATTTTAACTACATGTAATGACAAAGACAGAAGTTATGCTAGACCTGTGACAAAAAGTTGGTGGAAAGGGTTGAAAATATTAAAGTGGAAGTTTGTGTAGAGATCATTATTGGTGTTCTAGAGCTATATAAACAACACTTGCTATGGCTGAAATGCATGTAATTTCTGTGAAGGGTAGTATTATGGTTGCAGAAAAAAAAATCAATTGGTATTAACTGAACTTGTTGCAGTTGTAATATCTTTTTGTCTGCCATTAGTGAAGAACCTAGTTTACTGAAGTTTTGGCTGGTATCATGTTACATATGAGAACTAGGAAGGACAAGACTAGATTTTCTTAATTCTTTTTGTATACTAATTGTGTCAAAGTAGTTTTATTCTGTATGATTATCAAAATTGACATTATAGGTATAGCTCTTCAATTTCTTCTAGTATATTATCTGAAGCTCTTTTCCTTGCCTTCTAGGCAAAATTTTGGAAGCAATATGTTGAGGCACATATGTCTGTAAACAATGATGATGCCATAAAACAGATATTTAGCCGGTGTTTGCTGAATTGCCTTCAAGTTCCTCTTTGGTATGTGGTTTCCTGTACTTTGTTACTCCAACTTCTTCTTTGGGTCTATGTTTCCCTTTTGCATTTTTATGTTACAGTTTGAAGAAAATTTAGACTTGATGATGTGACTTGATTCATGGAGCATGAATTATTTTTATATTAACTTCTTGTTTCTAATTATGGTTTTTTTTTGAGAAACATATTGAAAACCAAACCTAACATGTCTACCTGTAAACAAATTCTGTCCACAATTATAATTCATTCAGTTCAGGAGTGGCTAGAATAAGCTATGAATAAAAAAAAAAAACTAGGAACCATCAGTATCAAGCATATTCTAACAGATAATGAATGGAGTGCGATTCACATCATTGATGGCCAGAGGCTTGAAATAGTTTAGGCATTGGTTTCTAGAAACGAATGGTCAACTAATTGGAGAGGTTTATATTCATTGACTGAGATTTTAAGATAACCACATTGGCGTGGATATTTGGTGGCAACTATTATTTCTTGGTTCAAGATAGTGATTTTGGGGAGACTTCATAGTTCTCTATGAGTTTATGGATCATGGAATTATCAAGTGATCCAATTTCTTTTCCCTTGTCCAAAATAGTTATAATGTCAGTATCTTTAACTTCAGTCCACTGGTCTGGCTTTTGGTTGCCATGCGAATTATCAAATTTTCTTTCACAATGTTCCAAATTTTTTGTTCCTCCCTTTCCAAGAAGTGTATCTTCATTTACCTCTCTTTCTCTATCAACTTTACTGCATTGCTTCAGTTTCTTTAAGGACTATATTTTGTGTTTTTCTTTTGTTTTCATTGTATTTCTAGTGTTGCTTTACAGGCACATCTCTCTCTTTCTCTCTCTCTGTCTTTGTGTGTGTGTGTGTGTGTGGTAGAAATTGAAAAGCTCTAATTTTGCTACCAATGTTGGTCTTGTAGGCAATGTTACATTCGATTCATAAGGAAATCCAATGAGAAGAAAGGAGTTGAGGGCCAAGAAGAAACAAGAAAAGCTTTTGATTTTATGCTTGGTTATGTAGGTTTGTCTTATGTTCTTAACAGTTATCCAATTATATACTAATGTTATGGCTACACTGTTTTTTAAGGTGCTATATTGGGTTAATGATTATAAACTATTTACATTTTGGTTGGTTCAACTGTAATTCATAGATGGAGAAGTACTAATGGTAATAAACAAGAAATAGAAGACCTTATGTTTTATGAACTAGTTAGAAAAAGAGATTCTATAGTCAACCTGGTTCTGCATATATATATCTAAACTTGAGAATTTGGTTTCTCACCATTTTAAGAGACTAATGATTAATCTTATAGTATTCTTTTTGTGCATGTGATATCAGGAACTGATATGGCATCTGGGCCTCTATGGATGGAGTATATTGCTTTCCTAAAGTCAACTCCGGTTTGTTGCATCCGCCACCCATGTTTTCTAGTTTATACTTAGTGCAAAGAGCTGAACTAGGTGAATTGTCACTGCTGTTCCTATAATTTATTCCTTTCCTTAGTCAGGGATGGTGTTGCAGGCGCTAAATGCACAGGAAGAGTCACACCGAATGACTGCTGTTCGGAAAGCATATCAA
The DNA here is from genome assembly GCA_024582655.2 of Erythroxylum kunthianum. NCBI lineage: Eukaryota > Viridiplantae > Streptophyta > Magnoliopsida > Malpighiales > Erythroxylaceae > Erythroxylum > Erythroxylum kunthianum. The sequence goes on along the minus strand of JANIMX020000470.1, from coordinate 928,091 downwards.
AGAGCGATTGTTACTCCAACTCATCATCTTGAACAACTCTGGAAGGACTATGAAAATTTTGAGAATTCTGTTAGCCGCCAATTGGTAATATTTTGGTTGTGGCATGCATAAGGCGTGTGAAATACACTTTTATCTTATATGTGAGTCATTTGTATTTCTATGCCATACATATGAGAGCACATTTTGGTTAATGCAATATGATGTTTTGGTATTAACCAGGCCAAAGGACTGCTATCTGAATATCAACCAAAATATAGTACTGCCAGAGCTGTTTATAGGGAGCGGAAGAAATATGTTGATGAAATTGATTGGAATATGCTTGCTGTACCACCAACTGGCTCTCACAAAGTAATTTCTTGTTTTTTTATAATTATTTTGTGTGAAATGCTTATGAAATGTGGAATTTGAGAAAAATATGTTGGCGGTGCTTGGAATTAGCAAGGAAGCAAGCAGTTCGAAAGCCACTCTTTATTACTTCTACTTTTACTGAAGCTCTAAAAATTGCATCGCATTTTAACTTTAAGCATTGCTAATTTTTCTTTGGCAATGAGCTGTTTGGTAACAAAGAATGATGCATTTCTCTGGTCTTGGATAAACTCAGTTGGGGAATCAATTGATGGCATATTTCATATTAAGACAGTAGAAATTTTGAGATTGTTGAGGTTGAATGGATTGAAATAAACTGATCACGTTAAAAGGCCCTGTTCTGCCAATTAACTGCAAGCCACTCTATCTATTCATTAGTAGGCTGGTTAAATACATGTCTGCATAAACTGAAATTAGGTAAAACTGTTTTTGATTTCACCAATCAAAATATTGTTTCTCTAATAGGCTTTGATGAGACTTGGATTTCCATTTAATATTATATGATCTTTTGTTCTGCCATAACCTTGACACGCATAATTTCCTGTAACTGATTGAAGGAGCACAATGAAGTTATGCTTGCCTCAGAAATATGTTGTGTTGTGGAAGATAATAGAAGTAGAGTTCCTAGGTTATGGCTTATCTGCTCAGTTCTTTTAGAGAATTTCTTTAGGAGGAAAGTAGGAACAGAATGCATTTACTTTGACTGAATCCCTCATTCAGATATGCTTATTCAAATGCTCTAAATTCTTGATTAATTTGGTGAGCTATTTTCTTGCTTATACAGGAAGAACTACAATGGATGGCATGGAAGAGATTACTGGCCTTTGAAAAGTGAGAAGCATCAGCATTTAATATATTTTTGCTGTTGTCTTGATACCAATTCCCTCAACTCACCTGCAACCTAAAAGAGAAAAAAAAAGAGAACATGGAACATGAAATTCAACATATATTAACATGCACTAAGAGAAATCTAATGAAGAGTAGAGTTGAAGTGGATAGAAATCTGCATATCTGTGAAACTTTAAAAGAGAAGACTGAAAAATGTAGATTTTCAAGATCAATGTGTTACTTATTGGAAATAAATTGTCTTCTTGGGAGAGAATACACCGAGAAAAACTTTTTGAACATTGCCCTTCTGGTAATGTTTTTCCAAGTTAATCACAAAAAGGTTTTTGGTACTCTGGATCTTAATTTTCAGTGCAGTTATCTTTTTATAGCAATAAGCTTGAAAACATTATCTAAAATTTGGATCCTCTCATTTCCTGTTGCTGATACATACATTACGAGTGCCATCATTCTCTTAGAGCTAAAATCCATTTGATAACCTGCTTAACTCCTTGGTCTATAGTTAAAAATGAAATGCCATTGACATATTGGATTTCTGCATGTGACCATGTTACAACTTGCCCTTCATCACTTGCAGCTTAAAATTGAATGGAATATATGTTGATGACTTCTTTCTATGGTTCTTGTTACTCTATGGCAGGGGAAATCCTCAAAGAATAGACAGTGTTTCGGCTAATAAGCGTATTGTATTCACCTATGAACAGGTATAAATAGTTATCCTTTGTGGTTTCCCTCCTTCCACTTTCTTGTCATTTTTCTCATTTAGTACATGTAGGTTATACTAGCTCTTTTTGGTGTTGCTTGTGTCTTTTGCTCCTGAGACCTTTACCTAATATTGAAAGGGGTATAGAACTTGGAAAATGTACAAGTTCTGTTCCTTATTTGTTTCTCTAAATCTCTCTCTCTCTCTATCATGGATGCACATGTATATATGCAGGAATGGTTTTCCTTAAAGACGTTGCTTTCTTGGTTTCTGTTTCCTTTTGAACATAACCATCTGTAATATTATGTTGAAGAAATTTTTAGGGTAAGCATCAACTAACATTAATTTATTATTGTTCAACACTCCTGAATGCTGCAAGAAATGGCACAATTCTAGTTGAGAATGGAGAAATGGAATTAACCGTGTAAATAAACAGTAAATTCTACAAGTAAAGAATAATTGCGAGTGGGGAAAAATCTCATTGTTATATCAATTGCAGGCTATTGATTGTTGCTCTATGGTGTAGACAATGATATGCTGCTTTTTATGTTAATGAATATGATGTGTTACTTGGTCACATGTTTATGTGTCCTCTGAAATCTTACATGCTAGAGTTTTCTACAACCTATTTTTATGAAATGAAATGCTTACTCTGTGATAATGGTTTGCAGTGCCTGATGTATTTGTACCACTATCCTGACATATGGTATGATTATGCTACATGGCATGCAAAAAGTGGTTCTGTTGATACTGCAATCAAAGTATTTCAGAGGGCTTTGAAGGCTCTCCCTGGTAAAAATGTCTTTCCTTTTTCGTTTTAAGTCTGTAATGTGAAACTGTTTTCATGATGCCTTTTTTTTTTCCTGTTTGTGCTATGAGTAATCTATTCACATGTAGGATACTGAATATCGCTGGTTGATAACAGTTCTAATTTTGCTTTCTTAACTCATTCTGTTGCATCGTCTAAAGTTTTTTTTTTTGTGTGCTTGCTTGCATGCATCAATTTTCCATTTCTCCTGGTTCATATCAACAGATTCAGAAATATTAAAGTATGCTTATGCTGAATTAGAGGAAACTCGTGGTGCAATTCAGGTGAGCGGATTCTTTTTTAGAATTTAATCAATAACCAGCTTTTGGTTCTTGATCTTTTTCTTTCTGCTCCTACATTCATCAGCCAGCCAAGAAAATATATGAAAGCCTTTTGGGAGATGGTGTCAATGCAACGGCCCTAGCACATATACAGGTAACAAATTATTAATCTGGGATGCTGAACTCTCATCAGTAGATATGTTGTGCTCATCGTAACAGTCCCTCAGGGACGATAATTTTTTTTTTCTTTATGCTTGTTGGAACATATGCATCTGAAGATCAAGAAGAGTTATTGGATGTACTTGTAAGGTGTAATATTACACTATTTTCAGATAAGAACCGATGTGCTTTCTTCTCACTGAACCTGTAAATAGAATTGCAGACAACAGGTCCTTATATCTTGTCAGCTCTTTACATGGGTGACAATATCTGTTTCCTGAGAAAACTTTTTATTCAACTTATTCCCTCTTGACTTCCTTCCTTCTATAAAACATTATTTAAGTTTTGTTTCCACTTTTTCAAATTTTTACATTTATATGTTTTGTCTTCTCTCTAAAAATTTGTACTAAATGTGGATGTCACATTCAAATTTATTATATTCCTTGAAAGGACAGACTTCTCATTCTAGAATGAATATTTATTATCTTGATGGCATTTCATTCTGTAGTTTATTCGTTTTCTAAGAAGAAATGAAGGATTAGAAGCAGCTCGCAAGTACTTCCTGGATACTCGCAATTCCCCCAATTGCACTTATCTTGTATATGTTGCTTATGCCTTGATGGTCTTGTGCCTCGACAAGGATCCAAAGGTAATGAGTCGTCCTCTTTGGAAATTAAATATAACACTATTATGTTCACTTATTTAATCTTGAATCTTCTTCTTATTTTCAGCAATTGTGTGGACATTGATCAGTTGCTTGTTGGAAGTTACTAAGTTGTACATTCATGCAGGTAGCACACAGTATATTTGAAGCAGGATTGAAACGATTTATACATGAACCTGTTTACATTCTTGAGTAAGACAACCTTTCTTCCTCCCTTATAAATTTAACACACACTAGCCCTACTTTTTTCATTCTTTTTCAAATTTGTTGAGGTAGTGGAAAACACTGCTGCTGCTCACATTGACGAGGGGGCGTATATAAGGCTATGAAGTTTTAGCCTGGCCTTTATTAGCTGTGACTGTTAATGCATTTGCCAATGGGATTTAGGAATATACATATGTGATGCATGGTATTCATTTTTGAACTCTGGTATTTCAAGCTGATTTCAGAGAATAGGGATTGGTAAAACTATTTGAAGTTCTGTATTGTCACACTTGTTACTGTTTGCTATAGGTCAACTTCTGAATGGCTGAGCATGTGTTTACTAAGTAGAGATACATTTGTTGAACTTCGCATATTTTCTTTATGGAAAGGAATAAGTCGTGCATGGTGTCTGACGAATCAGTTACCAATAATATGCGTTTTGTATTGAAGTGTGTCTGGTCTGGCATTCTGTGTACCTTATATGAAATCAAATTAATTTGCTTTTTTCTTTAAACAATGATATATATTATTGGCAGTGTGGGGGTCATCTTGGCAGTATGTCTTGCAGTGTCCATGCGTTTTGAATGAATTATATCATCCCAACAATGAATAAGATGACACTGCTATACTGGGTTTTCTACAGATGTTTGTTGTGTGTGGTTTCTCCGTGTTTGTTAACTCTTGTGCTAAATATTGCAGATATGCAGATTTCTTGTCTCGTTTGAATGATGACAGAAACACCCGAGCTTTGTTTGAGCGGGCATTAAGCTCACTACCACCCGAGAAATCTGTGGAGGTTCAGTATCTCTTTATGTTTTTATGTAGCTTGTGCCATGGTGACAGGGAGCATTATTATCATTCTATCCTATGTCATAAAATGTTGGTGAAAGGTGACAGCTGACCAAGAAAGAATGAATAAGAGCTTGTGCCTTGCTATAGAGCTTAAAAATTTTAAGTTGATTCTTCTTATTTTTGTAGTTCTTTTTTATTTTATAGATAGAATTTTGAATTGTTGACTTGTTAAACCATTGAAGTAGTTGTCTTTGATGTTATAACTAAGTTTTTGAATTGTTGACCCATTAAACTATTGCAAAGTGTAATGTTAAATACTAAATATTTGTATCATGGAGTGACATTTTAATTATCTCCTGAGAATGCATCAAAATAAGATGGAATATAAAAAATGGTTTTGCGTTCTTCAAACTACAAATTTTGTTCATGTATTTAAAGTAACATTTGGAAACTTCCCTCTGTTCTGAGTTTTTTTTTCTGGTACTCTTAACGATTTTTAAGAATAGGCTGAGTAAATACACAGCAGAACTTTCTGATCCCTTTGGATAAGCAGATGCATAGTGATTATAGCTACTTGCATGACCTTGCTGCTTCATATAATTATACATATAGTTCCTCTGATTCATTTACATTGTCTGTATACTGCTTCATATCATTATAAATACAATCTGACTCATTCATTTTTACTGTCTATTGGTGATATTTTATTTCCTTATCTGTACTCTAATGCAGATCTGGAAACGATATATACAATTTGAGAAGACATATGGAGATCTTGCTAGCATGATAAAGGTTATATGTACTTCATTTTCTGTTTATAATCTGGAAAAGAACTCTTTTCAGTTTCTAATTCTTCAAGTTTTAGGGTTTCAATCAAATAAAAGAGAACAGCTTGCATAAAAGTTTCTCTTTCATAGAATTCTGGTCTTAGGCACCAAAAAGATAGAAGTCATGTCTCTACCTGTAGAATACTATGATCAAATAAAAAAAAACTGATCCTTTGGCATCATTATCAAGGATGTTAGAGGCATCCCTGAAAAATCTTTCAGGTTCTTTCCTCTTACTTTATTGACCCTGAACATTGTGATCTGCTTCTTAGATAATTTCTTGCAAAGTACCTTGATCTATTCCAAATAAGAGTCATGCATTCTGCAAATGTGCTTTTGCTAAACAATAGTTTTTTTTATGGGGATTCTTTTACTTTAATTTTATCCATTATTTTTTCTGTCTGTGCAATCTCTATGTTGTGTTACTGCATGACAACAACACCTCATAATTACCAATGATTCTTCTGTGCTGGTTCAAGTACTGCATTAATCTTCTAGTTTCTCCAACATTTTAAGCATCAAGCTGAACTAGTTGGTAAACCCCCATGGTATGCATGGATACATCTGTGAAAGATTGAACGTGCTATTAAAACAAACAATCTATTTGGTAAAGGTCAAATAGAAATAATGGCTTCCTGACACTTCCAGGTCAGGATAGTCAAAGTTGCCATATTAAGGTCTCTACTTTTATCTCATTATTGAACCATTCACGATGTAAAGCATGACAGTTTGTTGTGGAGAAATGGAGGAAATCGATGGTAAAACTTATGTAGGGAAGTTTTTCCTTCACAGTTGCAATTTGAAATTAGAGTTAGAACTCTAACTGTTCATTGCCAATGAGATTATCCATTTAAGGAACAGGAGATTACTCAGTATACTCGCTCTTAAAACTTGCGCTACTATTATTTTCCTTTAGCTTCCTGGAACTTGAGCCCAAACTATGAATTGCTTCTTGTAGGTTGAGCAGAGAAGGAAAGAAGCTCTTTCAAGGATCGGTGAAGATGGAGGGGCAGTATTAGAGGATACGTTGCAAGATGTTTTGTCAAGATACAATTTCATGGATCTTTGGCCATGCTCCTCAAAGGATTTGGATCACTTAGTCCGACAAGAGGTAGTTTCACACATAATTTGTTCTTTTAATACCCTTTCATGAATTATAATTCTTGAAGCGCCTAATTTCAGCAATTCTTTTGTCCTTTTACATATTACATCGATAATGCATTTGTTTTAGTTTATGTATTTGTTTTCATATTTTATATATCATTTACCTTTTGATGTTTTGTAAAGTGTTGTGTGTTGTATTGTTCTTCTAGTTTTTTATTTGAATGTACAGGCAGTTTCAATCTGTATATCAATTGCTATCTACCCTAGAGTAAATCCTTACTTCCACTTCTATACTCTCTTCGTCAAGATCTATATTTATTTATTGTCACTATAGGTATTTATTATATTACGCTTGATACACATTTCTTGCTGTTGAGGGGAACATCCTTGCGGTTATGCATCACTTTTTAAGACATAAATTGATTGAAGTTATTGTTTTGCTAAAAAGAACTGCAATTGTTTGAAATCTTATAAACTAGCTTTTGAGAGTTGTTTTAAGATCTTGCGTAATGTGCGTTACTGGTTTGGAAACTTAATGCTGATTGTTTCTTTTCAGTGGCTCGCTAAGAATATTAATAAGAAGGTGGAAAAGTCTGCCATCTCCATTGGACCAGGGGCAGGTACTAATTTATTTTTCATCTTCTTTAAGATTATGCATAAATGCTACTCAGCCTAACACAATTCAACATTAATTCCAGCCTGGTTGATTATTTTCCTTTCTGTAACCTAGTTTTCCAATACTTTTAATAATATATAGCTAGTTATCTCAGGTTTTCTATCTCCCAATCTTATAAACAGTAAAATGAGTTAGAATCTGTAGATTAATTATATATTGCCCTACATCACGTCACTTATATGCATGTTTAAAGGTCATTATAATACACACTTTTTTTTCTGCCATGATGGGAATTAGTTCCATATAATATGTATCCTAGTGCTGGCTTAGTTGGTAGTATCTGTTTCTTTTCCCCTTTCAGTTGATCGTACAATTATTTGGTGCAGGTTCCACAGGCCTTGCAAGTGTCTCAACTGTATCTGAGAATCTAACTAATCCAGATACTTCTCGCGTGGTGACTAATGATCCAAGGAAAAAACCTGGTATGCAGTTCTTAAATTGTTTATCAAGCAATATTAGCCTATATCATCTGTCCATTGAACATTGAATATTTTTGGTTATACTTGTGCTTTCTTCTTGCTATAAGTTCATTCTACTTATGCATATTATTGCAATAGAAAAGAATTCTTAGAAATCAGAGTGAAATTTCTGGGTTTATGAAATTGGTTCCTTGAACTGTGAAGTGCACAGATAAATATCACCATATACTTCAAGTATAAAATTTATGAGCATTTGTTTATTACAGCAGTAACTAAGCACACTTAGTTGGTATTGCTAGTCCTATTTGGATATTCATTCTTTTCTGATTCCAAAAGGACTTCTCGTTTTATTTGATTAAAAAAAATTCTGAGAGCATACCAGGGCTTGGATGATGTTGATTTGAATGGTTTCTTCATGTATTGACTTCTCAGTATTCACGGGGAGCCCCATTGCTTACACCCGAGTTTTAGTCTATCATTCCGACTAGAGACACAGAATAGCTAAGGTTAAATTAGTTTGACATTAGCTTCCATGTTTCTTGATATGGATTTCAACACCCTTGATCTTTTATATATGCCCTAACTTGGCTTTCTTACTCCCAAATGTTTCTCTTGAACTCTCCTTGTGGCCTGCTGGTTTGTTTTTCTATTCACTACATCATTGTGAACTCATCCATGCATGATGTATTGTGCCCTATACTACAATTTTCTGCCCAATACGAGATGAAAAACAAATGAGATGGTTGATGCATAACATTAGTTTGTAATCTTTTTAACTGCCTCAAAGTTCTTTAAGTGTTCCACCAATGAAGTGTTTAAAAGTTGCAAAGTACGGATTGTGTGCATGCTGATGTTTTAAGTAGCTTATGGAAATCGTAAATTCATTGGACAGTGGGGACCGGAATTCTGCCTAGCACAACTGCATCTGCACTTGGGGTGACTTCCAATCCTTTGTCTAATTCCATTGCTGGGTTGGCAGGTTCTGGAGCAACTGATGAATTTGATGAGATATTAAAAGCCACACCACCAGCATTGTTATCATTTTTGGCAAACTTGCCTATAGTTGAAGGTAAAATCTAAAACTTCCATGTCTGTTACGTCTTTACTTGTCGGTAAAGTTTTCAGTTATATATTTGCAGTTAAGTGTTAGACATGATCAACTTGATTCTGTTGCGACTGTGTAAATCAGGGTTGCGCTTATTAATCCTTTCTATCTGATTGCTTTTGCTTAATGCTATGTCAACAATACGTTCAATTCATGTTCGCTTAGATATGATTTTCAATTGATTCCAGCTATTCTAATACTGTGTTGTAGTCTTCCTTTACATGCTAAGTTTGCTATCCTGGTTTTACTTTTTATATTGAAAGATGATACTTGTGAAAACAGGTTGGTGCTTTCAAATTAGTATCACTTTTGCTCGATTATTATTACTTTTTGGTTGCTGATTTTCAGTTCACAATTGTCTAGGTCCAACACCAAATGTAGACATAGTATTATCGATATGTCTGCAGAGCGACTTACCATCTGGAGTAATGAGAAAGGCAGGAACCTCTCCTGCTGCAGTACCTACTGGTCCTGCTCCTGCCACAAGTGACCTTTCTGGTTCCAGCAGGTCACATCCTGCACGAAGTGGCTCGTCTTTCAAACCAGCAAGGGACAGACAATCTGGAAAGAGAAAGGACCTTGATAGTAAGTTTCTTGAAATGCCTACTATTTGGCTTGTTGTGATGATCAAGAAGATTAGAAATTGACATCACTACCTCTCAATCGATCATCGTTACATGATTTTACCTTTTAGCATTTACTTTTCACATAAGGTTCTGGCTCCATTGCATGTGTTAAAGGTCAGCCCTTGTTTAGGCTGAAATGATAACTGATAGTAAGAACAAGAGCACTCTGTAATGGTGATTTCCTTCCATTCATAACAAGGTCTTTTTCGCATTGTAGGGCAAGTTGACGATGAAAGCACATCTTTCCAAAGCCAACCTCAGGATGCTTTCAGGATTCGACAATTTCAAAAGGCTCGAGTAGGTAGTACCTCGCAAACAGGATCAGTGTCGTACGGAAGTGCTTTTTCTGGAGATGTATCTGGCAGCATTGGCTGATGCACCTTCATTTTTTTCCGCCATATCTTGCTGTACCTAGAGGTTTGCAACTTTCAGACTCATTTTTCTCGCAAAATACTTTTCAATTTATGATAATCACTGAGTTACTAATTGCAGAAACTGAAGGAGAAGAGGGACATAAACACAACACTTATCCAGCATTTGCAGGTCAATCTGACAATGAGGCTACTTCAATATTCCATGCTCAATTTTAGTAGTTTATCCATCCATATATGCTTCCATCATTCTAGAGATTCGTTGAGCCTTTGCAGCCCGAGCTACGCATCCATGCTAAAGTTCTAAACCTGGAAAAGGTTTTATAGAACTTGTTGCTTTGGAAGATCTATCAACTGTTGCATACACAGTAACTTATTAGATCTTAGATCATCTTTGGTTGCTAGTTAGATTGAACCAATTTAGATGTATTATGTAATACTCTTAAGGCCTATTATGTCGGTTATTTGGAAACATCATCTCTACTAGTTAGGGGTAAGGCTGCGTACTATCGGACCTTTATAAATTTCGCGTATCAGCGAGATTTC
>JANIMX020000470.1:902117-916727 GCA_024582655.2 Erythroxylum kunthianum | reverse complement strand
GATGGTTATCCACGATCATGGATAACCAAAACACAGGGACAGACCTAGAGGTAGACATAAAACGCAAGGACCACAACAAAAGACGCATCAACCAAGATTTAAGTGAACAGGTTGTTGGACCAAAAACTAAGAGCTAAATTGTCAAATCAAGATAACCAAAACGCATCGCATGAAGGAAGTATCTGCAGCACAAAACGCAAATTACAAGAGGAGAAAACGCAAGGCAAGCAAAGGGATTTAACGCTATAGTGCAAGGACCCAAAAACTCTCACAGAAAATGGTCCCATCACGTAGAAGAGGGGGAGCCTTGGAGGCTGCGTGGGTTGCGGCTGGCTGGAGCTTGTTCGTGAGTCTGGTGGAGAGAACATTCTATATAAAAAAAAATACATTCGGAATTTTTCTTGGGAGGTGTCGAGAAGGAATTGGATTGTAATAACTAATCTTAAAATGTTTCAATTTATTTAAAAATGTATGTTATAAGTTTCTCTTGTATTAAATATAATTATTTATACTCTAAATGAATTTTCTCAAAATATTATTTATACTCTAAAATTAATAAATGAAACATAGATTATATACAAAATAAGATGATCAAAATATTAATTTTAATGATGAAAATGAATTAATAATAGTTCAATTAATAAATATATATAAAAAGATTCAATTAATGAAAAGATATAAGTATAAATATCTCCATCAAAAGGTAAAAAATATTAAAAATTATAAACATAAAAAGTTGTTTTAAACATAATAAGTTTAACATTAATTATATAAAAATATACAGTGTAAACATACCGAGAGATGTACGAATATATGATTAAAAAATTAAACCGGTTCAAGCGATTCAACTATGAAAATCTTAAACCTGTCAACTTTTTGGTTCGATTTAATTTAATAATCCTTATTTTTAAAAATTGATTAGTTTTTATAAACTAATCAATTTTTATAAATTAAAATGAACTAATTAAATTTTATTTAACAGTTATTTTTAATTAAATATTAAATTAAGATAATTCCTTTCAATCTTATTTTAAAATTGTAATTATATTTAATTTTGGACCGTTTAAATCTTAAATCTCTAATCGATTTAATTTCTATTATTAAAACAAAAATAAATTAAAAAGATTAGTCATTTAAAGATTTTTACGGCCATCTTTGCCGCAGCATATATAAAGCCCACAAGTATCTGCGAGGGCTGCTCTAAAACCCTTCGCCTTCTTCTATTCAGAAAAAGCCGCTTAAACCCTAATCTTTACATGATGATGAGCATAGTACTGCGACGGTCTCGTGCGCTGACCCCAAAGAGGGTTTTATCAGCACTGAGCCAGTCTATGGAACAAGCTATTGTTACTGTTCAACCTCGAAATGGGGATGGATGCCCCTCTTTTGAGAACAGATCCAAATTATGGGATTTTGGGATTGGGAGGAGGGACTTTCATGTAATGTCTGGACCTTTGCAGTTCAGGACTTCGGTTGGATTACAGGCACAGTTTGCTGTGGATGATTATGCGTCCGACGATGAGAAAGGATTGAAAGGGAGTGGTGAGGAGGGTCTTGATATTGCAAAATTACAAATATCTCAGGAAATTGTCTCTGCTTTGGCTGGCCGCGGCATTAGCAAGCTCTTTCCTATTCAGGTGATCTTGTGTATGGGTTGTTGTTTCTGTTTCAGTTCATTTATTGAAAATGTGCTCTTATGCTTTATGTTTTATGCGCTGAAGTTTATAACTTTACTTCATTATTATAGAGAGCTGTGTTGGAGCCAGCGATGCAAGGGCGTGACTTGTTTGGGCGAGCTAGAACTGGAACAGGGAAAACACTTGCTTTTGGTATCCCCATTTTGGATAAAATACTTCAGTTCAATGCAAAACATGGGTATGTTCACTTGTTGGATACTTATTTCTTGATAATAGAAGTAATTCCGCTAGTAATGGATCGTATTTTATTTGTATAGACGTGGGAGGAATCCTCTGGCCTTGGTCATGGCCCCAACAAGAGAACTTGCACGTCAAGTTGAGAAGGAGTTTCGTGAGTCTGCTCCTAGCCTCGATAGCATATGTCTCTATGGTGGAACACCTATTACACGCCAAATGAAGGAGCTGGAGTATGGTGTTGACGTAGTTGTCGGAACGCCCGGCCGGATCATTGATTTGATGAAGAGGGGATCTCTTAACTTGTCGGAAGTTCAATATGTTATTCTTGATGAGGCTGATCAGATGCTTAGTGTGGGCTTTGTCGATGATATTGAAACCATTTTCCAGAGATTGCCACAGAAAAGGCATAGCATGTTGTTCTCTGCTACAATGCCTACTTGGATTAGAAACCTTGTGAGGAAGTATCTTAAAGATCCATTGACAATTGATCTTGTGAGTGTTGCAATATGTTTGGAATTACTGAATAGATATTTGTAAATCATAGCAGCTGTGCAACTCTTTAACGACATTTGAACTCGGCCTTAAGTTTTTGGGTATCTATATGGTTGTTGGTGTGGATTTTGTTGAATCTCTCTAAATTGAATATGGCTGTGATAATTTTGTTTTCATTCTTGTTGCTGCTAGGATTCTCTAGAATTTTAAAATGAGATATGTGGTGTAGGTTGGAGATTCTGACAAGAAATTGGCTGACGGAATCACGCTCTATTCAATTGCTTCAGAAATGTATGAGAAAGCATCGATTCTTGGTCCTTTAATAACGGTATGAATCTAGCACTTACTGTCATCTGTTAAGCTTTCTAAACTTTTTTTTAGAATGTTTGAGCTTCTTTTTGCTACATATAAGCTGCAGGTGCTGATGCAATCTTATCCAAAACTTACTTTTGTTCCAACCAATTATGTTCATTTTCTCAGACACTGTTGTGTTCTGTAGGAACATGCAAAGGGAGGAAAATGTATTATTTTTACTCAAACGAAACGTGATGCTGATCGATTGGCAAATGCTATGGCAAGAAGCTACAGATGTGAAGCTTTACATGGGGACATCTCACAAGCTCTGAGAGAAAGAACTCTTTCAGGCTTTCGGAATGGAAATTTTAATATATTGATTGCTACTGATGTTGCTGCTCGAGGCCTTGATGTCCCTAATGTTGATCTGGTGAGCCAAAAGTAGTTCATAGATCTGCTATATTGTCAGCAGATAGAGCCTTCCTCACCATGCAGAGAATTTAATCTCATATATGCTTATGTGCAAGGCCTCTCAATCTTTTATTCCCATCTATTTCCAAGTGCTACATATTTGAGTTTCCTTCTAGTTTAGAAAGCCAAAAGCAGGTTCAACAACCTATGAGGCATTCAACTAAGTTGAAGTTATATTTCTGCCAGCTATTAAAATCTAATTGAATTAAATATGAAGTTGACGTGCTAATCCTCAGATTTGCAGTCGATACCCTCTGTTAGAAGTTCTTGCCTGTTTTTTTTTGCTTTAGTCTTCTTGGCTTTTTGTTTACCTTTGCTAGAAAATTTTCATCTGTTAACACCTGAAAAATTGCAAGTCCATGTGCTTTAATGTTCATCTTTTTCCTTATATACTCCTATGGCCAGGTAATACATTATGAAATCCCAAACAATCCTGAAACTTTTGTCCACCGATCTGGCCGTACTGGTCGTGCTGGAAAGAAAGGAACTACCATTCTCATTTACTCACAGGATCAGGCCAGGCAAGTCAAGATATATGAAAGGGAAGTGGGGTGCAGGTTTACAGAGGTTATCTTCATCTTCCTTGTTGGTTTGCAGAAAATATCTATTTGATATATTGATAAGAAATTGTTTACATAATTTTGACTTGGATCAATTGATGTTTTGTTTATGCACCAAAGTTCGTATAATTCTGCTGCATTCCTATTATGAAATCTTCGTCTGTCATCCAACTGAATTGTTTTATGGATTTAAGTTTGTTGAATATCAGCAAAGCTGAAAGCAGTTCAAAAGTTTTTACCCAAAATGGTAGAATAAACTTGAAAGGTTGACTGTTTCCATATATTTTCAATAGATCATTTTCTGTTGATTATGTTTTGAGTTTCATATTTCTTTCATAGTTTTGCCACATCCATTGATAGATATCTGTTACATTGTACATACCCTGCTCCTTGCGTTTAGATATAATAGTTATACCCAAATATGCATGTGCTGGTAATGTTTTATATTTCTCCACCAGCCGCTTATAAGTTTTCTGTTATTGTTATTCAGCTTCCTAGGATTGCTGGTGATGGAAGCATAAATATGTCTGACAGGGGCAGTGGTCGATTTGGCTCTTCGAGGGACCGCCAATTCGGTGATTCAGGTTTTGGTCGGTTTGGTGGTCAAGCAGATTATGGATCTGGTCGCTCTGGAGGGTACAAAAATTCTGGGTTGGGAAGTGCTGGTGGTTGGGGTGGTCAATTGAATGGATCTGGTCGTTCTGGTTCTAGCAGAAACCAACCTGGAAATTTCAGTGGTTCTGGTTTCGGTCGTGGTTCTGACCGATCAAGTTCTTTTGGGGGTTTTGGTTCAGGCCGTTCCAGCTCTTTTGGGGACTCCAGTTCAGGTCGTTCCAGTGGATTTGGCAACTATAGCTCTAGCCAGAATACTGATTCACGAAGGACTTTTACGTCTACTCGATTTGGTGGCTTCGGAGATATTAGTAATGAAGATACCATCTCTAAAATAAGATAATTCTGAGATGACCAGAGGTAACATAACTTGAATTCTTTTTTCTATTTGTTATTGAAAGTCTTCTTATGACGGTATTTTGTCATAAAAATTTAAATTAATAGAATGATTAAAATGTATATCTTTGATGAGAACAGAAAGATCCTATTTGGGAAGACAAAAAGAGTACTGAAATATGGCCATCCAAATCCTACAATCTGCTTTTTCATCCCTTTATTTCCTTCATTCATCCATTTTCTGGAATACCAGTGTGTTGCATGAGTTATATACATTATTCTTAATCAACTCTAGAGGTCCTTGAGGTTGTCTGACTCAAAAGTTAGCACTGGTGGCTGGTGTTGAACTACCGAGTACCTTAAAATTTATGCATCTCTTTGGTGTGTGTCTATATGCAAATTTATGAATTTGTGTCCAAATGGTATATAAATCATTGAATCAGATTCAAGCTTCTGGAGCATAAAAATGATAAAAAATCATAATGTTACATCACATGTATAAAGAAAAGTACTATCCACCTCATTTGCCTTCTATTGAATTTGGAGATACTCCTTGTCAGTGGCTTCAGATGCATCACTTGTTTATATTAACCTTGGTGAAAGCCTGTTGAATCTTAGGCTTATCTCTTGATCTGACTAGTCCCTCAATGGCAGGTAAAGAGGCAAGTAGTTACTTAAAGCAAAGGGCTAGGAAATTGATACAAAGAGTAGGACACCAATTGTGCGAATATGCAGCTATATATGGTTTTCTGGGATTCTCTTGCCTGGAGGAAATGCATAATATCCCTTGTTTTTTTTTGAGGACGTGAATGATTTCACGCATTTTTACTCTTTGTATCTATAACAATGTATGAGAAGAAATAAGTTCACTATATTTCTATATATTAGTTAAATAGCTCTTATATGCAATCAATTCAAGATTAGCAGCTCTGTCTTCTCTCTTTTGTATTATATACAAATTGCTAAAGTGTCTTCTTTCCTCTGCACTTTTGAATTGATGATTGGAATGGGGTCTAAATCAATGTAACGAATCATTTCAAAGGATGGAATGAAAATTCTGTTGAGATTTCTTCTCCTCTCTCTTCCTGCCTACTTCGTCTTGTCTTCTCCTTGTCATGTTGAGTTCTCTTATATTTTGTTACGTATCATTGTACAAAATATAAATGTTGATCTGCATCATTTACTCTTAACATTTTCATGGAGACTTGATCCACAGAAACCTCCTTCAGATTTACTCTTTAAATATTAAAAACTGAATCTATTTGGTCAGTTCAATACAAAAACCTTGAAGGTTATTTTTTAGTTTGATTTTTCACTTTTTCGATTCAACTTTTCTTAATATTCTGTGTTATTAAAAATTAGTTAGTTAATTAATTAATTGATTTTATTAAACGTAAATAAATAAATAAAATTTTATTTAATAAGTCTTATTCTTCAATTAAGCTTTTATTTTTCAATGGCTAAGAATAATCTCCTTTTTCAAAATTTATTTGTTCAATTTTTATTATATATTGATTTTATAACAGTTTAATACCGGTTGAATTTTTAAATCTTAATTTTTTTATTTTATGGGTTTAATTTTGCTCTAATTTTTAAAACGTTCATTTTTAAAAAAGAGATGTAGCTGTAGGGAAGAAAATTGGACTTAGTCCCTGATATTATCTATATTTACCAGCCATTGAAATGGTCATATAAACAATAATATTGTATTTAACTTCCAAATTTTTTTAATTAATTGTAACGTGAATGATTTTGTTAATTTTGTTTTATATAATAAGAGTTCATATCACAATTTAGATTTCTTTGGAATTAAATGAATCCAATAAAGAAATAGGATGAAATCTTTCAACAACACCATAGTATTCAAGCCAACTAAGAAGATCAATCTACTAAGATAAAAAATAAGGGTCCATATGTTTCAGTCAACAAATCAATTACTTGCTGAAATAAATGCTAGAAATCAGAATTCATCAAATGTCCATAATTTTTAATGGAGAAACTTGGCTGATTAAGAGTCCAACGTTCTCATGGAAGTGGACAAACTACAATGAGATTCCATCTTGGTACTTGTAGGCTTTAAAGAGAAGGAAAGATGTAGTTTTGGATTTTTATTTTTTCAACAATTCATGGAAGAAGTTGTTGAGCGAAGAGACAGGAAATGGGAAGTGTCATGGGGTGTGTTTGTAGAAGAGCTAAAGAAGACAAGCTGCTTAGCAGCTCCAATGGTTGGAGTTTCAGTGTTGCAATATCTGCTTCCAATTACATCTATGGTGATTGTAGGACATCTAAATCCACTTTCTCTGTCTAGTGTTGCCATTGCCACCTCTCTCACCAATATCACTGGATTTAGCCTTATGGTCAGTACTACTATTCCACCTCCTTATGCACCTGCTAATGTGCTTTAGATCATCCATTAGTTAATATGCATATGCAGTCTTAATATTGCAGTCGTAACCCGAATTTCTAATGTGATTTGCTGCAATTCTAGTCGTATTTCTTATAATTGTGACAGTATCGTTCGTAATTACCACAATCACAGTATAATCTACAAGATTGTTTCCTCTTTTATGACCAAATATGGTGATTTCTACTTGGCAAACAGTCAGGAATGGCTGGTGGATTGGAAACTTTATGTGGGCAAGCTTATGCAGCTGGAGAGTATCAAAAGCTTGGAACTTTCACTTACAGTGCCATCATCTCCCTGGTCATCATATGTCCTCCAATCTGTCTTCTATGGATTCTAATGGGCAGAATACTAATTCTCACAGGCCAAGATCCATTAATCGCTTACCAAGCTCGCAAGTACTCAGTCTGGTTAATCCCAGCATTGTTTGGAACTGCAGTTCTTAAACCTCTAACCCGTTTCCTCCAAACACAAAGCTTGACTCTTCCAATGCTTGTCAGTACCATATCCATTCTCTTCTTCCATGTAACAGCTTGTTGGACTTTGGTGTATGAACTTAAATTAGGAGAGGCAGGAGCAGCTTTAGCCTTCGGTTTGTCAACTTGGTTGAATGTGGCATTGCTTGGACTCTACGTGAAATACTCTTCAGGCTGTGCAAAAACCAGAGCACCATTTTCTAGAGAAGCTCTCAGGAGTGTTGGCAAGTTCTATCGCTTTGGTGTCCCTTCTGCTATGATGATTTGGTAATTACAAAACCCTTAGCTCCTTCTTAATTATATATAAATAGGGTTAAATTCGTTGTAAACCATTAATTTCTGTTAAAAATTCATTAAACCTAGTCTGAAATGGTGGTCAATGGAGGTACTCACAGTGCTATCTGGGATTTTGCCAAATCCTGAGCTGGAGACTTCAGTGTTTTCTACAGGCCTTACAATCTCCACATTGCACTTCACGATACCATATGGATTAGGAGCAGCTGCAAGGTCTACTTCTCTTTAAACACAAACATTTGATTCTTCCAATGAAACCCTATTTGCTTGCATTAATACATAAGTAATTCCTATGTATGTGAATCAACAGTACGAGGGTCTCCAATGAGCTAGAAGCTGGGAATCCTCAATTTGCTCGAATGGTGGTCGTGGTTGCAGTTGGCCTTGCTGGCACAGAAGCAGCCATTGCAAGTACCATTCTTTTCTTTTGCAGGCATTTTGTGGTTTATGCTTATAGCAATGACAAGCATGTTGTGGAGTTTCTTGCAACAATCACTCCCATCATTTGTATCTCACTTGTCGTGGACAGCTTTCAGGCTATACTTTCTGGTTAGTGATCTTTGTCTCCTTCTTCCTTTCTGTTTTTTTCCCCTACTTATTTGTGAAAAAAACTGGATAATATCTTATTCTTGAGTTACTTCAAAAAACTTTTTAAGCAAAAATTGGTATGCAAAAGCATAACTACAACAACCTGACATTCCAACTAGATCGGCACCTCAGATGTTGCTAATCATTTACAGCATACCAAAAATTCATTAATAAAGGAAAAGAAGTACAAGAAAACAAGGGAGAACATAAACTAAAGCTCTGGCAACATCATTTAAATCTATAATAGGGGAGACTAACCCTATTACGAATTTTTTTATCCCTAATCAAACTAGGAATAATGTCTCACCAATAAAAGCCATTGAAGTTAAAGCTAAAAGATGCAATTTTATCAGCACAAGAGTTGCCCTCTCGATAGGTATGTGTAGGGACAAAGTTCATGTTCCTAATCAAAAAATAAAAGATTGTTCCATATATTCCTCAGTCTCCAAGGAACAATACCCGGAGACTTGAATGACAAAATCACTAATTGAGAATCACATTTTAACCACAAATTATGCCACCCTTTCTCTATAGCTATTTCAATTGCTGTCATAGCTCCAATTAATTCGGCATATAGAGCATAAGTAAGACCAAGATTGATCCCAAAGCAACCTAAAGCTGCTTTACTTTTATCTCTGAAAATTCCACCACATGAGACAAACCTCGGAGAACCCTTAGCTGCTCCATCAGTGTTATCTATACTGAGTAATCTTAAACAATAATTATAAAATTCAGGTTCAACCAGTTCAATTGTGAAAATCTTAAACCGGATACATTCTTGTTAGGTTTTTAATTTTTCAGTTTGATTAATTTTAATAACTCTTATTATTAAAAATCGATTAGTTTATTAATTAAACAGTTAGTTTTGTAAATTAATTAAATTTATAAATCAAAATGAATAAATTAATTTTTATTTAATAGTATTTTAATTAAAATTTAAATTCTTCGATAAGTAAAAACATTCTCCTTCAATCATTTTTAATTTTTTTAATCTTTAAGGAATTTTATTATAGTCTAATATAGGTTGAATTTTTTAAATCTTAAATATTTTATCTTACTAGTTTAACTTCTGGTCCAGTTTTTAATCGAACAATATCTTAACATTCCGTGTTAATATGTTAGATATTGGAATTATTAAACACTAACATGTAAAAAAGTAAAAGATTTTTTTGTTAGATTGATATTAACCTTAAAAATTTATTTTAATTTATAAATGTCGAAATTTTAGAAAGCTATTTAAATTTAAAAATACTACCTTATAATGTTTTCACTTTTCTTAAGTTACTCAACTTATAGATCATAAAAGTTGATCTTAAATAAGTTTTTTAACATTTTAAAATTCAAATCTAATCATACCCTAACTTCTATGTTAACATATTATGTATTAGTATTATTAAACACTCAAAAATTAGTTAATGTAAAAAAGAAGATTGATTCTTAAATTTATACTAATTTTAAATATTTAATTTAAAAATATTAAAATTTAGAAGGTCATTTAAATTATTATAGAAATTTTTAGAATGATTCGGTATCTTTAATTTAATAGAGATGGAAATGATTCAAATAGGCTCAATTTCTTTTTGTTTACAAAATAAAATTTATTTTCTTTCTTTTTTCTCATTAACTTTTTTGTTATCCTTTTAAGTTTAATATTAATTTATTTTCTTTCTTTTTTCTCCTGAAATAATTGTAATTTAGTAACATCTATCTATGTCTACATCCAGGTAATCAAAGCTAGTAAAAGGATAGTTGATAGATCAGCAGAAGAAGATTCATAAAATAAATAACATAAAATAATTATTTTTGAGAAAGTCCTTTAGGGGTTGATTATGCACCAAAACATAGAAGAGTCATTTTGATTGACAAATCTTAAATATTTATTGCAGCATTTTGGATTTTTAGAAGATGATAGTAAGATATGGAATGCAATGAGAATTTTATATAATGGTATATGTAGCCATAGTTTATATTGTTATGAGATATAGCTTTTAAAAGTTTTAATACAATAAAGTAAAATTTCAGTACTTTACATAAATATTACAGTAGTAATTGATTGGTGTAAGTGAACTTAAAAAAAAGTTCTAAAAAGATGACAATTCGTATATTCTTCACTCAATTACTTTTCTATAATTATATAACAACAACAACAACAACATAGTAAAATTTTATTGATACACGGAGTGTAGAGAGGTTCAGTAGTACAAAAGTTTACCCTTAACTAATAGAGCGA
The DNA here is from genome assembly GCA_024582655.2 of Erythroxylum kunthianum. Taxonomy (NCBI): domain Eukaryota; kingdom Viridiplantae; phylum Streptophyta; class Magnoliopsida; order Malpighiales; family Erythroxylaceae; genus Erythroxylum; species Erythroxylum kunthianum. The sequence continues at coordinate 906,096 of JANIMX020000470.1, read as the reverse complement.
TTGTTTCCGAATGACCCATGAAGGAAAAAATAAAAAATAAAATAAAATAAGAATAAGAATAAAACTAAAAATAAAACATTTGCATAATTTATGTTATGTTTAATAATTATTAATTTAGTTATTTCAATTAGCATAAATTTTAAATAATTTCAAAATATAGCAATTTGTATATGAGATACTTTAGAGACTGATTTAAAAAAATATTTATACATAATGAGTATTTTCATAAACACAAGCAATTCTCATTCAAGTTAGTTTAGTAATTGTTATCTAACAAAAAAGTACACATTTATTTAAATATTTTAATATTTTAATTTGTGAGATTAATTACTTAAAAATATAAAAATATACTAGACTTTTTAATTTATTAATATGAGTCATAATATAGTAACTTTTAATAATAATTTAAAATATACAAATATAATAAAATCTCATCATAATTTTATTTTTAAAAAATATTTGTAAAGATAACATAAAGTAACAATTAGTACAAAGTAGTAAGCTACAAAAGCAAATAAGACAATTGTTATATATGACTCGTATATATGATTGTAATCTTGTAAGTGTTTCACTAAAAATGTTAACATTTTCTTAGAAATTTTTGGATAAATACAATTTAAAATACGAATGTAACTTAGAGATTTTCCCTTTCTAACTCGAAAATTACTTAAATATTTTTTTTAAAAATATCATCCAACTTTAAGAAAAAAGGCCTTTTCATTCATCATTATCATTATCGATGCTAAGAGCGAGATTTCTATTGAGTGTTGTTGTTGTTGTTATTGTTGTATCATTATCGATGCTTTAAAGAAAATACAAAATACACTATAATTCATCTTTATCGAGATTAACTTATTTAAAAATTACTTTTTATTATTTTAAATACTAGAAAAATTAAATTAAATTACTTTTGGATCCAATTATTTAGCATAAATTATTACATGACACACTTTTACTCATGAGATGATGTTTATATGATTGATCCAACTTGATGATATCAAAATTCATTTCGATCCTAATCCAATTAATTATCTCACATAATGTAAAATGGCTTTCATCAAATTAATATAATCAAATCATTATATTGAGATAAAATGATTAAAATTATATTGAACTATACAACAACAACACCTTAATATAAAGTTATTTTTTATATAATTTCTAATTTTATAAACTGTTTTTAAATAATTCAGAATAATAAGATTATTTTTAAAATAAATAAAATCACAAAAAAAGAGTTTGATAAAAACACAAAACTTTGAAGAAATCAATTTTTCCTCTGCATTTTATTATGTTAGATTTATTTTGTAGCACAACATAAAGCACAGTGACTCGGATACTATTTATGATAATACAAGAAACACAGAGAAGCCTTCTTAAACACTTTTGAGGCAATCAAGAAGAGTTCATCAGGGAATCGTGAAATCGCCGGTTGTCAGGTTCAGTTCACTCTGCAACACAAGCAACAAATTAACATTTTAGATAAGCGAAACAATCCGATTTTTTAACCGTTGTTTGAAACTAAAATCCACATACTTGCTACAGTCAGTGGAGGCGCTGATATTGAAAGGAATTGAAACACTACAACTTTTAGGAAGTGAAGCTGCGTTGTCAGGAATGATTCCAGGGAATTTCCCGACAGCAGCTTGCAGACACCGGCAAGTCTGTTGGCGATCAGCGGTGGTAGTCGCGGCGTTGTTTACGGACTTAACTCCATCGCAGCAAGGTCCTGAGGGAGTGCCTCCATTCTTGAGGTAGTTGAGGCATGGTAAGAGTTTAGCTTGCACTGAATTACAGTCCATTTGTGCTTGGACATCAGTAACAATAATGTCAGCTATCACCATGCACGCTACAAACGTTCCAAGCAGCTTCATGAAAGCCATATCGATCCTCACAATTTGAGACACTTCCTGGAAATTTAAGAAAGGAGGTTTTGCATATGCTTGGAAATTTGGAAGCTAAGTGAGTCGAGAGGTCACAAGAACTGAGGTTTATATAGAATAACTACGTATGCATCAGGACAAGAGTTCACATCAGATGTATAGCTCAAGCCTCCATAAGAAACTACCTGTTTTAGAAATAAGGAGACAAAATGTGGAATAGATCAAAGAAACTGACGAACTTCAATTCAGCAATCTTTCATCTTTGATTTTGTTTTTTGCACATAAGTTTATATTTAATCAAAATATTATATTAGCAGAGCCATTATGTTAATCTTCTTATGACATGTATATAATGTCGATTCACTAGCTATTTCTTCCGGTCAGATCAATTACTTTACCATTTGTTGGGATTTGATATCATTTCATATTAATCTATTGGAAGGAAATTACAAATATTGATATTGTGACCAAATATGAACTATATTTACATTTAGGACTCCTATTTATTTTATTTTATTTTTATAAAACTAGGCATTCAAAGACATCACAGTAGAGAAAGGCATCACAACGAAGTTGACACCCCAAACTCTGTTGGAGATAATGTAGAAATTAGAATATTTTAGATTTATTTTCTGATAGGTTGTTATTTTTATTTGCTATTTAAATGCAGCTTTATGCTGTGAATAATAAATGAAAGAGTCACTTTAACTTTTTTGGGTTTTTCTTTTCTTTCATTCTTCTAGTCTCCTCCAAAAATTTCAACAGACTCTACCAATCATTTGCTGCACGCCTCAATATTGTTAATAACAAAGAAAAATAGTACAAAGAAACATGAGGGACATAAACCAATCCCATGTGAGATTAACAGAATCTATAATTTGGTAAACCAAATCTATTTCTAAAAAGTTTGCTTTAACAACATCAGGAAGTAAATCCTACCAAATAAAACCCTAGATCCTAATGCCGTGGTTCACCAACTTATCGGCATGATGATTTCCTTCTTTGTATATATGGGAGACAAATAACTACATTTGTTTGGAAGTGATAACACAGTTATTTCACCGATTACGTAATTGCCACGACACCAAGTTACTATTTGTAAAAGCAGAAAAAACTATTTGAGAGTCACATTCTAGCCAAAGGCTACACCATCCCCTCTTGAATGCAATCTCAATAGCAAACATTGCACCAAAAAGTTCAGCATGTAAGGAGCATTGAGAGCCCAGATTAGCAGAAAAGCAACCTAAGATGGTTGCATTGCTGTCCCTGAAAAGACCACCGCAAGCTGCTGGATCAAGAGATCCATGAGCACTACCATCAGTATTACATTTAACCATACCATATAAAGGAGGAATCCAAATGATCTCTATTATCCGAGGAGTTGAGGGGGGATGACATTGTACATTAAAACATTGTAGTATAGAGAAATCAGGGATAGTATTAGACATGCTTCCTTTACTATAAGTACCAGTCAAGGATATACTCGAACTCACCAAAGTGATAATAGAGTTAATTGAGGTACTTTTGTTGTCAAATCTGATCAGATTTCTACACTTCTAGACAGTATAAAGAATGTTGAGAATGCTAGCAATCACCATATCTAAGATTTGCGTACTCCAATTTTTATGACAAAGTGACAAAATTGAGTCAAAACTAGAGCCATCTATGTTATAATGCAGGGTAGAATCAAACCACTTCCACAACCTTGTAGCAAAGGGACAGTCTAAGAATAGACGCTGTGTTGTTTTGTATGAATTATCGCAAAGACTGCACATTGAGACCACAATGCAAGTTATCATTAATAGACATTTTATTGTGCATAATTCTCCATAAGATGAAAGACTTTGAAGGATGAATATTATTGTTCCATATAATTTTGGCTCAAGGAGTAACTTTTCCCACTGGTTTATGCAAAACATATACATCCTTGAAGTTAAGAATTCCAGAAACTGAAGAGGTCCAAACCAATTGATCAATACAAGGGTAAGCAGAGATGGTCATCTACTCAAGTTCAGTCTTGATCAAAGGAAATTGCAGCAGTAGTGATCTAGGAACACACCAATTGCCATTTTGAATAAAATCACTAACTTTAGCAG
>JANIMX020000470.1:796917-807558 GCA_024582655.2 Erythroxylum kunthianum | reverse complement strand
TCCCTATAAAACCCTAGTTGTATTTTCTTGATAAATCATCAGAGAATAAAGTATATTTCTCTCATCTAAATCTTCATAAGATGACACCTTTAGTACAAAATCTCACATGTCAAGAAACTCGGAATCATAATTAGAAATTTTCTGATTGTTAAACCAATTTTAAACTCCCGTTTCGTTAAATCGCAATTTCCAACCTTTATAGTCATGACCAGTTGTGAGGAGTTTGGTTGACTCTGAAAATTATTGTATTTCTCTAAAACATTGCCATGCTTTGGAGAAGTGAAATTTACATAGGCTTTTTATGTCCCACTTTGGCATGATCATATTCAACAGAGCACATAATAGTTGACAGTTCTTTTTGGCTCACAACACTTTCTTACTTTTGATATTCTCTGTCATGTTTTCTCAATATACTCCTAAGCATTTGTGAAAGGTGATTTGCAATAAGATTACAGTTTTGTAATCAGGAGAAATGTTAATTTATGTTAAGCTTTAATGCTGGTGCTAGGTCTGGTGTGATAATGGATTTCCAAGGTTAGTTCAGCGACCTGTAGAAATTGCCCTGACGGGGAAGATGAGCAAGCGATGTGCATGTTTTAGTGAAGATCAACTAAGCCAGCTAGGGCTGGAAGTGTATGAAGGTTGTGATTATCATGCAAAAACCTGTCGTGTCTGAACCAGGATCATGTTAAATTACTTGAAATGATTTTGCATAGTCATAAGCGATTAGATCATAGGAGGTTTTAACAAAGAACTTGGAGAAAGTAGATGGACTCCAGTTTTACTCCATGTAACAAATTTGTTTTTTCATACTATTACTAAGTGAGGTTGGATTTGTTGTATTGTAAAGTTGAAACTAATGCAACTGTGAGGTGATTGTTGGAGAATCTGAACTAAACTGAAAGTTCAGAAACATAGATTGTCAAGAATGCAAGTTGTAAATGGAGGAAATATGTTTAAAAGTGAAGAGACCTTAGGGAGAGCTTCATGTTTATTCAATCTCATTTGTTCTTACTTAATAGTAATATGCAGATTGTGTCCTATGACTATGAATCCCTGATAAGTGCTTTTGAAAGAGGAGTCCACTTTTGTCAGTAAAATATGTATTAGAAAATCAGCTGCTGCAGTTAGATGGAGCAGAACCAATGTGACACTCCTCAGCAAGTTCAGACATGGCATTAACCTTAAGATTGTCAAAGTAATAGTTTGCCTCCTTGAAGCACTTGCAACCCAGAGGTTGGCCTTCTGTGCTGGTAGCCATTTTCAGAATCACCTTAACTGAGTTGCAGCATGATACCAATGGCCTGCTTTCAGAACCTTTCAAGTAAGTGTAGCACTCTCTGAAACCGACAGCTACTCTACCACATTCAAACACATCTGGACCAAGATGGCCTGAGTTCAGTGTGACCTGAGCTCCTTCTGAATGACATGTGGCCAGTTCTGCTGCTACCAGCAGAAGTACCATGAAGGCAACAATAACATTTATGCTGGTTTTCATGGTGGAGTAATACTGCATAACAAATGCAGATTGGAAGAGTAGAGTACATATATAATAAGGTTGGAGGATATAAAGGTGGGTCGAAAGGTGGTTAGTTTGTTAAAGAGGAAGAAGGTTATTTGCACGGCTCAATACTCTCAGACCTTGAAGTTATGGCTGCCGTTCAAAGGTAGCTGGTATTTTAGTATTTAAAGAATATTCTCTAACTGAAATATCAAAACAAAAAGAAAGATAACTTTGTCACTTTCTGCAAGAAACCATAAACAATAATTAATTATGCAGAATATCAAAGTATCTCCAAGTTCCAAGTATAACTATCTCAGTTACAAAATTATGAAGCTGACATCATGCAAATGGCCATAGAAACATGCGAGAAAAGAGAACTCAGGCAATCAGAATCAGAAAGATTATACCTTTATAACCTTTTACAATTAACCAGGACATACGGAGTATACTTTTTCACTTGTCATACCTTCTTTTTCCACTATATAGCATAAACAAAATTCTGATCACACCAACACTCACCATAAGTTAAGTACAACCAAGTTGGAAACCCAAAAGCCTTGCTATCTCGAAAAGAACCAATCCATTAATTTTAATCCACATAAAGGAACAACTATCCAAAAATATACCAACACTGATTCATAGATATATTCATTGTCTTTAACATTCTTGTGCTACAAGGGTGAGTAGTTATTCTGTAGAATGTTTCTCTGCAGCTGCTGATTTCTTTCTTGCTGTCCAAAATGCAGTGAAGTACCGGTTCTGCAAAAGGCCACAAGTTACAATTTCTTAAAGAAAATTCCAGATGAGTCATAGTTGAAAGTAAATTAGATAGAACGATAAGTACTCAAAACAGCCAAAAAGAGCCTTGTCACAGACAAACTGCAGGCTGCAAGTGAGAGCTCCTTTAAGAGAGCAAAAACTAAAGGCCTAATCTTGTTGTTTAACATGGCATAAACACCGAGCCTGCTAAGTATATATTGAATGAAAAAATAAAAAAATGAAATTCTAACTTATTCCAAACTAATTTTCTTGTAGTATCATCTTTGAAACCAAACTTTTGTGGTTTAAATTCTCAAAAGTCTGTTGGCTTTGGTATGACAAATATTGCTTTTGGCTTAGATGTTTTGGTTAAAACTCAACCATTAGCTTGGAGCAAAAGAAGAGTGCATCAAATGAGATAATGTGCAATGTAACAACTATAGAAGCTTACCTGCATCATTGATCGAGGATTTGTTGTGTAAGTTGTCTCAATTGTTCTTTCCTTCTGCAAATCATGAATTCTCAAGTCTTTATGAAATCTCCTAATTACAAGCGTAAAAGAAAGGTATTAAGGAGTCCAAAGATGTACCTCAAACTGAAACCCAAAATGCAAAGCAACTCTTTTTACATCTTCCAAGCTCAATTCAATTGACATGTCCTAAATTGAAATAATTTAGAAACAAATCATCAGTATCAAAAAAGGGCTAGCACGCTTGCATCAACTGTCTAAAAAGATCTAGGTAATTTGCATGTAAAGGCCGTCGAAGCTTACGTCCTCTTGCCCATACATTTCAGCAAAATGATATAGTAAAGGTCCCAAATTAATCCACACCTGTCAGTAAAACCAAGTTGACTAGACTAAATCCAATGCAAAAGGTATGGAGGAGTAACAACACAAACTCAAACAAAACCAAACTTACCCCCCCATCTTTCAGAATCCTGGATATGATTTCAATGTATTCCACTACATTGTGTGCAGTATCAATGAAAAAGCATGTCACAACTGCATCCCAAACTCCTGCATTCAACACAAACTCCCTACATAAGGACTAAGTAGAATGGGTTAAAAGCACCTGTATCATCAATGTTATGGTAAGTTGAGTTTTAGCAATATGAGAAATTGAGATTATCATATCTATTTTATAAAACCATAAACCATTATCTACGACCATACCAACAAACATAATGAGAATATCACCTAACAGCCTACAAATATAGACCACGTTTCAATAGTATTATTTGCACAATTTGAAGAAACAATATTTGAGGATGAACAACTTCTCTTACCAACTTGACTTGGGTCGCTATAGACTTCAACAAAGTCACCACCACACATCGAAAAGCCTTCAGTTATCCCTGCACTGCTTGTGATAGAAGTCACTCGAAAAGTAAGGATAAGAACATGAAGAGAGACTATGTCAGTTGGACAACCTGGAAAGCGTTTGCAGCTGAAAAGGTGATGAAAACAAGTATAACATGTGAAATACCTTGCTGGATGAATGTCAGGTATTGAAACTGGACGAATTTGATCACTATCTGAAAGCGAGTTACAATTGCTATGGATCCAAGGATATATAGTCCATTCCCCAACGACTTGTGTGCTAACATAATCAAAGTAGTCATCATAAAATAGAGATGAATTTTCCACCAATTAAATCTCACTTACCTGTAAAAGAATGCACAAGCAGTGCAAATTTGAAGACTGGCCGAAAGCACAGTTCTTACCGGTTAAGAATAAAACTTGAGCATATCATCATATAGTATGAAAATTCATTTCCCTGGCTAACAAAACCTGTTTAGCAATAGACAACCACCAAATGAACAAAACTTCAGATTGGTAAAATCTGAAACAAGTCATCAAATTTACATACCCAAACATGATATCTCCAAGGCCAATCTTCCAAGTCCAGCACCAGGAACTAAACAAATAGGAGGGCTGTTCAATAGAATTCAAGGGTATATAAGAAATATGATTCCGGTAGGAAACCAACACTGAAAAATCTAACTGCTACAACTATCAAAAAAGATATGTGGTCCTAAAATTGAAATTTAAGGCCACAACAAACAGTACCTTTCTCTAGAGCGATTGGGGAATAAAGAATTAAGCTCTACAAGAATAGGCTTGTAGCATTGATCACGTTCTTTCTTTCCCTGTGTTACAGCCAATAACAGATAAATTTTACCAAAGCTATCCTACACTAGAAACTGAAAATTCAGAAGTGATGCACTATTACCTCTGCAGCCCAGTCTCTTACTATATTTCGTATAATACAGCGAACCTAGCAAAGTAAAAAGCAAGAAGAATCATCACAAGCTCTATACACACATTTATACATGTACTCTTGCACAGACATTCTATAAAATCACATTATCTAGATACAAAAATTACTGAAGTACAGACAGAAAACCGGTGAGCTTCCAAGAATTTCATATATATTTTATTGGAGAAATACAACTGGAAATCTCGTAGCTCACAGCATGTAACTGTAAATGCTCTTGCATTCTTTATTTCTCAAATGTAATCAATGAGTTCACCAGCAATTCACAACTTTATAATGCATTTGATTGTTAGTTTCTCAAACCTCTAATTACATTAGGGATTCATTGCTTTTTTATTTTTAAATAATTAGTTCCAATAGAAAATAATTCTAAATCCTAGATATGCAACTATGACAGAAAAGCATAACACACTGTGTAGAATGACTTTCTAGTCATGTGAGTACATCAAATCTTATTGGGAAAACTCTTAATTAGGAAAACAACTACCCACTAATTTCAGCAATTTTCATAGTACTTCAGCAAAAAGAAAACAATATACCTTATCAACATCAACCAAAGGAACATTCAATTGAAGTGATGGATCTAACCAATCATGAGATGATGAGCAGGCCTGACAAACATGAGAAAATGAAAATTGGAAAGGAAAACAAATTAGATAAAGTTCAAATACATATGTTGCTCAGAAAAGAAATGAGAAAACAAAAAGAGAAATATTCCACATGTATTTGCTATCTAGAGATCATAGTCACCCTGAAAGCAACAAAAATTGACACAGAATAATGCCTGATATGTTAAGAATTTTTCACTTGCATCTCTGACACAGGGGACCACAGCTGGATAGGAATTTACTTTATATTTGATCAATCAAAAGGTCAATTTGTTTGGCTACACCTACAAGCAGTAGCTTAAGGTTACCTTAATTCTGTTATGGTGGCCATTTCCAGAATGCTTAACAAAATAAAGGAATGAAAGTATGAATCATTAATCAATATCCAAACTTTCTCACTATAAGTAAATGAATATTATACATCAGATGTGTATTTTATACATGTCTAAGGGTGCAAGTACCTTCTCTTATATTTCACATATAAGCTTGGACGAGTGTATTTTCTTTAAACATAAGAAGTTGTTAACCTTTCTTCAATTGCCTTCATATAGTAACATTAAGAGTTCTAACCTTTTCATTTGCAGAGACAGGATCAACTGAATTTTAAACTTGAAACTAATGTGAGTAAATGGAGGGCAGACAATAAAGATTTATAACAAGGTTAAGATGCATGAAGCCCATAACTCATTAATGGTTCAAAGCAAGGAAGAAAGTATAATCATCAACAAAAAAAATTTCCATTTAAAGTAAAATAAACTAGACAGAACAGTACATTTGCATTGGAATCGATGGCATCATTCCCACTGGATTCAACTGCAACTTTGTTATTTCCCATGCCTTTTAGACAACTTCCGATAGTAGAGTCGTGGCAACTTTCTGTTCTCACCTCCTGTTGTTATCTACAGAAGTCAAATTTTTTTATGAAAATGAAATTAATCAAATCTAAGAGTAGCAGCCATTATGCAAAATGTTGCACAATCTTGCAAAGACCTCATTATTAGTCATATGATCCAGCATCTTGCACTTTGGACTATTTCGTTCTCCATTAAAGGTTTCATCAGCTTCGGCACAAGACCTTCTTCCAGAGGCTGAGTCTGACTGGCAAGTGAAACCATCCCTCTCTCTGGAGAAGAAATCTTCTTTTGGAGCCTGTGGCTGTTCAGGGTTTGAGCCCTCACAGCTATCCACATCCAGGCTCATATCTATTGGCGGATCAAATGCCTGCAACAAGATTATTAATGTGGTATACTAGATATGACTTGTTTTCTCAGTAATATAATATCAGACAAGATCAATGCTCAGCAAAAGACCCAGAAAACCAGTGGCAGCATATAAAATAAGAATATAAGCAATTTCCAGATGCATGTAAAATCAACTTACCTGAAGCATGCTAAATATGAAATAAGAGTTTATAGATATACACCTGCAAAAATCCAAGCAAAAGCATTTAGGATATATGAAAGACAAACCAAGGAGTTTGTTTAAGAGCATGATAACACAAATATTTTATCTGTTAAAGATCCAAGAAATGTAGGTTTCACAATTAGCCTATTTCTTCAGATGCAGGGATATACATATGTACTATGTGCACATGAGAAGAATCTAATATGCCTATGAGTGTGTGTGTGTGTTGGCAGTAGGGAAAGTACAATGCAGCAGGGATCAAGCCCTCTCTAGCTAACCAAGCCTGAGAGAGAAAAATGACAGGTTGTGCTGATAGTTCACACAAATACACACACGCGCAGACAAGAGCAAGCGAAACAAATCACCTCCTCAGTGAATGAAACTTGGAAGGGTAGTGCGGTAACAATGCCTGAAAACAGAAAACATGGATTGAGTTAAAATAAAGACACACACACATACACACACGAATAACAAAGGGAATCTAGTGTTGAGAAACAGAACTCCAACCAGCAAATAGAATAACAGCCAGATGATTGATATATAACCAAATGGAAAGTAGACTGTGCACGCCCATATGTCACTAGGAAAGAAAATATTAAAGATAAAAATGATACAATTAGGTCATACTCGGAGAAGTTGGAGCAAGAGCATATCAGATAGAGGAAATAATAGCCCAATATAGAATTGTAAGACTGGTAAAATACATCATTTAGGAATTTTACTTCCCCATGAAAAGAATTACCTTATGGGAAAATGGAAGCTTTCTGAATGATCGCTCATATCTTTTTACATCCTCTTCTGAAGCCTCTGGATAGCTGTAAAATAAATTCTGATGTTAGTGCAATAAAGTTGCAATAAGAAAAGCCATAAAAGTTCTAAGAGCAAGAACAGCATAGGCATTATCGAAACAACAATCAAAGACAAGTCCAACATGTACTAAAAGATAACGGGCAAAATAGACTAAAAGATACAAACTTTGGGAAAATGTCACTTTTAGTACTAACATCTTTTTGAAATGGATAAGATCATAAACTTTTAATTTATTACAGCTTCAGGTTCCCCTAAAAAATAATCAGCAATTCTTCTAACATGTCACATTAAATTTGACAATCTTTCGACAAGGAAGCAATAACTTAAAGAGTTAGAGAAGTGATGATTTACAGAAGTAGCATGTTTACTATCTTCCTTCTCACAAGATTGGTGGTACTTGCACAAATTACACGATTTCAACTTTAAATAATAAGTAATTGATCATGATTTAAAGAAGATGATGTTTAATGTGTCGCATTGATAAAATTACTAAAACTAGTGGCGTGCTATTTTGCAAAAGAATTAAAAGCTAATGATTTTATCTGTTTGTAGAAGAAGTTTTTGCAAAAAGTGAAACTTTCCTGTGAAGTTCATGTTTCAAATACAATTCACCGAAATATAAAAACTTGCCCTTTCAGGTGTACTCGAATATAGACTGATAAAACGTTTATCAAGAATGCAGCAACTCATGTTCACCTACACTTTAACATTATAGTAGAATGTGACAAGACCAAGCTAAAGTGTCCATCCTCTATGCCTATAGTAATCGAATTACAGGCTAAGTTCTGAAGACTATCGTGTGTAATGTAATTGAAAAAATACACAAAAACCAACGTTACCCAATTAAAACTACCATTCAAACTTCAAGAATTACCAGCCAAGAAAACAACTGTCAAGGCAAAGATACAATCTTTATTTTTCTTACCCTTTTATTAGTTTAATCAAAAAAAAGTATACACACCACATTTGACTTTGGCATCTTCTTTTTGTCTTTTACTACAGGAAAGCTCGATACACAGTGGCTATACATTCAAAAAAAAGAAGGAGAAAAAGAAAGCCAATACAGAAAAGGAAAAGAAAGAGAGAGAGGAATAATACTTGAGGTAGGAACTAATGATACGTCTGAGAGATTTGGCTTCCAGAGCTTCTTCAAGCCTTCTCTGACGACGACGCTCGTCGTCTTCATCCTCTCGAGACATCTCTGGGGGAGAGAAAGTGTCTGAAACTGTGTTTTCAACTCCGTCAATTGCAATGTGCTTTAACTTTAGTACTGATGTTAAGTTGGGCTTTGTCTTCAAAAAAACCTCCTTACGGCCCATTTTAACTTTTTCATTAGGCCCAAAACAAATTGGTAATAAAAAAATTATTTACATACACATTATTCTTAATAAGTAATCATTTATATATTTTAAATAAATAATTTAATTAATTATTAATTTAAAATTAAATAATGTGATCAATGTAGATATTATTAATAATGACATATACCTAACTAGTATTAATAAATTCAAATATCTCTATTACTTATGCCAATAAATTTGAAAAATCAAAGAAGAGATGAGTTTCAACCACTACAACCACAACAAATTAAGTTTTTTCACTTTCTGAGAGTCGGATGAGGGATTTCAATTATGCATAATCTTCTCCTTGTATTTTTTTTTTTACAAATAAACTATTTCCTTGACTCAAACTCGTGACCTTCTAGGTTACAAAAGAGTAACTTTACTAATTACTCTAAGGCTCATCCTTAAAAGATGAGTTTCAATATACCAATAAATTTGTCAATAAATTCATATTTGTAATATAATATCTCGTTCAATGAATATTATTCAGTTCTTATGATCTTATTTATTTTTTTATTTTATTAAAATAATTTACTTATAAGAAATTTAGAGTTTCATTAATCTAAAATCCTAGTGGAATATTTTTTTTATAAGAAAAAATTTGCAGTCCTATTTTTTAATTCTAATCTCATTAAAGAAATATTAAAAAGCATGAAATATTGGTAAACCTCTTAATATATTAAGATGGATTCGATTGAAAAATCAGTAATAATAGTCAAAATCTTAATTTAACTATTAATAACATGTTTAATATTTTCATTTCCGATCACTCAAATATTAATCAAGAATTAATATTTATACATTTATATTAAACCTTAAAAGTACTTCAAACTTTAATATTAAGAGTTTATATGGAACTAGAGATGGCAAAATGTTAGGTCAAGTTTAGGCCTATGTACTCGGATTTGAGCCCAACCTAAAGCTCGATCAATTTTGTAATTTTATGCCTAAATTCAAGCCTTATTAGATTTGGACGGTCCTTAAGTTTAATTGGACTCATTTGAGCTCGATTAAATATTTATTTTTATTTTTAAATAAAAAATGATGTTTTATGACTCAAAAACAACATCATTTCACTTTAAAATTTTGGGCTTCATTAAAGTTGAATTGATCAAAATCTAAAATTTTAAAAAAGAATATTTTAAATTAGATTCGAAGTTCGATTAACTCATACTAGACTCGTCAACTTCGAGTCGAATCAAAGTAATTCTGTAAGCTTGTATAGAACTAATAAATTTGTTTTCATAGGAAGTTTGCATTACAAATGTAAGCCTCCAAGCAATGAAAGCTTGTCCATGTAAACACTTTTTCACTAATCTCCAATACTATTGTAAATTTGAAACTATTAAATAGAAAACTATCTTCAATACCCTTACTTAAAAGACCAATCAATTTTGATATGAATTTGGCAACCTTATTTTTGAAACATCCTCAAACGAAGTCCTATTTATTCAATAATCAAAAAATCAACCGATTTGGTAATGGGAAGATACGACCTCTTGTGATGCCAAAATGCTCTTACCAAATTGGTAATGGGCATAATTTTTCCTTCTGGACAGACCCTTGGTTCCAACAGCAAATACTCCATAGTTCTCCATTGTGACAAGTGTTGGGAAACCGAGGCGGGATCTAATCTCACCTAATGCGGAATACTTACGAAAATTTTTCGTATTTTTGGTTTCCCGAAAACTAAGATCACTTTAATTCTATAAAATGATTAACATGAAATCATAATAAGCTTGAATCTTAATTCGTACATTACTCCGAAGCTTGATTTAATCTTGTCGTATCCCTCGAACTGTCTTCGAAACTGATTCGTCACAACCACCATAGCCGCACAAGTGTCCGGCCTCTAACGGTATCCACAGAACAGGTTGAGAGAACTCTGTAACTTTTACAGAGAGGGTTAAGCATGAAGTACTAGCTCCAAAGAG
>JANIMX020000469.1:251891-265739 GCA_024582655.2 Erythroxylum kunthianum | reverse complement strand
TGAGAACGGTAACGAGAGCTTTGCAAAGGAGCCTTTCTTCCTTCCCGTATCGACTTCCTCTTTGTACCAGCATATGGACGAGCATAACCAGAAACTTCACTTTCAGAACTTGAACTATACCCTCTTTCAATGTCTCGGAACCTGTGCCGGTGTACCCTCTTTGTGTTCTTCAGCTTGTGCCACAAAAAACAAGTGATGTAGTTCAATGAATGCAAGTATGTGTGACAAGCTGCCCAACACATCTTACAAAGGCTTCTTCCTATGCATTGGCAAATCCCCAACTTGAACAGCAGGTAGAAGAACAGTAATGCTGCAAGCATTGCAGTGAATAAGCCAACTAATCATCCACTATTATTCCAAACCAAAAATGACGTATCAAAATCGGGATATAATCACAATTACGAGAGAAGTCTAGAGTTAAGGAAACGAATTGAGTTCCATTAAAATCCGTAAACAAAGATGATGCAGGTTGTTGGTTCATATTCTACCCTTGCTCTATTCAGAACACTTAACTGAATATACCATCAACATGTACAATATAAATGGGAGACCATTTGGACATGTCCAATAGATTTTAAAATAAAAGTTTGAAACTGAAACAATATGAATCCACATCAACCAATTTTCAGATTGTATTGGAAACTGCAGAAGCATTGTAGACTAAACCAGATCCATAATGAACTAGGAAGGACCACAGAAGAGAACAAGAAAGTTTATACATACATTTCAATTGCATATTCTAACGTCTATGGAAATGAAAGCTTATATTTTGTAAATGAAAGTCTAACATGGGCAAAGTTTATAGGATTGGTAATTCCAAAAACAATAAGATTAAAATTACTTATGTAGCAGAGAACCAATATCAGCAACAGCTTGATCAAATTCGCAATGCACAAGTGCTCAATGAAGCATACTACATCCCATGGCCCTGAGCAGACATCCCTGCAATACGAAATCAAAGTTGGCTCAAATTACGTCTTTCCGAGAAGCTTCTGCTTATTGTTAGAGATTTGGCTAACCAGGGCAGGAATCATATTGATCCATCAAAAACCAAGGATCAAATCTTTCCCAGATTTTGTTTTTTGATGTAAACCATTTTCTCTAAAATTTAAGCTTAATCTTGACAGACATTTGTGAATGTCCACCCAATTTGCTTTATATTCCAACTTCAGCTTCCAGGAATCCAAAGTTCAGTTGAACCCTTGTTCAACCATGTTAAAGCCCATAAAAGAGAGAATAATTACATATGTTTGAGAAGGTTATGCTAATTGTTAGAGATTTGGCATCCCAGGGCATGAATTATATTGACCCATCAGAAACCATTTGAAGATCAAATCTTTCCCTGATTTTATATTTTTATGTAAACCCTTTCCCTAAAATTTAAGCTTAATCAAGACAGACATTTATGATTGTTCGCCCAATTTGCTTTGTATTCCTATTTAACTTCCTAAAACCCAAAGTCCAGTTCAACCATGTAAAAAGGAGAAACACAAGAACAAACCTTCACCCACAGTATCTTTTCAATTAACAACATGAAACAATGCATGTCATATAGGTAAGGAAGCACATTCATTTCATAACTTGAATATTTACAAACAGATCATAAGCATAAGAAGTCATGTACTTGTTTCTACTTACTCGCATGATTCGCCCAGGATTGTCTTAAAAGGTGCTGCAAAGGCATTTCCAATGACACTTCCGATCCCATTTGCTGCTTTACTAACAACAGACCCCATTGCTGATACAAATTCTCAACCATCCACCTTCACATTTCCACAAATCCTGCTCTGAGTTGAAAAAGAATGAAGAAATAATTCAAGGTACTTCCAATTATGTGATTGAAACCCAGTTCGTAAATCTACAAGTGGGAGCAACTTATGCACCGGAGGGTGTGTTAGTGCGTCCTGTGACGTAAAGCTTGATGCTTTTCCTGCAAAGAAACTGAAAATTTTCATTTCTTTGTTTGTGTTGAAGAAAAGCAACCGGTGGAAACTGTTTCTCAAGTAACGGTAAAGCAAAGGGAATAGGGACATTTTCAGACAACATGGTCTTATTGTCTTTTGGGCTTAATGTCGGGGAGTTTGGTTGACAAGGTCCCAGGAACGAGGAACAGGTTTGAGTTCAGATAAGTATGCAACTTTAAACATTTTTCTACTATGTTGTTTCAGCTTTTTTTGTTACCCATTGTAATTTAAATGTCATGAGTTTTAAAGTAATTGATAAAGGTACTTATTTATAATTAGAAAGTTACGAATTTAAATAATAAAAATAATTTTTTTGTAAAAAATATAAAAGGAATGTTACGTATAATTGATGACCATCACCTAATTCTCACAAAGCGGAAAAATTGAGTTTGTTGTGATGTGTTTTTAAAATCATAATCCTAGAATAATTAGTTAAGAATTTATTGATTACCTATCTTTTTCTTTCTAATATGTGATTTGATACTTAGAATACGAGTCTTGGAGTAACTGGTAAGATTATTCCTTTGTGATTGGAAGGTCATGAGTTTGAATTACGGAAACAATTTTTTTTGTAAAAAATACAAGAGGAAGGTTGCGTAAAATTAATGTCCTTCACTCGATCATCATAAAACGAAAAAATTAGGTTTGTTGTATTGTGCACGATCATAATTTGATCAATCGTGTCTAGGCAATATCAAACATATAATATTAGGTTTAAATGCTAATTCTGTAGTAAAATAGTAGTTATGTACAAGACTCGAGAGTGCATTTATGTGAAAGATAGCAAAAATTTCGATCTTTCAAGTTCCAAAAAGCTTCAGTCAATACCTCCAACCATGTCCAAAGCTATTGAGTTTACATATTTCATCTTTAGAGAAAAAGAAGCCTTATAACTTCTTATTATCTCCCTCTTGCTGGCTGACCTTTTAGGGTTCTGACTCTGTGAAAGGGAAAGAAAACAAGTAAGATTTATCTATGAACCCTTTCTTTTTTTTTTCTTTTTTTAAAGTTATAACTCATAAGATAAAAGCAATATTTTTTGTGCTCACCGGTTAGTTCTGATGCACTTGAATGGTTCTTGGAACTTCCTGAATGCACCACTTGAGGATCACTCATTACTTCCTGCAAAGTTTTGTCAATAACAGCAATTAAGATTGATAAGGATGGAGTTTATGGATGATAATGGATTAGATCAGTAACCTAAGGGTTGGAGGGTTGAAGAAGGGAAACCACTCGTTCTTATTCTTAAGACTAAAGAGTTGGACGGAAAGAGGAAGAAAATTCTCCGTTCCTAGTTTTCCTATAACTAGATCCTCCGAAATCACATGAATCTTTAGTTAGAATGTGATTCTAGCTCAACGCCTTGATATTCATTACTTATAACTTAAATTTAATATGAATTATACTGAAATAATATCATTTTAGTAAGAAAGTTCGAACTATTTGAATCGGATTGAATTTAAATCCTAACCATAATACAATTGTGTATATACTATAGTAACAGTCCACAATAATCTCAATACTATGAACCCTAATTTAAGACCATGATCTTATATGAAGAGTTAGATTGTTGAAGTAACTAATAAATAAAATAAAATGGTTTACATATGAGAAATAATTCATAATCAAAGTTTTAGGTTAAGATATGAATTTATTTTATATATAAACTACTCTTCCTCTTAAAACAAAAATAATTATAAAGTTTTATTTGATACCAAAGCAAGCTATAAAAGTCAATAATCATGAAAATTAAAATAAAAACTTATAATTCATACTAATTTCTGCTTACAAACAATGTATACAGTAATAAATATGTAAAAATGAAAAGTAATAAATATTTAATATGAAGGGGGAGTCTTAAAATAACTAATAAATCTCACAACAAGAAGTAAATAAAGAATTTATATATGATAAAAGATTTTTAATCCATTAACTTCAAGTTTTAAATTAAAATATGAGTTTCCTTAAAATAAAAATAATTATAAAATAAATACAATTTAATGATATGTGAATATCTATAATTTTCGTACACTACAATATAATAAAAAATATTTTTTAAAAAACTATAAAAAATTTCTCGAACGTTTTATTTTTGTAAAAAACTTTATTATTATTATTTTTTGACTAACCTGTGTTATTGATGTAGAGCTGTGGACAGGGGAGACGTGTGTGGGGCTAGAAAAATAGAAGAAGTTCATCTTCTCCTCAGCAAAATCCCTTAACCTGTTGAGTTCTGCCATTATCTTGCCTAGATCTGGCCTGTCTTTCCTTCGAAGTTCTGCACATTGAAGTCCCAATTTTGCCAAGCACAGAGCTTCCTTAACCGGCCAATCATGCAATGTTGGGTCCAGAATCTCTTCGAATGTGCCATTTTCACAAGCTCTTTCTACATAATGGCTCAGACCCATTGGTGGCTTGCCTGTTACTATCTGCAGAAGGATGATTCCAAATGAATATACATCAGACTTCACACCAAGCATTCCAGTTTGTTGGTACTCAGGATCAATGTAACAGAAAGTTCCAGCTGTTGATGTCATGTGGAACTGTGTTGCATTCTCAGCAACAGCGGGAACTAGCCTTGCCAATCCAACATCACTGATCTTACTAACGTAGTTTCTGTCAAGTAAAATGTTTCCTGGTTTCAGGTCACGGTGGACCAGTGGTTCTGGCTTTGTCTGTTGAAGAAAGAGCAGACCTGTAGCTATCTCTGCAGCGATTCTGAACCTGAGCTGCCATGGAAGTGGAGGTCCGTTACCTTTGCTGAAGAGACAATCATCTAAGCTTCCTTTACCCATGTATTCATATACCAGAATTCCATATTCTGGGCATGCACCTAAAAGAAGCACCATGTTTGGATGCCTGATCAAGCTAAGTACCTCAACCTGCATTATTTAAACAAACTAGGAATGTTAAGTTTCTGTTTCTGAAATGGAACTTTAATGGTGTGAGCTTGTTCTTCACCTCTCGATCGAACTGTTCCCTTCCTTGAGCTGCATCGGGACGTAAAACCTTAACTGCAACTGGTGTATGATCAAGACGACACTTGAAAACTGGACCATAACCTCCTTCACCAATCTTCCTCGATGCATGGAAGTTTTCAGTTGCCTTTTCGATCTCTTCAATGCTGTATTTTCTGTACCTTAAATCTGCTAGAGTATCCATTACTTTCTCTGTCTCTTTCGCATCTTTGAAGGTTTTGGTTTCAACCCCATTTCTCCTATGTGATTCCAGTTCTGCTATCTTTTTTGCAGCTTCAGCTGCTTCCACGGCTGCCTTGCACCTGGCTCTCTCTTTCTCTGCAAGGGATAGTGCAGCTTCCTCTGAAAGCTTGGCCTTTTCTAGTTTCCGTTCTTCCTCCATTCTCCATCTCTGCAGCTCCACTGTCTGTACAAGTATCACTATTAATTACAATCTTCTTCTTTCAACTGAAAATTTGGCAAACCTGATTTTTGATCACCTTTTGTTTGGCTGTGAGTGCTTCTCTGCAAGCTGTGCTGTACATGTCCATTGTTTGCTTCAGCTCTAATTTTAACCTCCTCATCTCAGATTCCAATTCATCCTATATGTTCAATACACAAACTGCTATAATCTCTGAATGCAAGTCGAAGAAGAAGCAGAAGAAGAAGAAGAAGAGTTTTGTTGACTGTATTTTCAGGATTCTTACAGTAGTGTTATTTGATGAACTTGAGAATCCACTGTCATTTGAAAATGAGAATTCATGATGAGAACTGAGATCAGCAAACTTTGGACCAGAGCGAAGTGATCCATAGCTAGATGTTGAGCTCGTTGAAAGCCGCGGCCCCATGTCCATGAACTCAAAGTCGACGGAAGATGCGTAATCAAGACTGGGTCGGCCGGAGCTAACAAATGATATATCAGTCTCTGATAAGTCTGAGAAATCCATATACGGTCTTGTGGTTGCACCCGTTCCTACTCCTGTAAAAGGTGACCTGTTCTCCATAATTATGTTAATGTCAGACGCATGACAGATAAAATCAGAAAAATGTTCAAAACTCGGAGAAGAGATCAAAGATTATATTCAAGGAAAGAAAAATGTTCAAAACTCATTTTACTTTTTTTTTTTCTCTCTTTCTATCTATAAGACAATTTACTTATGAGTTTGTAATTGGAATTGCATTCGTAACTTACTTTATTGGTTCATCAACTGAGACACGAGGCTTGCATGTTGAACTCTCTGCACAAAGTTTGGAGATTGAGCTGGAGTATCGGAAGCAGTATAAAAAGCAATAATTGACATGAACAAACCTGTAATACTCATATTGTTCTTGGATTGAGTATCTGCAGAAATATCATCCTCATTATCTTCCACTCCTTGTAGTTTCTCAAGTATTGGAGAGGTAAATGGGGCTGGACGAGAAGCATTTCGTGCATAAGAAACTTTTCCTTTGGAGATGACATAAACATTGCAGAAATCAGGTGCCCCTTTTGATACACTTGTTGGTACATCAGGCCTGAATTTTCTGCAATTATTTGCAATTGATTAGTGCACAAGTATGTGTTGCACATAATATATATATATACGAGCTTGGTACCTTTTCTTTTCTTGGAAAATTTTGGCTACACTTTCTTTAAAATTGCAATTGAAGTTGAGAAAATGGAAGCTAAGTACCTCATAAATCCATTGCGTGATGGTGCACCGAGCACCAAAGTCTCAATCACAGCATAAGAAGTATATTCTGTTATTGCTTTTACAATATCGTTATCTTCAAGTAAGACTTCAAAGCAGTTTATCTGACACAAAGCAAATACAATTAACTCATTAAATCTCCAATCAAGACTTTAAATTGTATAAGATTAATGTTTTAAAAATTAGACTAAAAGTTAAATTAGTAAAACAAGAGATTTTGGTTAAAGACTGAATAAAATTACAGAATTTAAAATATAATTAAATAATATCCTTAATTTACAATTTAATTGAAAAGAAACACTATTAAATGAAAATTAATTAGTTTATTTTAATTTTTAAAAATTAAATAATTTACAAAAACGATTGATTAATTAATAAACCGATCGATTTTTACCAATAAAGATTATTAAATTAAATCGAACTGAAAAATAAAAAATTAAATAAAAAATTTAACCGGTTCAATGTTTTTATAGTTGAATCGGCCGAGTCAATATAATTGTAAAAAATATAACCCTAATTACGACAAATCATGATAACCTTATGGGAAAACAACCCTAATCGGACTGCAAATTAGAACTATGTGATTTAAAGGTAATCAACTCCTTAAACACATATTCTTAATGTAATATCAGGGGTCTGAAACTTACATCTTTACGAGTGCAAAAGCAACGGAAAGAAAGGAAGAGATCCTTGATTTGCTTGTCCTGTTGTTGCTTCAAAGCCGAACCATATTCTGGAGTGACTCCTTGGTCTGCACATTGAAAACAAAGAAAGGAGATGAGGAGAGGGAAGAGGAGAGCAGAAGGGTATGAATTGGAAGCTTATAATAAATTTAGAAAAGCAAATAATAAAATTTTAAAATTATAATCATAAAAGGTTTTGATGTATCTAACTTTTAAATTTATTATAAAACACTTTTTTGTATTAGAATAGATGAGTTTCTTTAGATTTTTTTTGGAAATTTATTTAGATTATTTTAACACAACTAATATATGATTGATTTTTTTGAGAAAAATATATGATTAATTTATTAAAAATTTGTTAAAATAACTTAACAAAAATTTAGTAAAAATCCCTTTTATTATTTTAACATCACAAAGTATTTTTTAGATAATTTAGAATAGTAAAAATATTTTTTTTTAAAATAAATAAAATCACACAAGAAATTTATATTTTTTTACTTTTTTATTATATATAAACCATAGTTGACATATTTATATTCTTATTAAAACAAATGAATGCAGTGCTAATTGGGCATTTATTTTAGTTTTCCAGGTTGAATGAACTGAGAATAGAATGTAACATGAGAATATGATAGTTGATATAAGAAAGAAACAATTAAAAGTTCAAATTGTTGCATGAACTTAGAGAATAGATCATATATAACTCTTTTAAGAAATGTAAATAGAAAGAGAAGGAGAGATACTTGCAGCCATTGATAATGGTTTGTGGACAACATGGATTAGAATAACAGTTTGGCCCTTGCTAAATAAACTCTCAATTGCCCATTTCAAAGCATGTTGGCTTCCTTTGTCCCTGTCTATGGCTACTGCAATCAATCCATTACCACCTCCTTTCTTTGCTCCATAACCCTTTTGAGGCCACATTGTGCTTTATGCTTCAAAACCCTTTTCTAGATATGAAAAAAAAAAGACTTTACAAAGAAAGTAAAGAAAAAACAAATAAGAAGAGAAAACTAGTTCTTCAAAAGGGTGTAACTTGTTTTTGGATTCAAAACCTGGAAAAGCTTATGTTAATCCAAAGAAGAACATGAGAGGCCTAAGGAACCTCTCACCCTAATTTTTTTCTTTTACAGGGAGATAGAAGTTTTTTTAACATTTGTTCTGAAAAAGAAGACCTTTCAAGCTACTTAATTTTAGTTTTTCTAATACAAGCCTCAGATGCATTCTTTTTTTTGCCATCAAAAGACTTTGACTCAAGACCCATCTCTCTCCCATTTTCAATGGCGAACCAGTCAAAATAGGTTAATGAAGCTGTACACTTGCTAAAAATAGGATGGCCTCAATGGGTTTTGATATGCATAAAATTGCCCGATCTTGATAGATAAAAAGTTGAGAGTTATTATATGCAAATAAACAATGAACATTAAGAAAATAATTAGGGATGATAAATTAGTTTAGGTTTGATTTGAAAAATTAGTTGGTTAAGTTTGGTTTGACTGAGTGAAGTTTATGTTTGATAATTTTTTCATACTTGATTAATAAAAATAAATTAGGTAAGTTTGGTTTAATAGGCATTGAATCGTCGTAAGAGTGAAATGATAAAAAAATATTTAAAAGGGGAGATTATGACATCACCATAAGATTGAGTGTCAAAAATCACAAAAGTTAGAATAATTATAGGGCTCGTTTAGTACGTCAGACTGTACCGACTAATTTACGTTGGATAGTATTAATCTGTTATGGAAAGTACTGACTGTTTATCTATAATATTATAAGGCATTTGGTACTATTTTAGATAAACAGTTTGACTAAGTTATGTTGTATTTGGTTCTGTTTCAGATAACATCAGGTCATACTATTTTTATAATTTTTTTGATAAATTTAGTAAAAATTAAAATTCAAATGACATGATTTTTTGAAGGTAAGATTCATATGGCAAGATGTTCTTTCATTTGTTTTTGCCAAGATCTATAAAATGAGCTTACATAAACTAGTTCATTATAATAATTGTAGTATCTCACAAAAATTTCAATATACTCATGTTGTATAATTAAGCATGTATTATTTAAATCAAGGTGTGTGAGTTGTATGAGTTAGTCAGGTAAATAGAGTATTAAAAGTCTAACAAGTTTTAAATAATCAGGTAATTAAATAATACAAGTTGATACTAAATGTTAAATATAAACTATTTACTCATATCCAGAGTCTAATACGGTGTATCAAACGAATCTATAATATTATAAAAAGATTAAAATCAAATTTTAATTGATTATTTTTAATTAATTGTTTTTTTACATTTAAAAGAGTTTTGTTGATAGACCAATCTATAGTTAACATATTCCAATAATTATCTTAATGGTAAGTGATCAACTTTCCGGATTAAATCGATAAAATAAAAAATTAAAGTTTAAAAGTTTAATCCATATTAGAATGTCATAAAATTGGTTAAAAATTAAATAAAATTGAAAATTTTGAAATATGATTAATAAAATATGTACTTATTTATCAAAGAATTTGAAACTTAATTGAAACATGATACTGTTAAATTAAAATTAATTAATTTATTTTAGTTTATAAAAATTTTAACAATTAATTAATTTATTTTAGTTTATAAAAATTAATTAGTTTACAAAAACTGATTGATTATTTAATAAACTGGTTATTTTTAATAAAAATAATTATTAAAATAGATTGGACTGAAAAATTGTCTAATTAAAAGTTTTCACTATAAAACTGACCGAACCAATTCATTTTTTTAACTTAATTGAAACATGATACTGTTAAATTAAAATTAATTTGTTTATTTTAGTTTATAAAAAGCAATTAATTTACGAAAACTGATTAATTATTTAATAAACTGGTTGATTTTTAATAAAAAAATTATTAAAATAAAATGGACCGAAAAATTGTCTAGTTAAAAATTTTTCACTATAAAACTGACCGAACCAATTCAAATTATTGAATTTTATCTACAATTAGTTCATATATATATATATATATATATATATTAGTATGTAACGATTTTACTTAATTATTTTAATTAAAGAGAGAAACCAAAAGAGTAATTAAGCAATTAGAGAAAATAAAAAAAACAAAGTCCTCTTTTTTGTGTTTTTTTTCCTTTCTTTAATCCAGAAATATTTTTAACTTCTACGAGCTAATCCCTTTCCAATTTTGTTTTTTACATTAATTTCTATACTTACTTCATACACTAGACTTTGACATTCATCATCACATGTGTTTGTTCTTCAGCTCAAAAGGGTACGTAGCTTATGCATGAAATTGCATGAAACCTATCATCGATGTAACGTACAAAGCCTCCATTATCGGTCCAAAGCGAACGAGAAATCCTCATCATTCCCTCTAACACTAAACGTATTTGCTTCGCTGCCATAGTAATCCTCCTCAGGATTTCCTTCTTTCAATTCCTCAATCTTCTCCACCACTTCCTTGATGTCCAATCTCCTGTCTGCATCTTCTTCGCAACAGCTCAATCCGATCTTCAAAAGGTTTATCATCTCGCTCTTGCTGTTCTTCGTCCCTGTCATTTCCTTGTCAAACACTTCGCCTGTTCGCTTTTCCTTCACCATTTTGTTAACCCAAGTAGCTAAATTCGCATTCCTGTCATAACCTTGTAACAGGTAGTTTTCAGGGAATTTCCCTGTCAGGATTTCCAGGATGAGTATCCCAAAGCTCCATATATCGGTCTTGATTGTTGTCTGGCCACGAAGTGTGTACTCTGGTGACTTGTATGCAATCATGAGGGAGTGTGCATTTTCAGGGTTGATCACAGGCCTTAGAGCATAATCTGTCAAGAGAGGTTCCATGGAATTGTCGAGGAGGACGTTGGATGATTTCAGGTGACCATTAGGGACCATTATTGGAAGCTCATTATAGAGATAAGACATGCCTTTGGCTACACCTTTGATGATCTTCAAGCGAGTTTGCCAATCCAACCCTTGTTCTTCCGAGGAATGGTTTCCTGATGAACGTATAAAGAGAAAAGTTAAAATTTCTGCACGTAGTACCTGAAATTGTGTGCTCTGGAAAAGAAAATTACCATGAATGTGACTAGCCAAGCTTCCATGCTCCACAAACTCACTGACCAAAAGCTTCTCTTCCTTTCTATAGTAATACGCCATTACAGGTAACAAGTTTGGATGACTCAACCTCCCTAACCGTCTCATGTGCTCATGAAACTCCTCTCTCCCAACATTGTTCATGTGCCTATACCTTTTCACAACCACGGCTTGTCCTCTCAACACCACTGCCTTGTACGAAGCTCCAAAATTTCCACTCCCCAAAACCTCTGCTGAGGCTTTAAGCATGTCCTGCAAGTCAAATTTCTCAATGTCATCCCTCAGGAATGACAACTTCGCATGATCTGCCCTTCTTGCGTGGCTGGAGCTATGCTGCGGCGGTGGGGGCGGCGGAGCTTGATGTTGTACTTGCTCTGCATTGTACGTAGCTACTGCAACTGAGGTTGCAGGTGACAGTGCTGCTTTATGCTTCTTCTTCTTATGAAACAGAAACAAAGCTAAAGCAAGCGCCGCCAGAACCACCACTATGATCACTACGATCAATACTATTTTCCAAGCTTGACTCTTACTCTTTTTGACATCCGTAGGACTAGGAGGGGTAGGACATGGATTTAGAGGTGGTCCACACAGGTTCTTGTTGCCTGCAAAACCAGTCAACCAAGAAGGGTTTTTGTCAGGAAAATTATCAGTTTCTACATTATCAGAAGCAACAAAATGCATGATTAACCTCGTACCTGAGAATGAGTTTGGGTTCAAATTGCTTAAGCTTGCTGGGATAGGACCCTCCAATTCGTTGCTGGCTAGATTTAGAGTCTTGAGATCTTTTTGTTTAAAATCAGGGATTTGACCAGTGAATTGATTGCCTTCAAGCTTTAACACTGTAAGTTTTGATAATGTGGTAAACGAGGTAGGGATTTTTCCTGTGAACTCATTGTTTGCCAAATACAATCCCTTCAAAGAACCCATATCCTGGAAAATAGTTTCAGGTATTTCTCCTCCGAACCTGTTGTTTGACAAGTACAAGGCTTTCAATTTCCCAAGTTTCCTGAACTCAGGCAATGAACCATCGAATTTGTTGTTCATAAAACTTAATGCTCGAATGGTATCTATTGAAACAAGTGCATCAACATCAATAGTGCCTGTCAATCCAAAGTTCTCAAGTTGCAAACCCCAAATGGTATTATTATGGCAAAGCACACCAATCCAATTTGCACGGTTCCAATCACAAGGCTCCGTGGAAGCATCCCAGCTGGTAAGGGACATGTTATTACCCAGAGAACTCTTGAACTTCAAAAGTGCATCGACAACTGGCGACGGCTGAGATGGCCGTGCAGCAAATGACACAACCACAAGCCATAGCAGCACGAAAACTAAAGCAAGGATTAATGTAGAGGTTGTTGGGAGCGCAGGCCTAGCTACGTGCGCACCCATTAGTGTGCAAAAAGATGAAAGGTCCCAGAAAAAAGAAGAAGAACAAAAGTGTCAACCGATGAACAGAAGTTTGAAGAACACAAAGAACCGATTGAAAGAAGTTTCTTTTGCTTTGTTCTTGCGTTTCTTTGTCATTTGGAGGGGAAATAGAAGATAGATTGGATGAGTATGAAATGATGGAAATATCAGAAGGTACATGAGATATGTTTATTTACGCCAAAACTTGTTGTGCTTATTGATCAAAGGAAGATAACGAGGTCTTGTAACTTGGGAGAATGTGAGGATGGTCTTGTAACTTGACTTCCTCACACTCAAAGGAAGCATGATTGAGTTTAGATAATTGTGGAGTGACTGAATAAATTGGCCAATGTCTATTGATATATTTAGCGATCTAAGGATCCCAATGAAATTATTGTGGCCAAAGAGGTGAGCCAGCACTGAATCAAACAGATACTGCTTGTGAAAGTGTTAAGGAATTGTTCTTGATTCAAAAATGAGATCGTACGCAAGTGTGTTTTGATGGTTGCATGATGTTGTCATTAGATTGTACATAAGGTTATCTGTCCCTATGTGAAATTTTAGGTTTTTGTTGGCAATATGAAACTGAGGAATTGAGCCTAATTTGGTCGTTTACCCTAAGATAATGAAATTGAGGATTTGTTCTGTATCCGTGAGACTTATGGAATAAGGTGAACAGATGTGATATGTGTGTGGCTCGTGTTGAATTGAAATATGATACGATTGTGTGATGTACTTGGTCAAGTTGTGGAAGCTTATGCTTCGATTGTAACAGCAGGATGTGCACAGGTCTAAGCATGTAAATTCGAGGACGAATTTAAATTAAGGGGGGAGGATTATAATTGCCTGAACCCTACCCTAGTAGAAATTGTGCAATTGTGTGTGTGATATTGCTAATTTGGACTAAGAGTAAATTGGAAATTGTTAATTTAGCAGGTAGGAATACCTGTATAAATATGAGTGAAAAATAATTATGGGCTTTTTGGGAAATTGAGAAAGAGTAGGAGAATTAATTTTGGGCTTATTGGAAATTAATTAGTGGGTTTTGAGAAAATTGATATGGG
>JANIMX020000469.1:191743-210399 GCA_024582655.2 Erythroxylum kunthianum | reverse complement strand
ACTTAGTTTATCTGAGATTAAGATGTTATCTTTTTTTTCCCCTCCGCTTTTTGTCCTTTGGGACAAAAATGTCCCTACCATCATAAACAATTACTATCTTAATAGTATATATATAAACCACCAATATTATAATGAACATTTAAAGTTTTTACTGGAATGATTTAATTTTTGATTTTATATAATTTAATTATTTTCAATTTTAATTTAATTAAATGTCAAATTCAATTTAATTTTTCTAATTATCTCAAATCTTATTTGAATTCTTTTCTCTAAAAAGAGAGGTCATTCAAATGAATTCGGACGACAACAACAACAATAACATTCAGTAGAAATTTTACATGTTTGATATACGTATAATTATTGATAATAATGAAAGTTTTATACGTGATTTCGGGGTATGTTCTTCAAGGATAATTAAGTTAAATACTTAATCTGATTATACAACATAACCCTTAACAAAACAATTTTATATTACATTACCTAATGTTGAACCAAACAATATTATGTTATATTTTGATTAACATAACTTGGTTATATGATTACCTGGTAATCACATAGCTAAGAATATCTGTGATAACCTCAAACCAAACTCACCCCAAAAGCATGAAGATTGATAGCTACCTTGAGGAATAGCAAGACCTATTGTTTTCTCATCTAGATGGAAGATGAGGAAAATTCTACTCTTTCATTGATCATGAGAACAAAAGAAGGACATTTGTCCTTCACATCTACCCTACAATCTCTTTTAGATGGAATTAGGGTCCACTTCATTTGGATGCATGTTCCATAGTTGTGACTTGTGATTGACATGAAAGGAACAAGCCACTCTCAAATTCCTATTTCATATGGAGCATCAGCCTTTTGTTATTTTCATAATTTGTCGTACTTTTACTGCCACTTAAAACCAATAAATAAAAGATCAAAAACAATTTGTTCATCCCATTTTGCTAACAATTTTGTTTGCATTTTCGGGGCATTTATAGCCCAATTGGGGTTTGGGGAAATTTTGTAAAATGAATAGTTATACATCACTTAATTATGATAAAAATATATATAATAATTGTTTTCCTTGAAATAAACCCATTTTCGAAATATTTTCTTTTTTATAATTTTGATTTGCATTGTGTAGTATATAGTATGAGCAAAATAAATGTTATATAATCCATATGCAGGATTAAAAATGAAACCAAATATATGTTTTATAAAATAGTAAGTAAGGAAAAATATTTTATATTTTCAGCACTCAATCATAAAAGAAATTTTTACAGAGATTTTATATATTATGTCAAATCAAAAATTGAAAATGAATCTGTTTAACGTACGAGAATCAAACTAACATAGTCCAAACGTATTAAATATTGAATTTTCTCCTCCACACCTAGCAAATCTCTAGTAACTACAATTTTCTAATTAATATTTGTTTGTTTTCTTCTTTCTTTATCAACTCTAGTCATAAAAGTGACATCCTTCACAATCTCTACCTTTTATTCCTTGTCAAAGTTTTCAATTGTAATATCCAGCCTTACCCTTAATTAATAGAGAGGTTATTTTCAAATGACCTACATGAAAAGTGAGAGAGAGAGAGAGAGAAGACCGAGAGAGAGATAAATAAAGAAAAAAAATTAGTTTCGGAATAATTTGTTTTGCATAATCTAAAAGAATTTAGTTGGTAGAAATTGGATTAATTACGACCTCTATTTTTTAGAAGGATGGAACAAAAAAACTGAAAAGAAAATAATTATATCCTACTACATAGCTAATTAAGTCTAATGAGATAAAAATAAATTAAAGCATTTTTTAGATAATGATTTGGTGTAGTGGATTACAAAATACCCTTATTTCTAAGATAAAAGTACAATATTACTAATTTAAAACAAATTCATATCACACAGTAGTTCTTGTCTAATATCAAATACTTATCAATATTGAGAGCGAACCTTAAAGCAACTGGTAAGGTTATTTCTTTGTGATCGGCATGTTATAAGTTCGAATCACAAAAATAGTCTCTTTGTAAAAAAAGACAAGGGAAAAATTGCATGATTCTTACCTAATCCTCACAAAGCGAAAAAATTAGGTCTGTTGTGTTTATGTATTAAAAAGATGAAAAGAATGAGAGCAATCTATATTATGAGGTCTCAAGTTCAAGTTGATAATCCAAAAAGACCTCATCTTTAATTTTAGTTTAGACTGTAAAAAACTAAATTTTGATTGGTAATTATATATTAATTAGAGGTTATAATCAGTTCTTTGAATTAATTATGAGTTTTGTTATATGGGTCATGACATATAGACCTAAATCATTGTGGTTGAATGACTTAACTCATGTACAGAAACTATAAATAGCATACGCATTGACCGAGCATAGCCAACCATCAAGGTCTTGAAAGTAGGTTCATTTGGCAAGTGTCCACAAGTTAGGAACTTGACCTTTACCCATGATTAGAAAAATAGTTCATGTGGTCTAGTTGGTGAAGTAAGACTTTCATTTCATGAAATTATAAGTTAAGTTACTCGTAAATAAATACAATTCATTATTTAAATTTTTAAAAGGAATAGTTGGTTAAGAGTGAAAATACGTTTGATATTTATTAAATCTTTTACTTAATTTTAAGTTATTAATTATTTAAAATACATATTTTGTGAACTAGTGTATTTTATTTAGTGTGCATTTTAAAAAATAATGATTTTTTTAATTTATCACTATAAACATAAAATAAAGAAATCAAATACCATGAAATCAAGAGTCGAAAATTAAAATATATTAGATTCTAAATTTGTTTAATTAATTTATTAGATTAAAATATATTAGATTCTAAATATTTTAGATTCCACTCCAAAATCAATTGACTATGAAGGGAGTAACTCCTTATAAATTCAAGCTTGATCCCTTAACTTTTCAATGTCCGACAAATACTCTCAGCACGACACTAATGGTTTTTTTCTAAATAATTTTCTAATTAATGACCTTAAATCCATCCCTTCCCTCAATAATTTCTATTTTATTTTACTTTTTATTTGATAGAAAACCTACAACCATTTTTTGAAATACACATTAAATAAATTATCATGAATACTAAAGAAATTTTTTTTGTTTTTTTTCTCTTTTTCCTATAAAAATAATATGTACATAAAAGAATAGTAGATAATGACAAGTATTCAACTTACAGATTTACCCAATCACCTTTCAAAGATTGTGATAGTTGGGTGAAATAAACACAACATCTTCAATTTTCAAGTATGAGCATTCTACAACTACCTTCCTTACTTGCTGCATTAAAGATAGGACTCACAATTGCAAATATAGCCATGAAATAAACATTGTATCAAAGGAGATCTTATAATAAATGCTTTAAAAATTAGATCGAAAATTAAATCAGAAAGACAAGAGCTTTAAAGTTTAAAAGGTTCAATCGATATTAAACTGTCACAAAATCGGTTAAAATTAAAGAAATTTAAAAATTGATTGAAGCTGCTAAATAAAAATTAATCTGTTTATTTTGATTTTTAAAAACTAATTAGTTTACGAAAATTGACCGATTAATTAATAAACTGATCGATTTTCAACGAAAAAGATTATTAAAATAAATTGAACATAAAAATTGACCGGTTCAAAATTTTTATTATTAAACCAGTCGAACCGGTTAAGTTTTTATTACTTATAATAATAACAGAGCTATCAATCATATTTGCACCAATTTCCTCCATCTACCAAATACTCTTTGCCATCCAATTTTTCTTAATTACTATTTGTATAAAAAAAAGTGGTTCTGTTAATGAAGAATTTTTTCAAATAAAAATTATCATCCACTTTAATATTTATTGGACAAAAATTTCGTGGACAAAAATTTTATCGAAAGAATAACTACAAATTATAGTCTACTTTTAAAAAATAAATTTCTATTTTTATAAGAAAATTTAAACAAAGCATCTTTTATTTGCTTGTAAAGTATATATAAAGCCCTGGGTAGCACAATTGAGACATCGATAGGTTCTCTGCCCCTTCAGGATTGAACAATAGAAGTTTTAAGAATTCAAGAGAAAGTCACGACGAGACGACTCGTTTATCATTACGATAGGTGTCAAGTGGAAGTGTGGTGATGCATGCAATTAAGGCTTCCTAACAAACCGGTAGATTTAAACCTTATTCTTACATGATCCTAATAATTTGATCAGGTATTCGTCATCTATTTTTCTTGTTCAACTCGTTGACTCTATTGATTCAAGGGACCTGCCCCCATAGGCCTTTGGTGTGCCCTCCAGTTAAGAATTGAGGTCGCATATATATAATCTATGTTATACCAAAAAAAAAAAAATCAATCATATCCCACTTTCAAAAGCTTTTGAAGTTTCTAATACTTTATAAGTGCATATAAAATGAGCAACACCCTTAGTCAGTTTCTCTTTTTTAAAGATAGTTATAGTGTCACACACAACAACCTTAAAGCACACCAAAAGACTTTATCAGGTCCAGTCATGTCAAAAATAAAAAAGAAAAAGAAAATAAAAAAGCATCAAGGCCCCTTTATTCAAGTCATTAACTTTGGAGTTCCGACTGCATCGAGTTTTGGATTTTATCTTGGTATTTCATATAAACTAAATAAAATTAATTCTTTTTTGTGATTATAATTTTTGAAGTGTAAATTAATATATTTTTTTATGTGAGTTATTTAAAAACAACCTCTCTACTAATTAACGATAAAGTTGTGTACTATTAAAACTTGCTCAAACCTCGCTTAACAGCAAGAGTTTTACTTAGTGTTATTGTTATTGTAATAGTCGCTGAAAGCAAGTAAAATATTATTTATAGACCTTTAATCAAGTTTCAGAATCTTTGCCGATATTAATATGAATTAATTAAATGTGCAAATTAGTCTTAAAGTAACTGATAATGTTACTCATTTGTGACCAGAAGGTCACAAGTTCGAGTCACGGAAACAATCTCTTTTATAAAAAAATACAAGATGAAGGCTGCGTACTATTGGTGACCCTCATCCAACCTTCACAAAGCGGAGAGAGTGAGTTTGTTGT
This sequence comes from Erythroxylum kunthianum, assembly GCA_024582655.2. NCBI lineage: Eukaryota > Viridiplantae > Streptophyta > Magnoliopsida > Malpighiales > Erythroxylaceae > Erythroxylum > Erythroxylum kunthianum. Next base: position 205,371 of record JANIMX020000469.1, on the reverse strand, counting down.
GTTGTGTTATTTTAGTCTGGTTGAGTCATATGACTAACTTTGGAGTCATTAATTATATTATCATATTACTTCATCTGCATTTCCATGTGGAAGTTTCAATTGAATTTTTATGTGGAGTGACCAAATTCGAGTAGCTTTCATCTTGTATAATTGATCAATGGGTGTTCTTTGGACCATGTATTCATATAAAACACATCAATAAGATCTAGTCTTTACCTGCTAGTTCTTTGGACTGTTATGTGAACCAAAAACATCCCATTCCGAGTGATATTGAAGCAGAATAATGATGAAGATTGATTTTAAATTTCATATTGTGGATTATAATGCAGTTATAATAGTAATTGCGAATTATCTGAGCATAATTACTAAGAATGTGAGTATAATTACCCTAATAGAGCACAACCAAAATATTAGAGTCACGATTTAAATTTTTATTATAATTTTTTATTTACTTTAAAGGGTATCATAACTAATTGATTAAAATGTTAATATTAAATAGGACGAACATTTTTTAAAATTTTAAATTATTAAATTATTAAATATTTTATTTAAAATACATAATTTATGAGATATTATCAATGATTAAAAAACTCAATTGGTTTGGTCAATTCAACCGTAAAATTTTTGAACTATCTAACTTTTCAGTTCAATTTACTTTAATAACTCTTGTTGTTAAAAACCAATCAATTTATTAATTAATCAGATAATTTTTATAAATTATTAAGTTATTATAAACTAAAATAAATCAATTAATTTTTATTTAACGGTCTCTTTTTATAATTAAACTTCAAATTCTTCGATAGGCAATGTCAATTTCTTTCAATCATATTTCAAATTTCTTAATTTTATTTAATCTTTAGTCGATTTTATGTCAGTCTAATTCCGATTGAACCTTTTAAATCTTAAGTATCTTGTCTTACCAGTTTAACTTTCGGTCCGGTTTTTAAAATATTAGATATTATATGTATTTGATAATTTATTCAATACATATTTAAAGAATAATAACTAACAATTTTTTCTTCATAAACCCTCAACTTAGAATACTTGGAAACTTAATATAATGTGGAACACTTAGCTTTTGATCGCATCTATCTCCTCCATCGAACTCATAAACTTACATAAATTGGTGGGTTACCAAAAATAAAAAGTAACTCATATTACAAAGTCTCTCCACATACATTGAATTTGAAAAGTGAAAATATATATCTTATCATGCTTTGATCGTTAGTTCTTCCTGACCTGCCTTAGCTTTTCCTAACTTTAAGCTTTCACGACAAAGTTGACGAGAATTCATGTTTCAATCACTCGTATATTGCCTACCCTTTTGGACTCAGTCTAGGAAGGGACTTGTGGTCAACTTGTCCTTTTCTGGCACCAATACAATAACCTAAGATAAAGGTCACAAGTTATTGAAAAGCTTGTCCAGATGGATTGACCATAAATAACTAATGTGGTTTTGATCTTATACCAACCTAGAATCCAACAATCCTAATTCTTTTTTTGGTGGAACTTTTAAGCTTTCCCATGCAATAAAAAATTTAGTATCTAATTTTCTAATTATTATACTTAAATTTTTTATAATACTCTTATTTTATATCTTAATTTCAAGTTTTAGGAAGAGTTAACACCATTTTCAATAGTGATAGGACAAAAATAGGGTAGTTAATCTCCTATATAGATACTATAGTATATGTGAAAAATTAAAATGTAGGTTGTTGAGCTTTTCTTTAAGAAAAAAAACATCAAACTCATGTCCTATGCAAGTAAATAATTTAAAGTTAGGAAAGCTAAGGTCACGAAGGAGACAAGATAAAGTATTATTAAACAAAAGGCCATAATGAGACTAGCATGGTAATTTGCCTAAGAAGGACATAAATACTAACTATTTCATATTATATATAATAGTGAAATATATTTGCAAATTCTAACATATCTCTGATGTTGATTATTGATTATTTTCTTCAAGATTAAAGTAAATTATACATGTAATTCTAATTGATACTTTTTAAAATTAATTTTTTTTATCTAATTAATGATTTTTCCTTCTAATTTTCTAATTCAGATTATAATTATCTTCTTTTGAATACATACTAAATAAATTATAATTTATACATGAATTTGATTAATAGAAATGATAACTTCGGTTTATATTGAAAAATTATCTTCCTTCATTCTTATTTTATATCTTAATTTCAAGTTGCAGGAGGAGTACTTAAAACACCATTTTCAATAGTATTAGGAAATACACAGGCACAAGATTTTGTAGCAATGTGTGGTTTTTCTTCTATGTATAGATAATATAGAATATATGAAAAAGTGAAATGTAGGTTTATGAGCTCTTACTTTGAGCAAATTCATCAAACTCATGTCCTATGGAAGTAAAAATTTTAAAGTTATACAAGTTGTGGTCATGAAGGAGACAAGATAAAGTATTATTAAACAAAAGGGGCCACAATGGGATTAACATGGTAATTTGCTTAAGAGGGAGACAAGATAAAGTATTATTAAACAAAAGGGGCCATAATGGGATTAACATGGTAATTTGCTTAAGAAGGAGATAAATACCAATTATTTTTATATTATATATATAATAGTAAAATATATTTACAGCATCTAACACATTTACGTTCTCAATTAATTATAATTTTCTTTAAAATTAAATTAAATTGTATGGAATTTAAATCAGAAACTTTTTAAATTCAAATTATTCTATCTTCTTTCAAATACATATTAAATCAATTATTATTTATACTTAAATTTGATTAATAGTAACGATAACTTCCATTTAAATTAAAAAAAGTATCTTGCTATACCCTTATTTTTATATCTTAATTTCAAGTCCTAGGAGCAGTTAACACCATTTTTAATAGTGTTAGGACACACATAGGCACAGGATTTTATAGCAATATGTAGTTATTCTCCTATCTATAGATACTATAGAATATATGAAAAAGTAAAATGTGGGTTGTTGAGCTCTTCTTTGAACAAATTCTTCAAACTCATGTCCTATGCAAGTCAATATTTTAAAGTTAGGAAAGCTATGGGCACGAAGGAGACAAAGTAATTAGTAAACAAAAGGTCATAATGTGATTAGCATGTAATTTGCCTAAGAAGGAGATAAGCACCATTTTATCTTGCATTCGCTTTCAATTAATAATTTTCTTTAAAATTAACGTGAATTACGTTCATTCAATTCAACAATTTTTACGAGAAGTAACTTCACCATTTAAATATACAGTTCATAATATTTTTCTTTGTCTTCGATTGATTTGGCGTTGCATTAAGGAAGCAGATGTTTTTCATGTTGGCTACTTGAATTCATCAATTCAAGACTTTCAAGTGCTGCGGTCCCTTCGGATTGCTGGATGCCCCCTCCCTTGTCGAGGGTGGTTGAGGTCCGTTGGTTCCTCCCTTTGGTAGGCTGGTTAAAGACCAATTGTGATGCTGCGGCCCTTGGTTCCCCATGTTTGGCTGGTGTTGGTATTGTGTTTCGAAATTCCCGAGATCTAGTACTAGCTTCGGCATGAATTCCTCTTGGTTATTGCTGTGCTTTTGAAGCGAAACTGAGTGCGGCCATTATTGCTCTCAGACGGACTAATTTGCTTAGTTGGACAAATGCTTGGTTAGAAACAGATTCCATATATATATATCATTGCCTTAGCAACAGATCGTTGAGCATTTTTTTGAAGTGACACGTTTTATGGCGGTCCTGTCTTTACTATATTTCTTTGATCTCATTTAAGGTATCACATATATACCGTGAAAGTAACAAAATTGCAGACTCGCTTTCGCATTTGACCCTGCAAGTACAGGCGCCAACTTGGTGGCCAATACTACCGACTTGCTGCAGTACCATAGTTTCTGATCATTTGTCGAGTCGTGTGTGGTATAAGTTCATTACATAATTTCAATTGTTCCCATGGTTTTGTATTGACATTTTAATTTTTAATGTTATTTACGCTAGGGGGTAAAATAATGAATAGGTGCTATAGAAGTGTCAGCCTAGCTGAGATTTCCTAGTGCACCTCCCGATTGCTCTATGTAACATTTATATAAAAAACTTCACCATTTAGATGGAATATATATATAAACTCATTTATAGATTTTAACATCTTTTTGTTATCAATTAATTATTATTATTTAAATTAAAGTGAATTTCAATTTCATTCATTGTTATTCAAATCGACAACTTTTAGACTCTATAGGTAACTTCACCATTTAAATCACTTATGGGACTTCATATTTTATATAATGGAGTTTGGCTTGTAGTTTAGATTGCCTACCAATGCACGTAATTAAGGAAACACCAAACTCAAACAATATTTAATACTATATTAAATAATTAAAATGTCAACTCTAATTATATATATATATAGACAAAGAGACAATGAAAAGATATCAAACTTGACTTAAATTGCATTCTAAGATTTGGAAAAAATGTATATAAATCACTAGAAACCAAAGAAACACACGTACCCTATAGTAGAATAAGAACTTCTGCACTAGCTGAAAATCTTCTGATCTTGACATTACAATAATGGTGGATTAAGCCTAATTATAGGATATAATTAGGCTTAATCCACCATTATTTTAATTATTAGTTAGATACAAGGCGGTGAGAAGGACATTTTTAGAACAGTAGATATATGTATATGTGATGTTTTACAAAAATATTTTATTAAGAAAAAGAAAATATAACATACAATCACTTGCTAACGGATATATATCTTGTAAAATCTCAAAAATACTAATTATTCTAATTTTTTGATAAATTATTGATTCATGATTAATTATATATTTTAAATAGGTTAAAAGATATAGAAATCTCCTGTAGTTTAAGAAACCCTATAAAAGTTACCTAATCTTTGAAATTTTTGAAAAAAAAAATCTTCTAGTTTTAAGTTTTTTTAACCTGTTATCTTATATTTCAGTTAAAAAATACCGATAAAAAGCTTATAGTATAGATATTATATATGGACCAATCAAATATTATTTATATGACAATTTAACTTAGCTCTTAAACTCGAACTTAACTAATTGGATTTGAATCAAACTAATAATTGAATATGATTATCTTAAATTATTAATTTAATTCGAATTTAATTAGTTTTAGTTTAGTTTAAGAGTTGAGTTGAGTTACCATATTAGTTACATTTAATTATTTCACGTTTGATATTCATATTGTGTAATTGAAATCTAAGATAAATGGTTATTCCAAAAACCTGGAAACTAAAAGGAATTTTTTCTAATAATTTTAAAGATTAAATAATTTTTAAAAAAATTCTTAAAGTGGAGATTTATTTCTTTTACCTTTTTAAATAAATTATCTAATGAATTAAACAATATGAAATATAATTAAAAGAAATTGTCCTCACTCTTCAAAGAATTTGAAGTTTAATTGAAAAAAAGATATTGATATGTGAAAATTAATTATTTTATTTTAATTTATAATAATTTATTAATTTATAAAAAAACAACCAAATAATTAATAAATTGATCAGTTTTTAACAACAATAATTATTAAAATAAATCGAATTGAAAAATTTATCGGTTTAAAATTTTTACAGTTAAATTTAATTTAATTCAAATTTGATTAAGAAGTAACTAAAAATTCAGATTAATAATTTTTTGGGAGCTCGAACTTGAAAACAAAATTTGAGTTCGGGTTTGAATCTTATAATACTCTTGACTTTACCTGATACACTGCAACCATAGTTCCAGGGTCAGTACATCAACTTCTTCCATGTACATGAAATCATGAAGACTTCAAGGACCATGAATGTCTACATTCTTAAATATTCTACATTGTCGCATGCATTCAACTTTCTGGACCGGATACTTTCGAAGTTGGGAGGTTGTGATGCTCCAGATATATCTCAGGACATTACCTTGTAAGTTTGTCAATAGTTCTTTCTACTAGATGTTTGATTGAACAAGTCATTTTCTTAGATTTATGAATGGAAGAAAAATTAAAGAATATATTGTATAATAACTAAATAATATTATAGATAGATAAATAACAGTTTTCCCAGTGTAATTGAAGCTTATTTTCTCTGGCATTGATGGAGTATGATTTATGGTTTACATGAATAATGATGACAAAGAATGATAAAAAAAATCAGAGCCAGTTCAGAGAAACTTAAACCAAAATGGCTATGGTTTCTGAAGTTTATCAATTTGGCAGCTCAAAGGATTCATATCTACTTCTCTTTTACCTGGAAAAGAAGACTAAAGTAACGGTACTTAATGAGGAAACTATGAATCAAAGTTACATTAACTAAGGTACTCCGTAGTATCATTCAACAGATCCCAGAAAGAACTCAAGCAACTTCACTTCCTTGTCATCAAATTCATCCCAAGTCACCAACTCTCACCAGCACATTTTATAACTGAAGGAGTCAAGAAATGAAACTAAGCTAACAATACTGATTCTAGCAGAGACAATCCTGCATGGTAGAGGAAGTGAACAAAGAGATTCTTTAACTCTTTGGCATGTTACAAGAAAATCCCATTTGAACACTATAGATTCACTCTTCTGCATAATTTACAGACGGAATATAAGAACGTAAAGGCTATGGCAGTTCGAATAGATATTGCAGCATCGCTAAGGAAAAACAACAGCATGAAAAATGAAAGAAGCAGAAGTAATTACATAGAGAGTAAATATCAGAAACTTAAAAAAGAAAGTGATAATGTAGTATTGAAAAAGAAAAATCACAGATACGGTGTTGATTGGATATGTAAATTCTGCAACTGGAACTCGCATAAAAGGTAAGTCGGCGTAGTAAATTCTACAAAGGTCTACCTCCAGCATGAAGGATGGGAGTTTTCCAAATTGTGAGAAGCACTTCCTTGTATTGGAGTTAACAAGTCATCCCCTCTGTGCTTTGAAGCTAAACCAATAATGGAGAATGTGACTGGTAAGCCTGCAAGCCTGCTATAACTCCGAGATTGAGAAATCGCTTACCGTGTGCAAACCTGTGATACTAGACAAAAAAAGCTCCTGAGATGCATGAAAGAGTATCCTCACCATAGAGAGAACATAAGGGAGACAATGATCACAGTGCTGCCACTGAAAATAATCCATATATGCATCAGAGATAAGAGAATCTGATAATAAGGGTTAAGGATGGTTTGTTATCGACATCTTTTACTGTACTCTTTATTAAACTGCCTGCAAAGGTGGGGTACTTTTACAGGGGATGTCAGCCAGTATCTCCACATGACTTCTCACACTCTAAAAAAGCAAAGAGGACAAAAAGGAAAAGACAGAGAAAAAGAACCTAGTGATTGCAAGTAAAAAGGCAGCACTCGAAATGGCTATATCATACATGTAGCGCATCAGCCCTGTAAAACTTGTAAAGACCTTTATACCAGATACTGATGCACTCCAATCAATTATGAGGCATCAGAATCTACCTCTCAGAGATAAAAGACAACTATCAGTAAGTTTATGTCACATACAGCACATCTAGCCCATTTATCTAGTGAAAATGTCATTTTTCTAGCTGGTCTGAGTTGAGGAAACAGCAGGGGAGGAATCTTCAATCTTAACTCTGGTACCAATTGAGCCATCAGAGCCATTACTAGCTCTGTCAGTAGCATTTCCTTCTTTGCCAGGCTCATCCAAGCGGACAACTTGAGCAAAACTCTTGGACATTTGCTTCATGAAATCACTGGGTAAGGTAATAGAATTTGTGTGCTCATTTTCACTGATTACACCTACTGCCCCCAGACTGGCATGTTGCCTGGCCTTACGTTCTTGCATGACTTTTTGTCGGTTTTCATAAAAGTCAAAATCATCAAGAATGGACATATCCGTTTCATATATCTTGAATATGTTCAACATCTCAACACCCTGCTCCAGTTTCACCTACAATATTACAGTTGATTTTTAGCAGAAAATAAGACGCAAAGTTATCTGTTAAAAACAAAGAAACAAGCAAATAGATGTCATGCATAACTTCTGACAACTTCCCAAAAGATAAAGAGAATCTCTTTAAAACATGACTCAATGGAAAAGTAGCTAGCATCATTTAACGAGAGAATAATTCCAATACGTGATTGAAAATAGAAAAATGAATAATAAAAGGATGATGAGAACAAGAACTACAACAGACTTAAAATAGACAAGAGAATGACAACAGATGTTGAAGTTCATCAACAGGTCACACAAGCATGAGAATCGAAAGATGGAATTCTGCCTGTAGGCTTTGCCTTACAAGAACAAATAGAAAAAGAATATCCCTATGAAAATAAAATGCTGCTTAATTTCTAGCATTTCAAGTTTTGAGTAGCTCAACATTACATGAAAAATACATTCCAAGGGTAATAAAGAACAAAAGTACTAAGCCTCATCTTCAAACCAATAATTTCAAAATCCTGAAACAATCCAAGAAAAAACCATCAAACTCCTACCTCTTGTGTGTCTCGACTATTAGTGACAGGTTTGTTGTCATTATTTTCGAGCACAATGTGACGAAACTGACTATTAGGGACATCTTTGATAAAATGCCACTTGACAGGGAACTGTCCACTCCACTTATCTTGCTGCCAGAAATCCACACTCTTATCAAAGTCAACAGGTCCAACCATTTCAGCTACTCCACAGAACTGAGCACTGGCATTAACCTGCATAAGAAAGTGAAGAATAAGATTCTCAAGAAGGCTAGAGAACAAAGTAATAAAAGAACAAAAATATAGAGACAATCCAACAAGTACAACTTCTTCTATAGCTCGGGGGTGTCAATAATGAACTTATGTACTTGAAAAATCTAGGATAGTTGTAGGTAACCAAATCAAGAATAAAGCTTGAACCTTTAGTACACGTCTAGACAGCAGTTTATTAAAAGATTACTGTAGGTTCACTGAAAGTACACCACCTAGCACCAGTCATCATAGTCATCCAAGACTGTAGCTTGCAACAGTCATCACCAAAGTAACCTTACTTCTAGGAATTTGTGAAAATGGAACTTACAGAGAAGAAGAGAAAAACTGGGCAGGGTTCTTTTTCTTCTTTAGCTTCAAGATAGGCAGCATCAAGTTTTCGGTTCCCATTTGATGTGCTGGCCCAAACACCATATTTGATGCTCTTGTGAATGTTGTCCTCACTGTATGATTTAATGATGAAGAACTTGGCATCACAGTATTCAGTAACAAAATCTGGTTGGTTATATGATTCATCATGAACCTTGGCAGTGATCTTTCTATTTTTGTTACTTTCATCAGAAGAGCCAAGCTCATTTGTACTTTGATTCTTAGGCTTTGAGGCCCTTGGTCCACGGTTTTGCTCACTAAGGATATCAAGACTGTCATTGCAGCCACAAAGTGCAAGATTCCCCCTTCCCCACCATTTGCTACCTTCAGAAGAAAGCCAGCCCCGACTGTTTGTTCCCAAACCAGAAAATGATGCACCACCATAGTTAAACCCCTGATTAAAAGATCCATATACGTAGCCTCCGCTAAAGGTATTTGAACCAGATCCAAGACCTTGATATGATTGTTGTTGTTGAGAAGCCTGTTATAAAGTAGCAAGTCAGCAATTATGTTAAATTTAATACCTGCTTCATTGTAGGTATCATAGAGCTATTGACGCCGGTGGTTATTACTAACTAGACACTGCTGTTGGCCAACAACAATGAACAAGAAAATACACAGCATTACAAGTGAAACAATATTGTCTCAAAGTGCCCACTTACACAGTGTAAGCCTCCAATTACCTGCTAGGTGCCTAGAACTTACAACAAAATATAAGCACGGAGTAAAACTTTGAAGTATGGTCTAATGTACACTTCAAAAATTTTAAAAACTGGAAAGTACTTGGCAGGGAAGTTCACACTTGCTAGTGAGATACAAAATTGCAGCAAATGATTGCAAGCAAAATTCATCATCTGAAAGTCCACATCTTTAACAAACATGCAGCCGAATTATGAAGATTAATCAATGTCGAAAGGAACAAAGTTAACTGTGTTCTTAAGTAGACAAAGCACTGAAAGAAATGTCATCATAAATCTTTTCTTTCTAAAGCTAGAGGAACAAAAAAATTCAAGAAGTTAAAGTTTCTATGATCACCATCAGGGTAGAATAGCAAACAAGTAAACACTATATTTTCAAAAAAAAAAAAACAAGTAAACACTAAGAATGTCCAGCGACATAGAAAAGAGAACCAACCATTCGAACATTCTGACCAGTCGACCCAAATGAGCCAATTGGCTGTGGGGAAACTGCTGGTGATAAGGGAGTCAAAGGCCTGTGTCTATCAGAGGACTTGGACCAATCTGACCAAATTCCTCCAGACGTTAATCCATCAAACCCCTGCCTTGATTCATGAACACCAATAGTTCCAAGGTTTCCAGGAAAACTGCCTCTACCAAAAGATCCCACTGGAGAAGGATAACTAGGCCTTGGCCCAAAGACTACACTATCACTTTGTTGGTCAATACTTGCTAAGTTATTGATCTCTGGTTGTGAAACTGGTGATGGTGAATTGATATATGGCATACTAGGAGGACCTAGCTGCTGGTAGTAAGGTGGGCCAGAAAATGAAAATTGCTGAGGGGAGAATAACTGTGCATCTCCACCTAAAGATGGTCGAGGTGCTGTGACCGGAGAATATGGTCCAAACGGCATATGGGGACCATATGCAAATCCCGGATGGAATACAAGAGAAGGGTTTTCATTGTAGATTCCCTGCATAATTCAGACGTTAGGGAAGAATAAAGCAAATCAAATCACACACACTAAAGGGCAAAAAGGAAGAAAGTACTGACAGGTGATCCAATATCCAATCCCTCAGCATTGATATATGAAGGATATTCGTCCCATTCATTAGTGGCATTGCCATAACCTGGTTATTGAGATGTATGAGGAAGATCCCACAAACTTAATCTATAAAAGATAAACAAAACAAGAAGAAATATAATAGAATACAGCAAGCTTCATATTCCTTCAGAAACAGACCAAAAGGTTTTAAGAGTAACCTCTATAGTAGAAGGGCTGAGCCTGAGGAGCATAAAGGTTAGGTGGGTATATGGAACAATCTCCAGGTGAACCAAATGATCCCGGTTGACGTGCATTGTCCCTCAGATGACCTACATTGACAGATTCCTGAGAGGAAATAGGGGACACTGACGTCTCATTTTTTGCTGAAACAGGCTGATAAGAAAACAAACCATGTCATTTCTAAAGCAGTTTTGTAACTGATCTATTTGAAGAAAACAGCAAAAGTTTGAAGGTTAAGCGTAACTACCAGCCCTTTCTTGTTATCTGGTACAGCAGCTTTCTCTTCTGCATCCGTGAACAGTATGCTCAGTGACTAATAGAGTCTTATAAACATAGGGAGTAGAAATATTTGATCAATCCAAAGCTAAAATTGATGATACAAAAACTTGACGCTATCAATATGTGCGCACAAATCCAAACATGCACACCTAAGCACAGATGATAAAAGAGTAAAAAAATATTTTCAAGTGAAAAATAGGAGTCTACTTTATAATCTCAATTATATTTGTCAAATTATCAATTCAAGATTGAATGAATGACAGAACAAAGTCAATCGATCATGAAGCAGAACAATATGCATGATGCTAGAACCAAAATCTGCCAAATACTATGCTTGACTAGATATCACCTAAAGATTTCAAACATACAATAAACATTTAATCAGTTTGAGGAAGCATTGTCCTGCTGATCAGATATTAATTCCATGGAAATATTCCTCAAGCTTCTTAAAGCTTCAGAAGCTGCCAAAGTAGCAGAAGGTGGCTAGTATTCCTACATTAGTTAATCTAGAAGGTAATAGTATTATGACTCTAATTTTCATTCTACTGGGTGTTGTTGTTGTTGTATCAATGTAAAAGTTACTGTCTCTATTTGAAAAACCAAAGCATGTCTTTCTTCTTTATTTTAATATTCTAACTGGGAAACCCTGTTGGATGAACTTCCAAGCTACTTTCAATTCAGCCAACAAACACTAAACTTTGAACTTCATAAGATTTGGCAAGCAGAATAAACCCAAACTTTATTAAAGGCAGCAAGCTGCAGAGCATGAAATTCAAGTCTGAAAGGAAGCTGTCTCAAAATTTTCACTCAAATATATCAACACTTCACTTCTCCTTAAATCCTTCAACTTCAGGCGGAAAATACCCTTTGCTTCTAGTTAGTAAAAGTATTTAACGCCAAATATAGTTTAGGGAAGCTCATGCTCATCTCAGAAGCATTTTGCAATTTTATGTCTCCTCAAGTCGCGTTTCCATATCAAGACTACGATACTCTGTTGTGATAACTTTATACATGCTTTAGATTCACAAAACAATTACAATGGAAATTCAAGATCACAGTAAAAAGGTCGTCACTCTGCCATGATTCTAAATTTCTGAATTTCAGCATCTAACCTTTGAAAATCACGAGTCACACTAAAAAATTATCTCAATTCAAGCCTATCTCGTGAAACAGATTTGTTCAAGAACATGCATCCATCTCTACAAACAATACAGACATGTCATGGAGATCAGAAAACTACTATTCCAGTTCCATCATCATTTCTTTGATATGGATAAAGCAAACTGAGAATCAGATCTTGACAAAAAAATACACTTATCAACCACCCAGCAATCCAGATCAAACTCTATCGCCATATCCAAATTCTATCGAGCACTAAAGTTTGCATCTTTATTGAAAAGATACCACCAAATGAACGAAAAATCATCATTCACAACCCATGAAGCCACCGACTAATCCATTTCCACTTCAAAGATAAAGAAAAACAACATAGACCCAGAATTCAACATCCCAAGAAAAGCTAAAGGGAGAAGAGACCCTTTTGAAATCTAAATCAAGATCACAACTTGAAGACATGGATGTCAATATATTGACACATACCCATCGAAAAAAAAAAAAGAAGCTAAAGTTGGGTTCTTGAGGTACCAACGATACGATCCGTTGCTTGTGATTGGGTTGCCGCCATGAATCAGAAGGAAGATCTCGTGCCACCCAGAATCTAAGCAAAAGACACAGACAGCATGTACCTATACCTACAGATACTATATATGTATAAAAATCATTAATAGGATAACTTTTTGTATAACAAACAGGAACAAGTTTCTTACTTTTCTCCGGATCAGTTTGTTTAGAAAAAAATTTAATAACAGAATAACAAATAATATGTTAATTTAACAAATAAAATCAAAGACTCGTGCTTTATATAACGGTGAAAGCAGGTGAATTTCCAACAAGTACAGCAGTTACAGTGAAACAGATAAAACAGAACTTGGATAATACCCACATGTGCTTTTCAAGTCTGAACTAAACTTTTCTCCATCTTCTCTTCTGTCTTGTCGTGTCTTTTCAATTTTTCATTCTCTAATAAGTGTAGTTTCGCTGGACAAAATAGCGGAGTAGAATAAAATTAAATGAGATTAATTAGTATTATATTGTAATATGTTTGGTACTGTAGAATTAAATATTGGACTATATTATTTTATGTTTGATATAATACTGGACTAAATATATGATAAAAATATTATTTTCATAAATTATATTATAAATTGTAATAAATTATATAAGATTAATTTAGTAATTTTTATTTAAATTTATTTATTTATTTATTTTATTTTATAAAATAGTTATGC
>JANIMX020000469.1:84428-96157 GCA_024582655.2 Erythroxylum kunthianum | reverse complement strand
AGCTTGAGTGACATCTTTTTTTCACACATAATTCCTGATGCACTTGTCCATTTTAGTCACCATGTTCTGATCCGGTGAACTATGTCTTCATAAATCTTTCCATTACTATGGATAATTGATTCTAGATATTTAAAACTCTCCTTTTGTGGTTTAACTTTTGAACTAATCTTTTCCTCGACATCGGTAACCATTTTTTGGCTCGAAAAGTTACACTCTACATACTCCGTCTTAGTTCTATTCAATCTAAATTCATTCGACTCTAACGTATCCCTCCAAAGTTTTAGCTTGATATTGACCCCCTCTTTTGTCTCATCCACTAAGACAATGTCATAAAAAAACATCATATATTAAGGCACACCCCCTTGGATATTCTTAGCGAGTTCATCCATTACTATTGTAAACAGAAAGAGGCTTAAAAAAAGTCTTGATGTAACCCAATATCTACAAAAAAAAAACTGCTCAGTATCTCATCTTATCGTCCTAACTCTAGTTTTTACGCCTTCATACATGTCCCTAATTATTTGAATATAAGCCATAGGGACTTCCTTGATTTCTAAACATCTCCACGTGATTTCCATCGGTATCCTATCATACGCTTTCTCTAAATCAATAAACATCATGTATAAGTTGCGCTGACTTACCCTGTAATACTTCATTAATCTCCTAAGAAGATACAATGCTTTTGTCGTGGACCTTCCTTACATGAAGCTGAATTGGTTTTCTAAGATAGAAGCCTCATTTCTTATTCTCTTCTCAACCACATTTTCCCATATCACAGAAATTCAAGTGCCATAAATAAATAAGAAAAAAATAATAAAAGAGGGTTAAATATAAATTTTATTAATTGCAATATTTTAATAAATTAGTTTAATCAGAATTTGCTTTCCAAATTTAATGGTTATGTAAAATTAATTACTCCATATTTATGTCATCTATCATATAGCATTGTCAAAACATTAACTTCATTAAACATTAAAAGGTTACAGTCTCTTCATTGTCTCTGAGAGCAATTGTTTATTTGGACATATACATGGGAATAGATCTAGATTCTTGTAACCAAGATCATCGTATGCCTATCCCAAACCTCACTGTACGTAAAACCTGAAGCCCATTCAAAGACATCCAACAATGTCCATGTAAAGTATCCCTTCACATTCACACCTTGCCTGCAATAAAACACCACAATCTTTAGGTTTAACCTTTCGGGATCGGTAGGAAAAAATTCCGGCATAAAGTTTATATATATTCAGTAACATCATATCTTAACTTAAAATTATAAAGTATTGGATTATAAGCTCTATTTTTATATATAATTTACTTTTAGTTCTCGCTCAACCTACAGATAATGCAATTTAGATCCAAAATCATGAATCTTTGTTCATCCAATTTAGCCATCTTAACTTTGATATTAATGAAAAATTTCGAGAAGGTTTGAAAAAAAATTAAATTAAGTTTAAATGAGTTCATATACAATCTCAAATATCCTATAATACTTTATTTTTACATATAACTCGTTTTATTCTTTTTTTTCGATGTAGAACAATTCTATAACTTTGTTATCTGCCTTCCTTTCCAATGATAGAAATTCCTCTTCATAGAGTCGAACCATCATGCATGGTACTACTTGTGGTAGTAAATGTCCTACAACCCCATTAGGTACAATAGTCTCAGGCTTGCATCGCCTGGTCCAGGTTTGAGTACCTGATAAAAGTACTTACTTGATGGCTTCTTGGACGGACGTGAGATGACTGAAATAGTAATCGATCCTCCATTCATCAGCTAGCTGCTGCTCGAGTGGTAAAGTGATGTTATTGATTTCATCAACACCTGAACAAGATTTAACATAATAGTTATAATTATTCATTATCAAACAGTTCATCCATGGATTAATCAATCTGAACTAAAATCAATTACCATTTTCTGTTATGTAAATGGTTGAAGGGTTGTAATATTTCTTGGCATGTAACAGCAAATTCCTGAGTCCAGTTGGAGAATAGTGAAGCCAAAACGAACCTGCCTGGAACGTTTAGTTGAAACAGACAAAGAGTAAGTTCTCCAAATCCTGAAACATAATGATTTTGTTAATGTGACAAAGATAATTGGTACTCACCGGTCTACCAATTGGCTAACCATTACTATCAACTATACATGTACATTGAATGTAAAAATTAGCTCGAAACTTACTGATAAAAAGAGATGAAACAACAATGGAGTTGTAGGAAAAAAAAAAGAGAGTTGGTGAAGCTGTTCTTACAGGAAATATTAACACGACTATCTGTTTAGTAGGATGATTTTGAGTAATTTGATGGATTGTCAGCTGCAAACATAGCAGTATAATAGTTCATTCCCAGAAAATCAAATGAACCTTTGACCATATTGGATTGCTCTTCTGTGAACTTGGGCAATCGTTCTCTGACAAGAGACTTCATTGTGATCGGTTTATGTATGTTGTTCATGCTACTGTATCTTAGTGCTATTTTTTTAATAAAAGTTTAAGAAAAGAAACTTTTCTGAACAATTAAAACCCACAATTTTAAAGATAAATGGTTGTTTTAAAATTAATTAAACCACTAGGAACCTCCTTATCTTTGAGTAATATAAAAAACTCACCATCCTAAAGTAAAATTCACCATTCTCTCTGCAGCTATTTTGTCAGCTTCAGAATCAGTTTTTGGTACAAACCAATCTGATACTAGAGTGATTGCTATTTGACCTTGTTGAGTTTTCTGCATAAATTCAAATTTAATACATGTTTTAAAACCCTAAACTGATATGTAATTAACATATTATTCGAGATCATAAAAATGATTTAAGTGATTAGAACAATAAAAGATACATAAAAATGTGTTGAACCTTATACTTTTCTCTGTACAATTTGACAGCAGCTGCATGAGCAAGAAGGAAATTGTGACCTACAATGTATGGCTCAGTACCTGAATCACCTTCTGTACAGTTCACAGTTCTTGGCGGTAATGGTGTACATCTACCAGGTGCTTGAACACCAGTGGCATAGCCTTGTAAAGTAAAAGTGGTTGGTTCATTTATTGTTATCCAATTCTTGACTCTATCACCAAATTCTTTGAAGCATATATCATTATAATTACGAAAATCATCCCTGTATAATGAACATTCCCATCAGCATATGCTTCTGAAATGGAAAATCTGAAGGCATCTACGCCCATATTTTTCATCAGGGCAACATCTTCCTATAACACAATAAACAACAGAATGTGAAATTAATTATATAATGTTAATGCAAAAGGTATCATGAAAAAGTATAACGATGTCCCTCATTCCACATTGAGCTTGATGGTGTCTTCGGGTGGTGGTTGCCAATAATGAACACATTGTGGTTGTTGAAAAAGCTCGCAGATCGGTTGAGGGAGCCTCCCTTTTAGTACAGCTTTGTTGAAAAACCTGGATACTTGCGAGTAAAATTATCCCATGTTATCGGTCCTTTGTCACCTTCATGGGATATATATAATCTTTTTCAAATATGAGACAAAAAATTTAATATTGATAGTTATTAACAATTTTTGTCACATAATTGTAAGTTTAACTTAAAAATACTTTTTCACAAATATCTTAATAGAGATTCTCAAATTTCAAGTCGATGAAACCTAATTTAATTTGTTGATTTCGGATTATGTCAATTTCAAATCTGATTAATTAATTCATCATAATTAATCGATCTAAAAAATTACTAAATCCAAACCCGAGCTCAAAAAATCAGATTTGATCCATTAATTATGAATTGAGTACAACCGAACAAAATTTCTATTCTTAAATAGAAAGTTAACCGGCGTCTCTAAATATAACAAAGTAATAGAAGTTAGACCTAATTTACTGTCCTTAAAGACAAAGTTAATAGATGTTTTTAAATATAATAAAATTTGGAAACAACCTTTTTACTAGTTAAGGTAAGTCTGTGTATTACTGTACTTTTTCAGACCCCACGTGTTAGCGAAATTTTTACTGAGTGTTATTGTTGTTGTTGTTATAAATATAACAAAGCAAACCACTCATGAGCAATAAGTACTTAGCAATACAATCACCATATAAATAAAAGTCTAAGGTTAGGTGTATTAATGGCATGATGGGAACAACTCGTGAGTGACAATTGAAGAACGTTTTAATAATGTCATATGAAAGAAGATAACACACAAACTATAGGAAGGACAAGACTTGAAACATTGTCTTTCACTGAGGAGACATTAGCTCGGAAGTCAAACCAATTCTCAAGAATAACATAAGCAAAGACAAAAACGTGTTTTTTTTCTTTCATGTCCTCAACTCCAAACTTTTTGATTGCTTGAGATTAGGTTTGGTTATGTTCGGCTTAGTTTGGTCTTGTCCGAAGTCAATAAGCCAAGTCTAGGGATCGGTCTAAAATTCAGCTCGAATAATTTGAACTCTTCTAAAATAATGTCATTTTAAGACACATCTCATTAGGATAACATATGCGAAGACAACATTTTTTTTTATGTACTCAAATTTTTTGATTATTGAAATTATTGGTAAATTAAGCTCGACTTAGTTCGACCATGTTAGAAGTCAACAAGTTAGGTCTAGGGATCGATCCAAAGTTAACAATTCAAACTCCTCCAAAATAATGTTGTTTTAAGTCAAACAATTCACTAGAATAACATGAGCAAAGACAAAAGTCTTTTTATTTTATTTTATGTAAACTCCAAACTTTTTGATTTCTTGAGACTAGGCTTGGTAAATTAAGTTCGGCTTAATTTGATCTTGTTTGAAGTCAATCTAAAGTTTAACTCGAACGATTCAAGCTCCTTTAAAATAATGTTGTTTTAAGTCAAACAATTCACAAAATTAATAAAAACAAATTATTGCTTACTTTTTTTATTTTTTCCTACTATATACTCAACTCTAAACTTTTTGATTACTTGATATTAGGCTTGGTAAATTAAGTTCGGCTTAGTTTGACTTTGTACAAAGTCAATAAACTAGGTCTAAGGAATGGTATAAAGTTCAAGTTGAATGGCTCACACTCCTCCAAAATAATATCATTTTAATTTAACTCGTAAAAATATCATTTTAATCTTTAAATTTAAGAAACTCAAAAATAAAATAACATCGTTTCGGCCAACTTAAGTTATGACTTCTTGAACCTAATCGAACTCGAACCGCCTAGCTCAATCCGACTTATTGTCAACCCTATTATGAGTCGACATATGAGTCTTAATAATCTGAGAAGGATAAGATGAATTTAAATCGAAAGAGTGCTAAAAAAACACAAAACAAATTCAATATCCCCACTTATAAGGATTGAATTAAAGATATCAATTGTACTAAACTTCTCCTTGTATTTTTATAAAGAGGTTATTTTCGTAACTCAATTTCGTGACCTTTCGATCACACAAAAACAACATTAATAATTGCAATTGCTCCAAGCCTCGTCTTCAAAAAAGAGTGCTAATCAAAGACTATTTAAACTTAGTAGTTGAATTAAATCCAAAATTTAGTTATCTGTTCAACTCAACTTCTTGAAAAATAGCTTATGAGGAGATACTCTAAATTAAATTCTCGTAACTACCATCATTAAATTCAATTAGAGATTTCTTTACACTAATACTTTTTACTCTCAATAACTAGAGCATCAGAGCATGTGTTTTTCTCAGGAACAACCCCGACACTCGGACTAATTGATTTTGCAGGCCTGAAGACAGTCCGACAACGCTCCGATTAGTCGATTTTGCAGGCCTGCAGACCTGAAAACAGTCCGACGAACCTCTTCAAATTCAGTCTCCATCAATTCTCATCTGTTCTGACCGGGATTCAGGAAGCGGAAACTAGCATTACTTACCTTCCTGTTCCATTTCAGCTTCTATTCAACAGTTCAAGATAAATGAATAATTACAGTGCACATATGGCAATAACCTCAGACACTTCTAGTCAGGACTTTCCATTAAACTTTTCTAGCTCACCAACTTCAAATTTCACTGAATTCTCACGTTTAACTAGCAATCCAGACAGTAAAATAATGCCAAACAAGTGATATCAAACACCAAAATTTCGAGTGATATCGAACACCAAAATTTCGACTCGGATCAACTCTAAGCAGCTAGATAAATTGTTACAACAAACAGAATTCTGCATTTGAGAGTCCTAAGATACATAACTATAGAAACTGAGAAAGTAGCTCTGACTTCTCTACCTTTTATGATCAACTAGAGTTCAAAAGAACAGTATATGTCATCCAACTTATAAGCTGTATTGCAGACCATGAAAAATTGCTGATTTCTACCAATTAAAACTGATACAGTTCTAAGGAATTAATGAACAAATCAACAGAACTAAACATATTATGCAGAACATATGATATGGGACAGAAGTGAAACTGTAAACCTTAATAGCATTATCAAAAATTACAGCAGTAGAATCAGTATAAACTCTCAATTCAAGCAAAAAGAGATTAGTAAGAGAGAACTGCCAAAATGGTAATCAAATAATGAACCGATACGATTAGGGGTTTACTGGTCCTGGCACACTGTGTCAAAAGTTAAAAACCCACCATAGAAGCCAATTTCTTACTTGCACTCCACACCTGCCTCAGCAGCTCGACGAGGCTTACTTTTTCTCCTACTTCCATTGTGTCGAAATCCGTTAGACTTGATAGAATCATCAGTGCTTGACCTGGTTCCAACATCATTTTCTTCCTTTACAGTATCTGCTTTCTCCTTTGATTGTGAGTACCTCTTCCTCTTCTTTCCATTTTCAGTCACTGCTGCAACTTTTATCTCTTTGCTTATGGTACCATCTCTTCCATTCTCACAATCTTCATCTTCTAAAGTTTCAACTTCTTCTTCATCAATGTCATCCTTTAGTGGCTTTTGCGGCCTTCCCCGTCGCTTCTGCGCAGGAATTTTTTCTTCCTCACCACTTCCCGTATCTTCATGATTTGTAACAGATGACTTCTTTCCCTTTCCTCTACCTCTACCCATAACTTATCTTTTGCAGAAACAACTCATAGAAATGAAGACTATTTCTGTAAGAACAGAACATAAATAGCCCAAATTGTTGATTAAGCAGATCTCATGGAGTCATAAGTAAACAAATGTAAGCAAAATGCTTCTCTAATTATCAATCTCAAAAGGGTTAGATCATTATCAGCATCAACTGCTTAAAAGAACAGTATTTGCAGAAATGGGGCTGCTTGATTAAGCAAATAGGTTCTAGGATAAGTGGTTCAAGTGCTCTTCTTTTCATAAACAAGAACATCTGCCTGAATCCAGATATCAATAAAAGCGTGCAACTTTAGTTTCCCATAATCTAGAAGTACATCAGGAGACCGTCAAAAGATCTGAATCTATTGAAAGAAAGCAATTTTCTGCTTGTAAACAGAGAAAAATCGCAGAATTCGACATTTTCTTAGAAATTTATGCTCAGACTATGGTAATTGAACTTCAAATAGCACAGTTATTACTCTCTCAACCCCTATTAGTAAATTTCTTAAGAACAAAATCATGTCTTTTCACAATAAGAGATTAGCAAAACAGTTAAAAGAAACGAACACAATTCACAGATACGGTGAAATCGAGAGGGACAAGCAAATCTAAATAGAAGCTGAAGTAGGGTTTATAAATTAGCTGTTCAGAAATCAAGGAACAGAAGCCAGAATCACATCCTCTTCAATGATACAACAGCTTCTTGTAAAGCAATCTAGAGCAAGATCCATAAAAAGTTCCAAACTTTCTGTTCTTTTGTATATGAAACTTGTAGAGTTTGTGCTAAACATGGAATGAAAACAACAAGTTTCAGCTTTGAAATCTAACAAATACTAAAAGCAAAAACGCACACAAAAGGGAACATAACAAAGAAGTGAAACTAACCTGGTAAAGAACAAAAGCTGTTTGAATCTTCAACAAATCCATTGCTTTGAAACTGTTAAAGAAAGCAACAAAAACTCAGAGCAGACGAAGGCCCAGATAGGCTGTTTATTCAGAAAGTGACAAAAAAAAGACAAGATTTTTAAAGGCTATAACTATGATCTAAAGAAGAAACTCAATACCCAGATCAGGAAAACATTTGAGATTCGAATATGACAAGGATTTGGATAAAATAAGGCACTTTTATAGAAGCAACCCCACAAATCCCATGGCCAAGTGAAAGATACAGAGAGTCAGACAGGAAGATGGGAGCTAAGAGTGAATAGATACATTTTGATTGGCTATGGAGTCTGTGTGCGACTCTGTATACTGTACTTAGTTGAAATGTTAATCTCTCTCTCTCTGTGTTAGTGTGTTGTGAGAAAACTTGTTTCAATGGCAATGTGATCCATTGGATGAGTTAGAGCAAGTGGACATGTTATGTGTAAGCTTAGCTTAGTTCCAACATCTGACTAGTAGGTCAGAAATTATCAATTTATCATTTAAAAACATGAGACTTCTTTTTAAAAGAAATTTTTAATTTTTAATATTCTAGAAAAAATTCTTATAACTTTTAATTTTTCAAAAAATTCTTTTTATTAAATTATCGTTAAAAAATTATAGTGAAACATGTGTAGTATTATTATTAATGCACATCACCTAATAAAATAATATAATGTTGGCATGATAAATTCGTTTTAAACTAATTAAATTTACTTCATTAATAAATTAAGATAATAATTATTAATTTTAATCATATTTAATTATTAGTTTTATTCATATCACATGTATTGCACTATTATTTTCTAACAAAAGTTTTAAGTGAAGAAATTTTTCTAAAAAATTGAAAATCATAATTTTTTTTTGATAAATTTAAAGATTAGATAAATATTTTAAAATTACTTAAATTATAAAAAATTATATCTTTTACTCACAATTATAATTTTATATGCTTTTAAATTCTTTTTGACAAAAAATCATGATGAATAATAAAACATAAAAATATTGTCCCTAAAATTATTTGATTGTTGTGACTCTGCGTTTTGTGACCTGACACCAATTGACAGAGACATAGTTTTTTGTTCCTTCTTTAACCTAATAATAAAAGTTTTTGTGCCAGTGAAAAGATCTATACACGTCCATAAGACAAAAATATCCCCACATAATTGGCTTTATTTTTATTTTTTAATAACTAATTTCATTAAATATTTAGACAATACATTCTTTTACTCCTTATTTATAGATTAAATTTAAAAAATACTAATACATATCATTTATTTTAAAATAATCAATTAATTACATATTTCCAATCATATTATACTGCAAGGGTATTTTAATCATTCACACAGTTGTTCTGTTTTGTTCTGTCAATTACAACCAAACACTCAATTGTCTCTAATTTTTATTATGTTTTATTTCCGGTTGTTATGTTATGTTCTGTTTCTATATATGAATCATGACAACCAAAAGTAGGGTAAGAGACATGTACTTATCTGTAATATCCATATTACAACATTATATCTTCATTTAATAGCTTCATGCCTTACTTATGACTTGGTCGCTCTCTCAATGTTTGTATATACATTTAATGAGTGACAACCCAATTTATCAAAAAAGGGTAAAAAGTTGTATCGATGACACCAAAGGGTAGCTGAAGTAGTAAAGGAAGTGGTAAATGGAGAGGTTAATTCCAAGAAAAACATGAATAAGAATCAACATCAAGCTCTCCACTTTCTTGTAATACTTCATAGACATCATAAATCCAGTTGATATTCATGATATATTCATGCATTTCTCAATATATTTACATGTTCTGAAATGGTACACAAGATTCCTGGTGGTTGAGCATGTTCCCTCCTTTCATGTGAACATCATAAATCCAACCTTTTTTTTTGGGGCTCCATAAATTTCATGATCTTTGTCCAGTCGGAGTAATGATATGCGAGATGCATTCTTCGGGAAGAAATACACAAGAGGATAAGTCAGGAGTTGATGGTAACAGCTGGCTGTGAAGTATCTGATTGATAGAGCATGTGGTAATGAGAAAAAGAAGACATGAAATTGATTCTTGATAAGAACTAAGAAACATTGATTGTTTAGCAAAGCATAAGGTGAAGTTTTTGTAGGAGGAAGCTGAGAATATCACTATCTTGCTTTCTGAATTCCCATGAAATGTAAGAAATAGATGTGGAATGAGTTAGATTGTGCTGAGAATTGATGCAGGATCTGGAGGAATGGAGACTGGAGCAGCACCTTCAAGCATTGCCACCACTTTCTTCATCGTAGGTCGTAAAGATGGATCCTCCTGAATGCACCAGATTGCAACCATCACAAATTTCTCCACCCTTTTCATGTCATACAATGCCTCCTCATCGTCCTTCACCAGCAGATTCAATGTTCCTGCCTGATAGCAATCATATGCCCAATCTACAAGTAATGTCTGACATTCTTCTGTCAGATCGAGTTCAACGTTCCTCCGACAACAAACCAGCTCCAGAAGCAATATGCCAAAGCTGTAGACATCAACTTTGACAGTAACAGGCATGTTCCTGAACCATTCAGGTGCTACATATCCTTTGGTTCCTCTAATGGCAGTAGTTGTTCGAGTTTGGTCTGTCTTCAAAAGCTTGGCAAGTCCAAAATCAGAGATTCTTGCTGTCAGAGACTCATCTAGAAGGATATTCTGAGGCTTGATGTCACAATGTATGATCTGAGTGCTGCATTCTTCATGGAGGTAAAGGAGGCCTCTTGCTATTCCATAAACAATTTGCATCCTTTTGTACCAGTTTGGCCTTGACCCTCCTAGCAGGAAATCAGCTAAAGAACCATTGCTCATGTATTCATACACCAGAAGACGATGTTGTTCCTCATTGCAGAATCCTAGAAGTTTTACCAAATTTTTGTGATTCGTTCGGCCAATAGCATTCACTTCAGTCTTGAATTCCTGCTCACCTTCATCCACCTTCCTTTCCAACTTCTTCACCGCAACAAGTTCTTTGGTGTCATTTTGCAGAACCCCTCTATATACAGTTCCAAAAGCTCCACTACCCAGTTTTTCCTTGAATCCTGACGTAGCTACTTCCAGTTCATTGTAACTAAAACTCCTTGGACTTGAATCTGGCACAATCTGGGAAGTGTGAACTATTTTTGGTTTCTGATGCTTTGCTCGAGACAAGAAAATGAAGACTGCAATCAGTAAGAGAGCATTTAGAAGCATGGAGCTACCTAGAAGCACTGATCCAGTGATGATCAGAGTTGGTTGACCTTTCTTCTTTGAACCTGAGCCTGTATCAATCATGGAGTTTGGTTTTCGTACCTTTATCAGGGCTTTTCCTCCAACACTATCATCAGTTTGACCATTTGAAAGAGGCGATTTCTTCTTCCCACAATTCCCATCTCTGAAAACGGCTACATCACAGAAACAATCACTCAAGCAAGCTTGTCTACACCAATCCTCGTTCCGTGATTCAAAATATTCGTATTCGGACACTGGCCAATCTGTGTTGGGCATCTCAACAAACTCAAACTGCTCAGCATCTTGGGATGCTCCATCACAGTTTTGTGAAACAAAGTTTTGCTTGCAACCTTTGCTAACATCATGCGAGTCAATGAAAACATAGCCAGGTGGGCACTGACAAATTGGTTTCGAATCGTTTCCTAATGTGCAGTAGCTATTGAAACCACAAGCTCCACTACCTGTTTGTGATCCAATTCTCAGGCAGATATTTGATGGCATGAAAATCAAAGTTGTCCAGGCCATAGGCCACCTTCCACTACTTGAAGCAGCATTCCTGGGGTAGACATAATGTCTGAAAGGCCCATCATAGTCAACGGTTGCCC
>JANIMX020000469.1:15373-31571 GCA_024582655.2 Erythroxylum kunthianum | reverse complement strand
GATGTAGAAGACAGAAGCTACCTATATTCTAGGTTGAATTATGTCTCTTGAACGGATCTTTATCTCATGGTGGCTACAATGTGGAGAAGAAATGAGAAAATGAGCAAGAATTAAGGTAAAAGTTTAGCTATCAGAACTCTATAGCCACTTTTCATGCTGTTCTGTTAGACAGAACACAGTAAAGATGTTTTCAAGCAGGCCACAAATATTCCATTGAACATTATATAACATTGGAAACTGATCATCTACATTTGAAGATTGACCCTTCCAAAGACTTAACAAGACATTCAAACGGTTGAAAGCTCATGGTACATCACTTAAGAACCCAAATTACAAGCTAAATCTTTCTAGGGTCTGCTTGTAGCTTTCACTTTTCTGAAGAACAGCTGCCTACATGACCAAACAGACAAATGTATCAATAAAGCCAAAAACCCAAGTTTCAAAACAGAATAGTAACTAGCTCTCAGAGGTACAATTTACATAACAGTGCTCTTTCAATGGAAAACCAAGAACAACCACAAGTTCAAGAAGAGTGTGCATAAAAAAGGATTAGGGGAAAACCACCCTTAAACATCAAAGATGAGAACTTTAGAAAGATAAAGAAGAGAAGATTAATAAAGTTTCGATCTTTCAAACACATTCCAAGCATTTATACTACACCAAAAGATGGAGCAAGAGCTCACTCACTTAGGGATCACATCATGTGAACCAGAGACCCAAAGGCGATAGAGACGAGGACGAATTTGGAAGCTTGGCAATCCTGAAACGACATCGTTTTGTTTCTTGATAATTTATATTCTTATAATTTATATATAGATAATAAGTTATATTCTTATATCTTATATTTTTAATTAATAATTAAGTGGACCTTGACAAGAAAATTTCCAAGATATCTTTTTTTTTCTTATTCCTTTTTGTTTGGCCAACAAGAAATATGAAGAATTAATCAGCTTAAATTTGACTTCAAATCAAAACTTTCTGAATTCAACTTTTTCATTTAACCCGACCTGAAATTGGATCGAACTTTTGATCACATTTGGACTTCTTGAGAACATTTTGGAGCAAGATTAGACCTCATAAAGTCCGAATCTGACCCGACTTATTATCATACATAAATTAACTCATCATTTTAACACCCTTTGTTCCCTATGAAATCAATCACTGATAATAAACGAGTAAGAATCTTAATGAGATGAATTTCTCTAAAAAGCAGCAAAACTCCACTTTTATATTCTACTGTTTTGAACCATGCAGTTCAGACATTACATGAAAACTTGTGTTAAGATTATGATGCTACAACAACAATTAAATGTTAATCGTATTTGCATAATGACCAATCCGATTTAGCTAATATATACAAGAAGCTGTTTATCTGGAGGTATTTGTAGCTGAAGCAACTCAAGAAGAGCAAGAAAGCATGCAAACGCCTGGCCGATAGGCCCAGGCCGGTGGCAAACGAGCATATTTTTCCATCCCTGGCTGCTCATCGAAAGGCCGCTCGATCAACTTGAGCAGTTGTCTCACTTCTCCAAAGTCACCTATTTCAGCTGCATCAATGGCAGTTTGGCATAAGTAGTTCCGAAGCACATATTTCGGATTTACTGAATCCATCTGGGATTTCCTCTGTTCATCTGATAGGTCACTACCACGCAGCTGCAGAAACAAAAAAGTCCGATACCAGATAATAAATACTAGGCAGAAATATATCAACTCATCCTTCATCCTGTATCATTTCAATACAAAGTTTTTCGGTTTTTTGGGTACGAGGTGTAGATTGGATAGTGGATGTGATTCGGAACAAAAATGAAATGGTAGGATCTAAGATATAGAAATAATATGGAAAGGATCTTTCTTTGTGCTCTGATATTAGAAAAAACTCGTGTAAACTATTCCAGAAACCTTCCTTACCTCCTCCACATATGATTGCACCCAATTCGTCCACGCCTCTTTGCGTTCCTGGCCAATATCTAATAGAACAGCCTTCAGAGTAACTAGCAACTCTTCTGGTGGAATATTTGGATCCGTTTTGATATTTGAAAGTGATCGGAAAAAATTTGTGTAATCAACCTTATCTACCGCCATGTTATTAAGGAGTTTATTTATCAACTGTTTATTATACTTGGGAAGTCCAAGCTTTTTAGCCATTATAGCTTGATACTCGTCCATGAATTTTGATCCATATCTGCAAAATTGAAGAAAGATCAGCTTTAGAAAACTGCAACAAACAAAAAAAACTATCTCTTACATGTTAAGGTTACAGTACCTTTCCATTGCATAATTTGCCTCTTTATCATTTATCAACTGGGCTGCTAATAGAGTAGATGCAAACTGGGCAATATTCCATAAGCCAATATCTGGCTGATTTGCGAAACAGTATCGTCTACCAGGAAGATCAGTAGTATTTGGAGTGTAACTTGGATCAAAAGCATCTAAAAACCCGAAAGGACCATAGTCAATGGTGAGACCTAATACACTCATGTTGTCAGTATTCAGCACACCGTGGGTAAAACCAATACCCTGCCAATGTGCAACCAAGGAAGCAGTGCGTTCAGCAACCTCCACTGTCCAAGCTGAAACATCAAGCAAACAGAGTTGGGAAATAATTGGTTTCTGCCACAACCTAATATAAAATGCTGAGCATGAAAAGCCAGACTAAGCATGTTCAATAAGGCAATAGAGGGGGAAAAGCATGTTGCTAAAACAGCAGTCTGGTATGGAAATCGAGGAGCTTGATTGTGCATTTAATATACTTCTCCCTGGAATGCAGTACACCAATCATTTAATTAACATTCTGGAAGATTGTGCACACAAAAACTACTTATACTCTTCAATATAGGACACAGCTGCTACTAACACAAAAATTACTTTGCTTTATTCAGCTTACAAGGCAGTATGCACTACTGTAGATACTTTTAATTTAAGCTACTGCTGGATTCTCTTCGTTCTTCAAGTAATTTTGATTCTTACCAGCATATTTGTTTGAGGTTAGATCCACTGCTGAACCATTTTCATCACCTGTACTAAAAGATACACTCTCACTTTTAGTCATGTTCTCAATATGAGGAAAATGATGTCTAATGGCATAGTCGGCCAGAACGCGAACAATCTCAAAGTCATCTTTCCCTCTAGAAGCATGTATTTGGTATGAACCAAACCGAAGAAATGATTGAGTAACTCTGCAAACAACTGCTCCAGGTTCTTCTTTTGCGTTGCCACTGCATGAGAGGATATGAAAATTCTTTATCAGCATCAGCAGAGAGCATTTCAAAATCAGAACCTAAATTCCTTTTGCCACATTAAACTGCATGACCATATTTTCCAGCATTTCATTCTAGAGTTTTGTTTAACACCAAAGAGGTCAATTCAAGCATAATACAGTTGTAAAATCCAAAATGGTATTATCATCCATGAAAGAACAGATTATATTCCAACAAAAATGAAAATTAGAAGTTTAAAGATGTAAATAAAGACCAAAACGTGCATAAAGATAACTAAGTAACTCTGGCATCTATATAAGTGTTTGCAGCATCTTTTGTCACTACTTTACAATTGCCAACTTCACTACAAAGGAACTCTCGGACGCTACTACGCAGGACTGCAAGACCATCTGCAAATCGGCTATATGGGGTTTTCCCAGCACCTTTGAGCTGCAGTTCCCACCTTTCAGACTTTGAATTCAGAAACTCCCCAGCCTTATTGCCCAACCATTGCCCAACCATCACCCAATTGGCCAGCCCACATGCCGAATTGATGTCCTCCATAGCACTGAGCATAGGGCAACCTATAACAGAGAAGATAACAACACTAGAACTAACGAAACACAAAAGTAATGGATAGGTCAACACGTGGATGTGTCGCGATCTTAATTCAAGTCAGAAAACTTACCCTCCAACCAAAGGAGAAGCCCCAGAAAAGAAAAGAGGAAAATCTGGTCTTTCAAATATGCAATCCAAACAAAATTATTGCTATTTAGTCTCACAGCAATTGAATTATTATGCAGCAATTGAATTAAAAGTGGTTAATTGAGTGATCTGATTTCCTAAATTCTAAAGGATTTCTCTTGTTTCCTGTTAAAGTTTTTGAGTATTAGTAGCAAGTGTATTAACAATTTCATCCAAAGACATACTTGAATTTGAAGATTGAAGTTGAGCATATATAGGGGCATGAGGTTGTCTATTGAAATTATGAGGTTGATATCTTTGTTGCCCTCCTTGATTTCCATAGCTAAAGTTTGGATGATCCCTCCATCATGTATTATAATGATTGAAATAAGAGTCATATTTTTGTTGAGGTTGGCTAGAAAATCCCCCTATGTGTTATCTTCTTGAAGGGAGTCTTGTTGCAATTTAGGGCACATATCTGTAGGATGTTTATGGAATGAGCATATTCCAAAAACTCGTGTCGATTGCAATTGACCTACAACTATTTGACAAACTAGAGTAGTTAAATATGAAAATTTATCCTCAAGGTTTGTGTTACTTACCTAATTCACATGCTTAACAATTCCATCCATCCTTATCCCAAATTGTTGAAAATTTTCGGCCATATTTAATATCAATTGTCTGGTCGCTTTAGGTATTTTATTTACCATAGCTCCTCCACTAGATGCATCAACTATACTCCAATCCATTGGCAATAGTCCTTCATAAAAGTACTGAATCAAAAGTTGGTCAAGAATTTGATGGTGTGGGCAGCTGGCACATAACTCCTTAAACCTTTCCCAATATTCATACAATGTTTCTCCGACGAACTGTCTTATCCCATATATTTCCTTCTTGATATTGGCTGCTCGTGATACAGAAAGAACTTCTCTAGAAATAATCTTTTCATCTCATTCCATGTTGTCACTAAGCTAGGGGGAAGATAATATAGTCAATCCTTTGCCTTATCTTTCATTGAGAATGGAAAGGCTCTAAGATTGATTTGTTCTTCTGTCACACTTTGTGGCTTCATTCCAGAGT
The DNA here is from genome assembly GCA_024582655.2 of Erythroxylum kunthianum. NCBI lineage: Eukaryota > Viridiplantae > Streptophyta > Magnoliopsida > Malpighiales > Erythroxylaceae > Erythroxylum > Erythroxylum kunthianum. Next base: position 26,610 of record JANIMX020000469.1, on the reverse strand, counting down.
AGACAAAATGAAAATTCTTAAGGTTTTTATGTGGATTTTCACCTGCAAAACCACAAAAAATAGGGAGTAAATGAATTAAACTAGATTTCAATTTGAAATCTACCTTAACATCTGGAAAGCATATGCATAAAGGTTGTTGATTCAAATTTGGAGCTCCCTTAACGTTCTAGTGTTAGGATTTGCCATCTTTTCTTCAACTTCTTGAAAATTAGAGTCTTCACCAATTGTTATATCTATCTCAAGTGTTACTTCTGGAGGTGAATGACCACGTCCTTGCTTAGTCTATTTCCTTAAACGACGCGTTGTCTTCTTAATTTATGGATTATATTGCAATTCATCTGTCAGAGAAGAATGAGTCATACAAGATAAGAGATTAGCAGTAAACTGTAAAATATTCCAAAGAAACTAAGAAACTAAAATAGTTTCTCGACAATGATGCCAAAATTTTGATCGGGTTATCAAAGCTCTCAAAATTAATTATAATTCTCTAACTTCTTGTAGTAGTCGTAGAACCAGGTCAAATCCGAAGAGAACTAAATACTAGTTTCTTAATTTCAAATAAGAAAATAAAATGGGGAGGAGTTTTTGACTAATTAACTAGTTAACTAAAATTAACAAGGAATCAAAATAAATCAACTAAATATAAAAGGGAGAAATTCAACAGTACTTAACTTCGATTTAAGGGAACGATCTCATCTAATTGTAACATTGATCATTGGACTAAAAGAATAATTGTTACAATTCAAGCAGTTAGTCCAAAACGTATTAAGATAGCCATAATAAGTATCAATACTTAGTGAAAAATTGACTGGATATGATAACATTCCATATCAATTAAATGATAGCAATAAACTTAGTGAAAAAGACTATACTCTAGATTAAATAATCGAGATAACTGCAACTATTCAACTTACTTTTCTTGTTTATCATAAGTTAAATATGTAAATTCATAAATAACCTATTTGCTACTTATCCCAATCCTTTATGACAATTACGGATCATTGAATTCATGGATAGCTATATAATAATCAACTTTAAATTAATCTCTCAGAGCAATCAATATTAATCATTCATGAAATATAATAACTCAAAACAAGAAATATTTGAGTTAAAACATGAATAAAAATTTAAAACAAAACTTCAAAAAGTTACAACTAGGGGGCGTTTGGTTTGGGGTAATCTTAGATTACCATGGTTATGTGATTACCGGGTAATCACATAACCAAGTTAAGTTTATATTACATAACCTAATGTTGTTTGGTTGAACAATAGGTAATGTAATATAAACTTGTTTGGTTGAGGGTTATGTTATATTACCATATTAAGTATTTGACTTAATTGCCCTTATTAGATAAAGTCCAAAGAAGTGTGGGTCATGACTTATTAAATTATGATAAGGTATGTATACTGTACATTAATTAATTAACATTGTTCATATATTGCTTGCATTTTTCATGCAATTTTTTTAAAAATATTTTTCATAAACAATTAAAAATCTAATGATCCTATAACAATAAATAAACAATTAATTAACCTGTTAAATTAATTTGTAAAAAATTATGTTAAATAATAAACTAAAAATTATAAAATGCTCTAGAGTCTAAAAATTCTTTATCAGTATCAGCAGAGAGCATTTCAAAATCAGAACCTAAATTCCTTTTGCCACATTAAACTGCATGACCATATTTTTCCAGCATTTCATTCTAGAGTTCCGTTTAACACCAAAGAGGTCAAGTCAAGCATAATACAGTTGTAAAATCCAAAATGGTATTATCATCCATGAAAGAACAGATTATATTCCAACAAAAATGAAAATTAGAAGTTTAAAGATGTAAATAAAGACCAAAACGTGCATAAAGATAACTAAGTAACTCTGGCATCTATATAAGTGTTTGCAGCATCTTTTGTCACTACTTTACAATTGCCAACTTCACTACAAAGGAACTCTCGGACGCTACTACGCAGGACTGCAAGACCATCTGCAAATCGGCTATATGGGGTTTTCCCAGCACCTTTGAGCTGCAGTTCCCACCTTTCAGACTTTGAATTCAGAAACTCCCCAGCCTTATTGCCCAACCATTGCCCAACCATCACCCAATTGGCCAGCCCACATGCCGAATTGATGTCCTCCATAGCACTGAGCATAGGGCAACCTATAACAGAGAAGATAACAACACTAGAACTAACGAAACACAAAAGTAATGGATAGGTCAACACGTGGATGTGTCGCGATCTTAATTCAAGTCAGAAAACTTACCCTCCAACCAAAGGAGAAGCCCCAGAAAAGAAAAGGGGAAAATCTGGTCTTTCAAATCTGCAATCCAAACAAAATTATTGGTATTTAGTCTCACAGCAATTGAATTATTATGCAGAAAAAAAAGTTGATGAAGTGCATAAAATTTTTCTATCTCTGAAATTTTTATCAGAGTTACTCTGACTGAATTAACCCTAATCAGCCAGGCAAAAACTATCAAGAAGACAATGAAAATTAATTCTACCCTCTATAGAGTTCTTATCACACCATAAGCAAATTCCATTGTACATAAGTTCACAATATTACAAAGAAGCAAAATAAAAGCAAGACTCACTCTTTAGGGTCCAAATCAAGCAACTCAGCAACTGATTCTGACCATGCAACGAGCTGAGGATTCTCTACTTCAGCTAAAGGTGAAACTTCTGTGTAACAAGCATGAAGTACCTGAAAATTATATAGGAAAATTGAACTTGAGATTCATTTCTACCATAAAAACTCCAACCCTTGATAAGAGGATTAAGAAAAGAAATCAGAATTCATACAAAGAACAGATTTTTGCAGTAGATGGGTATCTGCAGTTCCATGCACAAATATAATTATAAAAAAAAGAAAAGAAACGGAAGAGATAAAAGTACTTGACGAGGAAGATTAATGGTTCTAGGATCACCAGGAAGCTCTCGGACAAAGGAATGGTCCCAATTAATTTCTTCAAGCTTCAATTTTGCCCTAGCATTAGTGGAATCTAAGCTCTGGGTCTTCAAATCGTGCATCACGGAGTCGACGGACGCTTCTGGCGATGATGATTCCATCGGTGGTTTCAGACAAACGCTGTCGTAGGAGGAGGAAGGGTTACTGGGTTGGAATTTTTTTCTCCAAAAGGAAGAAGATCCGAGTGGAGAGAGAGCAGATCCAGAAGAGGATAATAATGGAACAAAATCATAACATAACCGATAATCTCAGATAACCTAAATGAATATGGTAATGAGATAACCGGTATCTTAACCTAAAATATGGATATGGAGGTAATGTGAGATTATTGGGTAATGTTATTACCCCCAACCAAACATAGCAATATAATATAACCTATCTAACATAACCATGGTAATGTTATATTACCCCCAACCAAACAGCCCCTAATTGTAACTTACCTTATATGCATAAGATAACATAGTATATAAAGGGAGTGAGAGTTGTTGATTTATGCAAGCTCTTCCCATCTCTTTTCTTAATCCACATCAAAAGCCTTAGATAAAGTCTTGGGTATAGGAATAGTATTTAGGCTAGTAAGAAAAGTTTTATGGGAATGTGAAATTTATGGAAGGACACTTTGTTAGATATAAGGCATAAAGGTTTCTTAGTACACTCTAGGGTTCCTTTTCTCAAGGCAATAGATAAATCACTATCATAATTTGAAGTTCGTGGTTCACTAGACACTTCCAAGTCCAGAGGGGTTCAGTTATCTCACATACCTCATGACCAGGTTGATTCAAAATTGATTCTTGGATTGCCATTGAAATAGGAACATTAGCAAGCTTTCTTGAATAAACCATTCTAAATTGCCTATCATCAGCAATAATACCTATAGCACTTTTATCATGCATTATGGACTTTATGATAATGGTCTTATCCTAGGATTAACGGATGGTAATAATGGGAAAGAAAGTAACAAGTAACAATATGTCTAAGTTGCCACTACTATCCATATCTTCCCTATCCTTTTCAATGAAATCTTTTATTTTAGCAAAACAATTACTACATTGTAACTCAATTTTCCTGTAGTGATCCAATTCCTACCATAGAGTTTGTAACAAATTTGCATATTCTGTGACTGTTTTCCCTCCTTGTTTTGTTGTTCTACCTTTAACCTTTATTTCATACACTTGGTAGCATCCTTAGCCTTGGAATAAGTTTGTCAAATAGCCTCCCAAAAGGCTTGAGATGTTGGAAAAAAATATGCATGTATCACTAATTTTGGGTGTCAGTGAACTCCATACCCAATACATTATGAAAGAATCCTCCTCATCCCAAGCATCAAAACCTAGTTCTCCTTGCTTAGGACCAGCTCCCAATAGGTGATTTATTTTGCCTTTTCCATTAAGGATTGATTTGACAAGTTAGGACCACTTCAAATAATTTTTTCTGTCTAAACGATATGCTGTTTGAATATTTTGGAATTCACCTTGTTGGGAGAAGTTAATCTTCCTATTCTTTAGGATAGAAATATAATCCCTGATTTCATGGGATCATACTTGGCAGACTTTCTAGATGCTAATGTGGGATCATATCCAGCAGATTTAGCAGATTTTCTAGATAGTTAATCCCTTAAATTAGGTAATGTACCTAGACATATTTTTCAGTTTTTTGGTTGTATATAAACCAGCCTATTATCAATAGAAAGCATGACAGAATTTCTCTAAACTATATGGTATCAGAGGTATGGCTATACCCTGTTTTCTTATCATTCTTCAGCTTTTATTGTTGAAACTATTCTATCAATTTCAAAAATAAAAAATCCTTCATCATCCTTCCTCTCTAAAGAAAACCATCCATGTCTTCATCATCCTTCACCAATGTTACTGGATCGAACGAAGCTGTCCATGGAGCACAACAGAATGAACTCGGGAATATTCAAGCCGCCTATCAACTCAACGGAAGGAACAACATGATCTGGTCCCAAGTTGTTCGCACAAAACTCGAGGGAAAAGGAAAACTTCTTCATTTACTTGACCCTCCACCAAGACAAGAAGATACCAAATATGAGGAGTGGGATACTGAAGATTCGATGATTATGTCGTGGCTGTGGGACTCGATGCACCCGGAAGTGAGTGGAAACTGCATGTTTTTGACATCTGTCAAGGAAATATGGGAAACAGTGAAGCAAATGTATTCCAAAGTGAAGGATACTGCATTAGTTTTCAAAATAAAAACAAAAATTCATTCAACTAAACAAGGTACCGTGTCTATCATTGAGTATTATAATACTCTTAATACCTTATGGCTCAAACTTGATTACTATCACAATATTAAGGTGAAATGCAGCGAGGACACTGCCTTACTGGTTAAGTTTATCGAAGGAGAAAGAATGTATGAGTTTTTAGTAGAATTGAACATGCAATTTGATCAAGTTTGAGTCCAAGTCGTTGGAAGGGAAGAACTGTTGTCCCTCAACGAAGTTTTTGCTATAATCAGAGAAGAAGAAGGGAGCAGAGCAGTCATGATAGAAGCTCCAGCCATCAAACAAGAAGGATCAGCCTTGCTAACTGCAAGTGAGACCTCCAAAGCTGAAGGATCTACCCTAGCATCCACAAACAAATCTAAGCCGAAGGATCAGCCAAGACAAAACAACTGTGAGACAGCCCAGAGCAATGATTTGTTCTACAGATACTGCAAGAAACTAGGTCATGCAAAGGAGAATTGTTGGAAGCTGAATGGAAGACCACAGTCCGGAATAAATAACAACGGGAACTATCAAGGAAACAACTCTCAGCATAATTATGGGAATCAAAAACCATGGAATAGACAGGAAAATGTGGCAATTATAGGAGAAGCATTGGATCAGTAGGAACTACACTCATTCAATAAGGAGGAGGTGCAAAAGATTAGAAGTTTACTTACTACAATTGACAAACCACGTGCTCACATCCCGCAACAAATGCAGGTACTTATTCAGCTCAACTTTTTTCTGTCTCAATAAGCAACAAAGTTGACGATGCATGGGTCATAGATTCCAGAGCCACGGACCACATGACCAATTCACCATCTCACTTCTCAACATACACACCATGTTCTGGACACTAGAAGATTCGGGTAGCTAATGGAACACTAGCCTCCATAGCCGGGACAGGAACTATCTCCATCACTCCACTTATCACTCTTAAATGTGTTCTTCATGTACCTAAATTATCTATGAACCTGTTGTCTATTCCAAAACTGACCAAGGATTTGAACTACAAGCTCACTTTCTCATCTAATACATGCATTTTTTAGGAACCAGCTAAGGGGAGGATGATTGGGCTTGCTAAGGAGAAGGATGGGTTGTACTACTTGGATACCAGCAGTGGCAAAACAACAACCAGCAAACCTATGTCCCTTTTAACAGAATCATTGCCATCAAATAAGGTAAAGATATGGCTTCACCAATTTAGATTAGCACATCCCTCTTTTCATGTACTCAAAAATGTGTTTCCTCATTATTTTAAGGGAATAAACGCATCTCATTTTCAATGTGAATCATTTCAGTATCCTAAACATCAAAGAGTATCTTTTCAACCCGTCAATCATAAATCACTATTTCCCTTTACTATTATTCATACTGATGTTTGTGGACCATCTAGAATTGCAAGCTTAAATGGTGCACATTGGTTTGTCATATTTATTGATGATTGTACCCGAGTCACATGGTCATTCTTGATGAAACACAATCTAATGTGAGAACAATTGTCCCACACTTTCTAAGCATGATCCAAAACCAATTCAACACCACAATCAAAGTCATCAGATCAGACAATGGAAAAGAATATTTTAACCAAATCCTATCTCCTATCCTTCAAAACAAAGGCATCATACACCAATCCACTTGTCCAAATATACCCCAACAAAATGGGGTAGTAGAAAGAAAAAATCGGCACCTACTTGAAACCACCCGATCCCTATTGTTTGAAACGAAAGTTCCAGAACACTACTGTGGGGAGGCAATCCTCACTGCTACTTATCTAATCAATAGGGTTAGTTCACAAGTTCTTCATAATAGCACTCCTATTCAGGCCCTCTCAAAAAAAATTCCACATATTGATTTGACTCACATATTGCCACCACAGATATTTGGATGTATATCATATGTTCATATTCATTCTCATCAACGTAGCAAACTTGATCCTAAAGCCCTCAAGTGTGTGTTTGTGTGAAGCCCCCAATTCTGATTACGTACGGAAGGAAAAAGAAGAATCGTACACATCAGCAAGGTGGAGAAGTTCGTTAGAGGATGGTAGTATCGTACACATCAGCAAGGTGGAGAAGTTCGTTAGAGGATGGCAGTACACAATCACTAGATGCGAGTTTGTTAGGCAAGTTTGTTAGTAGTCAGGGAATAAAAGAGAGAGAGAGATGATTGTAAGGGTAGCTAAGAATTGATTACTGAAAATAGTTGGAGAGCGACAGACTCTTGAATCACTGCCAACCCCTTTGTATCTTCTTTGTTCAAGAAATATCAAATACAAGGGAGAACATTCATCTCCTTAGTTCTCTCATTCTATTTCCATTGTTGAGTGGTTTATCATTAAGGTTTGCAGGTCCTATCAGTTTGTTGGATACCCTAGTACACAAAAAGGGTACAAATGTTACCATCCACCCTCAAAAAGGTCCTTTGTCACCCGTGATGTCACCTTTGCTAAAAATCAATCCTATTTTGATGCCCCTTCTCTTCAAGGGGGAACTTAAGTGAAGAGAAGCAACAACACCACTTTGATGTGGATTTTGGAGATTTTCCAGATCTGGTCTTCCCAAAACAAGCCTCACAGCTAACCCAACAACATCCAATAAACACCAATTAGCAACCACAAACTGAGACACTAGCACTCATTCCAAAAAACCCACAACAAATTGAAACACCAAAGCCGCTAACCTCACCTATTCCAGATTATGATACTCGTACACAGCCAGCAAATCAAACTCCCAGTAAGCCACTGCAAGTGTATTATGATACTCATACACAACCAGCAAATCAAACTCCCAGTAAGCCATTGCAGGTGTATTCAAGGAGAACAGTTGATCCGCAACCAAAGCAAGTCCAATTTTCTAAACCAGCAGTAGGCAATGAATAGGTATGTAAAGATGTGATTGATCTTGATATCCCTATTGCTATTCGGAAAGGAACTCGAAAATGTACACAACATCCAATTGCTAACTTTCTTTCCTTTGAGAATCTCTCACCATCGTATAGGTCATTTCTCACCAAACTGCAATCGGAAAGAATACCTCAGAGTGTGGATGAGGCCCTACAACACCCACAATGGAGAAAAGTCATGGAAGAAAAAATGGAAGCCCTTAAAGAGAATCAAACTTGGGACAAAGTCGAACTACCTAAAGGGAAGAAACCTGTTGGATGCAAATGGTTCTACACAATTAAGCATAAGGCAGATGGTTCATTGGAAAGGTACAAAGCGTGACTAGTTGCTAAAGGATAAACTCAGACATATGGAGTTGATTACTTGGAGACCTTCGCACCAGTAGCCAAAATGAATACAATCAGAATTCTCTTGTCCTTAGCAGCTAACTTTGACTGGCCTCTATTGCAGTTTGATGTGAAAAATGCTTTTCTGCATGACGATTTGAAAGAGGAGGTTTACATGTAAGCACCACCAGGTTTCAATAAATCCTTTGACGGAAGAACTGTGTGCCGACTAAAGAAAGCACTATATGGACTGCAACAGTCCCCACGAGGTTGGTTTGGGAGGTTCACACATGTGATGAAGAAGATGGAGTTTAAACAGTCCCAAGGAGATCACACCCTGTTTGTGAAGAGAGCAGGAGGTGGTAAGGTTATATCCTTTGATTGTGTATGTTGAAGATATTATTGTGACTGGAAATGATCTTTGTGAGATTGGAAGGCTCGGGAAGAAGTTGGCAGCAGAATTTGAAATCAAAGTACTAGGAAAACTCAAGTATTTCCTTGGAATCGAAGTAGCATACTCTAAAGAAGGCATATTTGTTTCCCAACAGAAGTATATTCTAGATCTATTACAAGAAACACGAATGCTCGGTTGTAGGCCCTTAGATACACCAATTGAGCAAGTGCACAAGCTCGGGGAAGAACCAAAAGATACACTAGTGGACATGGGAGATATCAAAGGTTAGTAGGCAGATTAATATACTTATCGCACACTCGACCAAATATAGCCTATGCGGTAAGTGTAGTTAGTCAATACAAGCATACGCCAAAGGAAGAACACTTAAAGGTTGTATACAAAATCTTAAGATACTTAAAAGGCCCACCTGGAAAAGGGATCCTCTACAACAAATGTGCATCACTTAGCCTTGAGCTTACACTGATGCAAACTGGGCAGGTTCGGTGTTGGACAGACAACCAACCTCAGGATTCTGCACATTTATAGGGGGAAGCTATAGAATTGAGAGAAAAGTTGTATATTTCTGTACTTTAAACATTACAACTGTAGGGTTTAAATACTATCTACCTAACTAATCTCTAGGAGTAATTACAAATATTTCCATAAATACTTCCTACAATCAAGCTATTTATATTCTACGAATTTGCCTAGTTTAGTTATAAAATCATTAACTAAATAAGGCAGATTTGGTCAACACTTTCCAACAGGTGTTGTATCTATTTATAGTGGAAAATTGTCCCTATTTTCTGCTCTATTAATTGGATAGATCCAATGGTATTGAAAATATTTTCTTTGTCTAACTAGTCGCGATTATTTGGTCTCAGTTTTGTTAGCCATCAGATTTTTTATTTCATTCTAAAGTTCCGGCCTGCAAAAAGTTCCAACCAATATTTTGTTCTATCTCTCCTGGAAGAAGAGCTATTTGCTACGAATTATCTTTATGTTGAACTGCTTACTAAATTGAGAGCCACTTACATGTGTGATATCTATATACATTATTTCATTTGAGGATGAAATTAGAAACTAAGGTGTTGTTGGATAAGTTGGTGATGATTTGCTGACTATTTAGAATGTTATTAATTTGAACCATATGACCGCAATGCCAATTGTTATGCTTACCATAGTTTTTACATTTCTGTTTATTCTCAAGGTTTGCAATGTTCACAATGCGTTACCGCTAAATTTCCTATTTCTGTTCTCCAAGTTGATGGACCTTTGGTTTTGACTTTTCTAGCAAATTTAGTGATATCTATGATGAAGATTATTTCATCAGTTCCTTGCAAAATGATGTACGGGTTGTTGATAAGATTCCAGAATATCTTATGGACCGGTTTGATCACAACTTGACCAATGTCTATAACTTCAGAGTAAAAGCATGGTCGCCAATCTCATACTACAGGGATGTTGTACTTCCAAGACTATTAGAAGAAAAGTGAGTGGTAGAGTTGCAATTCATTACACACACACATCAATCAGTCTGGTTATTACATAATTATTTCGGTATTATTCTGATCATATACGGTTGGCCAAGATATTACTGACTATATGCTTGGTCATTTAATATGTATTATGTTTTTTGATAAATGTTGCAGGGTTATAAGGATATCCCCTTTTGCAAATCGCCTGTCATTTGATGCTCCTCCTCCAGTCCAACGGCTTAGATGCTTGGCAAATTATGAAGCTTTAAGGTTTTCAAGTCCCATATTAGCTCTGGGACAAACCCTAGTTTCAAGAATGAAAGAACGCAGTGTTGGCCACGGTGGAAAATACATATCTGTGCATCTTCGCTTTGAGGAGGTTGGTGGTCATTATTTGAAAAGGCTTAACTAATGCTAAGTGCTATTAACCATCAAATCATCCAGCCCATTTTCTTACTAAATCTTAGATCGCCCTTCCTAATGTGCAGGACATGGTTGCTTTCTCTTGTTGCATTTTTGATGGTGGAGAGCAGGAAGACAGAGACATGAAAGCAGCTAGGGAAAGAGGTTGGAAGGGAAAATTTACAAAGCCTGGTCGAACTATACGTCCTGGAGCAATCAGGCTTAATGGGAAGTGTCCCCTTACACCTTTGGAGGTAATATAGTTTTCCTATATTCACCTCATTCCATTTAATTGCAATATCGAAACTTATCTTTTCACAGTTCAACTATCACTGGAGACTTTTCTTCTATAATCTCTTCCTTGGCTTCTTTATGAACTTTGAATGGTTGATATGTACTTGTAGATCCAAAGAACACAGAAATTTTCAATTTGTCAGTGGTATTGATCAAGAAAGAGTAAAATGTGTTCTCCTTTTACACCATGGATGATCACACTATTCCTGGTTCCACTTGTAAGTTTGTTTTGGGAGATATGATGTT
>JANIMX020000468.1:483761-494230 GCA_024582655.2 Erythroxylum kunthianum | reverse complement strand
AGAGAGGCTGTCAGTATCGGTACATCGGAAATGGGTGCTTGGAGTGGGAGGGTTGACAGTCAGCAGCAGCTAGAAATCACCATTGCTTGACCATGAAAGACAGCAGAAGTATGAGGCTGAGCAGAAACTACTATGTGAACAGCTTGAGGAGAATTGTTCAGACTTTATCGTAGAGCAGGATTTTGACTCACTATGTGGCGATTTATGCAACAGACAAAACTTCATGAAACATGTTGTAAAACTCTGATTGAGAAGCAACCTGTCAAACTGCAACAACTTCAGAGGAAACATCAGCTTGTGCTATGGAGAATTGATAGCTCGATAAGGTTCATCAGGAAAGCGGAAGGAGTAATTTAAGAGCTGGGGAGGATCCGGCCGTTATACATCTTATCGAGTAACTTCCGTGCATCAGGCCTTCTAAGAAGACCCTTATTATTTGGCAAACCAGTCCCTAAACAGACAGGGCACACAAGTTTGCCTCGACCTGCTTATACCAAGAATCTGTCAATCGTCAAGGAAAGTATCCACAAATATTTAGCCAAAAAAAGAAAAGAATTTGTGTGGCAGACAGAAAAAAATTGGATGCAACTGTTGATGCCTCTATGATCAAATAAGTTGAGAACAACATACAATGCAACATGTTTCGATTCTAAGAACATTTGAGACTTTTACCAGAATTACTCAAATTTTCAGTTAAATGTCAACATTTTCAGTTTAATACACACAAAACTTCAAGAATGTCTATTATTTACATCACTATATGAAGCACCCAACAACAGAACCAAAACTTGCTTCAATTTCAGATACTTCCCTGTAAATGTCATACAGAAGCTACATACCGAAAAAGGCATCTGCTCAATACCTGTAATTGACTTTGGATCTATGCTTTCAAATGCAATGTGAAGATCAATTTTGAAACAAAAGAAATCAGACGAGAAAAATAATATGCAGATCAAGGACCTGTTTGTTGTAATGTGAAGGAAGGGGACCAATAGGAAATCAAATTTACCATAACAATTAGGGCATTCTGTAAATTCATAGACATCTTTTGCACGTTTTCTGTTAAGAGCCTTCCATTTTCCAGTGCCACCACACATATCGCCTACACAAAACGAATAACAACATCTAATTCACACTTTTAAAAGATAGACAAAGCCAGATATATATGAACAAACAATGAAGCTACTACAGAGCCTGTGTGCATAAAAAGCATAAGAAATTGATAGTCATTATTTCGCTAGGATCTAACTAGTAACAGTAACCACATGGAAATTTTCTCCAAACAGGCATATCATTATATGGATGTTACCAAGCATATACAGTTACCATAGGTACAACAAGTAGCTGAGATACTAAGAACTGTAAAAGAGAAGAACACACTTACAGAGGACAGCACCACTGCCAAGACAGTTCCAACATACAGCTCTTTCTTTTCCGTCTGAAGCAATTGCCTTTGGGGTGCCAATGGAGGTCCCAGATTTGTTAATCAAGATCATAGATGAACATAAGCAAGTAAGGCACCACCGCCTTGTCGTTGATACTTCAGGTACCTATCACAAAAATTGATGTTGTTACTAGGTCAGTAATAAACCATAGAATCAGTTACTAAAAAGTTATAGCTACCACGTAACGAAAACATAAAATCGAAGGATGTCTGCTACTGATGGTTCATAACTAGAACTTAAACGGGTAATCATGCATCTTCACCCTTCCCTTTATCAGTTTTTCACTTTTCTGTCCAACCAAGAATTCAATTATAGGTGATGACCAAAATTCAGATATGGGTCTCAATTTTCATTTAACAAGTTGAACTACAAACAGTACTATGCAACATGGAAATGGTCAAGTGTCATACTAAACATAAATCATTTCCGAAAACTAAAAGAATACCATACCTTCTTCTTGGTAGACTCTGATGAATCATCAGAAAAGTTAGAACTATAGCTCTCATTTTCCAAACTTGACCTCACACGAAACCCAACTGCCTTGGATTTCAGAGCTGTGAACATTGAGCAGAGGGTTAATGCTTAATCGACACTAACAAATTGTTTGAACACATGAAGACAATCAAGATGATGTGAAAATGAAACTGAAAGATCAAATTCTTGTTTTTTTTTTCTATGCCAACAAAATCAAAATTGAGGTTAGAACAAAACTAAAAACCCGAAAGATGAGACCTTTTTGACAATTCAGCCAAGATCAAAAGTTACCCACATAGTTCATTCCTGCTTACTACATTTTGGCTATGTTAACATTGCAAAACAAAAAAAAAAGGGTTCTTGAGCCTGACTGAAGCAATGAAAAGATAATAACTTGACCATGAACCAAGATTGCAAAAAGCTCAAATTCACTTAATAATCATGTAAAACAATAGACTAGAGATATAAAAAAATCGAGAAGGGTCGTCAAGGGGAAGAACTCACAGCTATGTTTAGGGGCCGCATAAGATAAAGACAAGCACTGTGGAATGGCTGAGAGATGAGGACTAGGTGATGCCATCATCTCTCTCGCTCAAACTAAACTGTATCCGTTTGGTTAGTGTACAAGAAAAACGTGTGGAGGGAGATGGTTACAAGTGAAGTTGAGTCCTTTTATGTCTCGTCTATCGATGGATGGACACAATGCCACAATGGTCCATAGTTTATACAAAAAGATCGAAACTTTAATGGGGTTTATAGCTTATATGGAAACAAACTGTTTCTGAGTTCGATAGGGACATCAGGACTTGCTCTAGAACGATTTTTGCAAGCTAAACATAACTTTTCTTCCTCCATACATAATTTGATTTTTCAAGGGAATTGCTGTGTCCACAAACCATTATTTGCTCTCTTTTTTATTTACCATGGATCTATAGTTTGGGCTTCATTAAAAGTCAGAACTTTAAGTATGGATAATGACAATAAATCGGATCTAAGTCAAGTTCAAAAAAATTTAACAGGGTTAAACTTCAACCTTATCGGGTTTGATAAAAAAAAAGCTTCAACTTGAACTTGCTCGAGCTTCAAGCATATAAAAATGCCCAAACCCGTTCATTAAGTTGAATTTGAACCGAAATCAACCTAAACTTAATCCTAACCTAAACAAACTCAAATCAACCTATTGACTAACTACAATAATAATAACAATAACACCAAATAAAAATTTCATTAATAAACGAGATCTAAAAAAATTCAATAATATACATTTCTTTTTAAGCCAAACCATTTCAAACTCGGCCCATTGTCATCCTTAGATTGCAGATATTTGTTCAGAGCAAATTGGAAACTACAAGGGAGAAGTACAAACCCCTCATCTTATGTCCTATAAATGACTAAATGCTTCAAAATTGCTTTGGTTGGATCTCAGTAGCTTATCCTTTGTCAATATCTTCCAGATTCAAGAACACACCCTCAAAATTTGTGTTCAATGGCTGGTTATGGTGCCATTACTTATCAAGTTCCTTCAAACCAGGTGCAAGCAACGAAAATGTGAAATTGGTGCAGTAAATGTTAAAAAATAAAAGATAAAAATTAAATCTTCAAATGTGAACTGTTCTGGACATATCAAAAGCTCTCCAATACAAGAGGCTAGAGATCCTATAAGATTTTGTACAAAATTATGAAAAATTGGATAGACATATGGTAGGAGAGAGGAACATCAAAACTACTTGATCATTTTCAATTTTCTTCTTCTTCCTGCAGAAAATTTCCCTGCAACTACAGATGCACTTCAAGATACGGTACGCCCGTAACACAAGCAAGCAAGATAGAGGTTTTTCGCCCATTTTTCCTGCATGAGGCAGCAAAGTTAGATGTAAGAGTGCTTCCCACAAACTAATTTTAACAAAGTTGAATAATGATATTTTGTACTACAAAAACTGGAATGTTAGTGTCTAGAAATTATACTGATAACAACTGGGTCAAAAATAGCAGAAACAAGCATGAATACAGCATATTAACGGAATCAGTCTTTAGTTTTATATATGATTAGATCAATTCTTGCACTCCATGATTATGTACCTTAACATGTGTGCTAGGAAATTGAGAAGTTCGCAAAGTTTCCTGAGTTTCATCCCCTGGTTTGCGTCTGGGCACACTCAAGATAAGAGCAGCTTGATCAAATGTCGCAGCAGTCGATGTAATTCTGTAGCCATTATCCCACCTTCTGTGAATTCCCTCACTTGGATATAGAAAATCAAGTTCTACCACCTACTAAATCCAAAGGACAAGCACAAAAACAGCAAGTGACAAGGTAAGATAATGCAAAATATATATATATATATATATCAAAGAAAAATTGAAGGATTCACATTAAAAAAATTAAGAAAGTAACTGGAAACAAATGAAATGAAATTTTGATATCCATGAAATTCAAATAGAAGCATCTGTGCTCACTCTTTAGTGAGTGAGGCTTTATGAAACGCAAATCTTGATCAAGAAAAGCTTGACTAGAACCATCAACTTATTTATGTACACCAAACATCAACAGTTAACAAAATTCAGGGCAAAAGCTGTGACCTGGTCACTGAAGCCAGCATTGCGAGACATGACAATACCCCATCGAGTTCCAGCAGTTGCCATTGAGGTTACATGAAATCCTTCTCTCCACTTCTTATTTATCCACTTAAAGGGAAAAGAGTCACTGACCTTGTATGACTGTTGAGTGTATTGAGTACCTGTACAAGTAAACAAAAATTGCGTACTAAAATTAAATTTCTTTGGCAGTTAAGTTGGAAAAAGTGATGCACTTACTTCAAAATGACAATTTCGTGATAAACAGTAGTGGCAGCAATACTACAATAATTATAACAAGGATAATACTAAAATTAGTACTCAAGATTCATTCAAATGCCCAATTAGATATCTAAACTTTATTTCCAATCAATTAGATATTCAACTTCAATTTTCAGATTTAATCAGTATAATTTGATCTATCAAATAACTGTTGAATGCAGGAACAGAAATGATATTTGTTATGTCTGTACATATCTTAAAACTTTGTTTGAAAGTCCAATTTGTACTAGTTTAATGTAAATGAATAAAATTAAAAGTCTAAACAAAGTTTTTTTTTTTAAATAAATGACCTCATTGGACATTTAAGTTCAAGGATTAATTCAAACTCAGTCCTCTTGTGCTTGTAAAATACATACATTATAAACACTTAGTTCTTTAACGCTAACAAACCTTTGGACATCACTACAAGGGAGCTTCCATTGTTAGCACCAGCGATAGAGCTAATATAATAGTTTTTCTCCCACTGCTCCATAATCCATTCCTGTAAAATTGGGCAGATAATTACACATTGTTAATAAGATGCAATATGGTGTGGTTAAAATGAAAACATGCTCATACATTACATATGCATAAATATACTGTTGTGTTGCAGTACATATTCACCTTGTGTAAGAAAAATGGTGATAATTCAAAAACTTGTTGTGTAAATCCAGTTCCAGCATCCATAATTAGTGCCCAAAGATTTGAACATGATGAGACACAACTGATAAGCAGCCCATCATTGACTCCCCTATCCACATGTTGTTCCAACCTTCCATCAGCAACATTATAATGGTACCTAAAAATACACAAGTGCCGGTAAGCATATACACCATAGAAACAAATGATTCTCTCCTCACTCTTTGTGCCTAAAAACACACAAGTGCAGTAACATTATAATGTGTCTAATAACTCACAAATAAAAAGGCCCATTAATGAAGCTGAATCAGATACCAAACTAAAAAATTAGCAGGCATAAGAATCTAACAAAATCAACATAAGAAAGGCTCAATGATGATCCCAAACCATTCCCAAGTTCTGTTTTTCATGAGATTTAAGTTGATGTTAAACTGAAACGCATTCCACCCCCATTAAGAATAACAAATGACGGAGTGCAATGAGGGATTCCCTCCAAACCTAACCAATTACCTTTTTCTTATTGCTGAAAATTAAGAATCATCTTCTTAAATGCAGTGCATATTATGAATTAAATATCTACCAATTTTCCTTTCAGAGACATGAGTCAGATTAAGCATCATAACAAGAATATACCTCTGTTTCATAGGCAGCCTAGCATTGTAAACAGAAATCCATTGAGTAGCTGGAACTCCGAGACGAACCTTCTTCTTAGGTTGACCATCATCATCTTCTTCAACATTCAACCTACCTCGTTTTTGACCAACTTGACAGATAATCTGCCAGTTGAATAAATAGTTATAAGACTCCAATGAAACAGTACAGAAAAATTGCATATATTACTGAAGATATTACCTTCTGAGCACCTTCAGTGTTTAATGGTCTTATAGCTGGATTTGGTTCTATTAAGCCTTCAAATAAAGAAATTAGCTTGGAATAGTTTGGCTCCTCATCAAACTTCATATTCACCACAACCTCAAGAAACAGTTTGATAGGCGGTGGACAAAAGCAGCATAACATTTCTGGAGATGTTGCCATCTTCTTTTTGCAAACTAGGAAGGACTTGTTATCTCCCTAAGTTGATTAGAAAGAGAGAGAAAAGAGAGAAAAGACGTTAGAATGCTGTTCTAACCCAGAGAGGAAATACATGAGTATTGTTTAGGACATTGGTAATGTGCCTACATGTTATGTAAATGTTCAAATACACACAAAAAGAGTTGGCACCTGATAGCCTTGCCACGGCAATCTGCCTCGATTCAAAAAGATGAGTGTATATGCTAGAGACTCAAGGTCATCTCGCCTACTAGCAGTCCTTCCTAAATGGGCATGAACACTGGCATATCTAACAGTTCCCCTACAGATATTAAGGAGGAAAAATATCACGGATAATGTTCAAGGACCTAAACTGCACACTGGCCACAGTGTATCAACTCCCATTCTCACCTAAACATATCAGGACGTTGATCATATTCAACATGCTGCCCACTGCCACCATCTTTCCACTTTGTTGCTGCAATTTTAATTAGCAATGAGACAAATATCAAAAATCATTGAATGGAAAAGACACCAGGTTAATGAGATTGTGGTCACCTAAACCAAGATCAACAAGAAATAACTTCTTCTCCTGTGGTGTACCCGGTTGGCCAAGTAAAAAGTTCTCCGGCTTAACATCCCCATGCACATATCTAAGTTCACAGGTTACATTGAGAATAATCAGCAGCTATATGGACCGAATAGTCAATGAAGCTAGAATCAGTAGAAACAATTTCAACTTCTCAAGCTTTCCAAGCTTAAAATAGAATAGACGAAAGCTTTCGCATTACAAACCCTCTTGCATGCATCTTCTCTAGGATTGACAATGACTCTACTGCAATGCAAGCCACCATTTCTTGAGACATCCTGTACATGAAAAGGGGATAATTATGCATGATACATCAGAAATCACGTCAAAAAATAGAAAGGAAGTTGTCAACAATAAAAAGGAAAAAACAGAGGGAGGGATACAGAACAACAAGACAATCTAAAAAATAACAGTTGATCCAATTTTCATGACAGGCAAATTAAGATACCAGCAAAATTCAAACAGAATAGCATATATATATATATATATTGGTGTATGCGAATGGATACAGATGTTAATGTAGATATACTCACGCCTGGCCAGAAGTATTCCATACATCCCAGAGACTTGGCCCAAGCATGTCCATGACCTGAAAAGTGTAAACATTAAGAAAGTGAACAAGTTCTGTGCCAAATGTAAGAGAAGCAAGTTGGTGACATGTACCATAACATAATAATCACCCTGCCTTCCTTTATAGTGTACCCTAGGCACCCCATGGCTACCACCAAGAGCACTGAGAAATGAAAGTATAAGGTGAATTAAATAGATTAATGATCCCAAATCCAAAAAAATAAATGCCACAAGTGAATCATTTATACAGTAAAATGAAAAAAAAAAGTAAAACAAAAGCACTTACTTGTAGACCTGCCATTCATAGGGAGGGCCATAGTTACAGCCTTTACTGTTTCTGTGCTCAAATTTCAGAGCTACCTGAAGAAACAAGAGGAGAAAAAAGTGATAAATATATTGCATGACAAGGATTAAACATCTAGGGATGTAGTTCTATCATTCTAACAAATTTTACCTCTAAAGCTCCAGGACCCATTGGCCTGTCATTTCCAGCAGATACACGACGTCCAACAAAGACTTGACCAAATCCACCTTTACCCAACTTCCTTTCTATCTTATATAGAGGCGATCCTCCCACTTGAACCTTGTAAAAGGAAAAAAATAAAAGTTTCACAATTACTAAGAAAATTTATAAGTAATATTAGAACAAATTCATATTTAAATACAACAAACTTACAAGAACAACCCAGGTAAACACACAGGAAAAGAAAGTATCATCTTTTGACTCTTTTGGTATGTATTAAGAACAATCACCAACATATTTCCACATTCATGTCATAATTCTATATATAGATCACTCCAAAAAAACAATCTAGCAAAACTATAAAAGTGAAACTTAACCACCGCTAGAGCCGCAAAATCATTGGTTCAAGTTTGGCCATTGAAGAAAATTAGCTTAACAAGCCGCACATGCTGCTCGACCAATGGTTAACGATGGCTCTAAAGGGCAGTTTAGCTAGAATAGGCAATAATGAGATTACTGATTTGTAAATGATGCAGTAAAGGGTAGTGACATCGGGTCCCACCTCATCAGCACAAATACATCATAAATTATAGTAACACCTAAAAGGGACAAATGGAACCACCCTTAAATGTAAGTGATTCCCACTAAGTTTCGAATGACTTAGCTAACTTTAAGGCCCCATGTCCTTACCTAATTGATGCAGTGGATCTGCTCCATGCAATAAAAATTCCACGAGTGTAACACACGTGAAACTCTATCATAGTAATTAGGATTCTGCACAAAAATAACTTCCATAAACACACTGATTGAAATACATGCACCTCCCAACTCCCAAAAAATGAGCGATCTCTTTGCAGCCAAAAGGTGATCGTATCCATGAACCTAACTAACCACCATACAGATTACAGTACCTCTATACCAATAAACCTTGTGGAAACAACTCCAAACCAACACAAATGAGGCCACAAAGCAACGCAACATCCATCTATTCCAACAAAGCAATAAATAATCGCCAGGCATTGCTCTTAAAACTCATTCCCAGCTAATAAAATCTCACATTTGCAAGAAAAAAGAACGAAATAAAAACAATCCCTAAACACAAATCACAAGGGAATTCAAATTCAATGAAATGAATACAAATTTCATAGAAGAAAATGAATTAATCATAGAAAATAATAACCCCAAAAACACAATATATACCGTCTCGGGGAAAGGCGCAGTACTACCCTCCTCTTCTTGGCCAGCTTTGTTAGCACTTAAACCACCGCTATTATCACCCATTTCAACAACTTTCTTATCCTCCTCCTCTTCACCACCAACACGCGAATCAAAGTTCTTCCTTTTTCCCTTTTTACCCTCCAAACCCAAAGGCCAACTATTCTCTTCTTCTTCTTCTCTCTCAGAAATCACAATGATTTTACCACCATCAACAGCTTTCTTATCATCACCAACCTCTTCTCTGTCTTTCAATCTTCTGGTTTCCAATCTCGTCCTCGGCCTCTTCGATGATTGCCTGGCTACGGCGGCGCGCGTCTTGACGTAATGCCCCGGCTCCGGCGCTAACTTCGACGAACGGCCTCTGCGTGCACCTCTGCGAAGCTCAGGCATCGCTCAAGCCCATACACTTGGTCCCTTGAAAGCGAGAATAACCACAGCGAAGCGGCGGTTATCATTATAGTGAAATTGAGCAATCCATTACTTCCAAGGAATCAAATTTCAAAAGAGGAATGAAATTGAGAATGGGAGACGTAAGTTTGGTGGCCCAATTCTAAGTTTGACTCGATAGATTGCAAAGGCAAAGGGAAATTGGCAATCAGGAATTTAGGGTTAGGGTTTGGAAATACGAAAGAAAAAGGGATGACTGTTGTTGTATTGTTATGTGTTCTCTCTCAACCCAATTGACCAATTCAAAACATCCGTTTGAGATATGAAAGAAGAAGAAGTCTTGGGGGTTGCGGTGGGACCCGCCTTTAGAAAGACGTATTGGCATTAGGGTTGACAAAGTTACTTTTTGTGTCCGATAAGTCATAATTTCGAGTTAAAGAAATAATTTTTTTAAAAAAAATATAAGAAAAATGTTACATATAATTAGTATCTTTCACCGATCCTCCCAAAGTAAAAAAATTAAGTTTGCTGTATTATTTTTTTTGTTGAAAAGGTTTATCCGATCGACTTGGCTAGTTCCGATTCGGTTCAAAATTCAAAATTTTCAAACAAATAATATTATTTTATATTTTTGATTTAAAATTTGAATCAGTTTGATCGTTTTCAATTATGAAAATTTTGAATCGGTCAATTTTTTAATTATTTTTTTTAACTTTTTGATTCAATTTATTTTAATAATTTTTGTTGTTAAAAAATATTTAATTTATTAATTAATCCATAAAAATTTATAAACTAATATATTTTATAAACTAAAACGAATTAA
>JANIMX020000468.1:296524-309467 GCA_024582655.2 Erythroxylum kunthianum | reverse complement strand
TTGGCTAGTCAAAATACAGTCGTTGTGCTGTCCAATTTTTGTTAAATTTCTCGTAAACTTTGGTTTTAAAGTGTGCTACGCTTGATACTGGTAAGTCTTACATAGCAGGGTTAAGGGTACCGCGTGTACTCTTAATCTGGGTATGTGGCAGTTGTCATGGACTTCAGGTGGTTCCAGGTCGTGACATATTAATTCATAGATTTATTAAACATGTATCCTCTTAATATCAATCAAGTGAAAAATAAGAAAATAGTTTATGAATTTTTTTTTTGATAAATCAAAAGGATTAAAATATTCACACACAAAAAATGAGACATTCTATATATATATAGTTGAATTTAAAAGAATCAATGATAAATTTAATTTTACTGGAGGAAACTACAAATTTAGGTATATTTATTAGAAAACGAAGCATATAATCAAAGCATATCCATCAAAAAATGATACCTGAAAGTGTAACTTTATCAATGATTTAGTGATGTTAATTGCTTCAAAGCACGAATATTTCTTGAGTTATATGCTCAAAACTTGTGTGTGAATCAATGACATATTAAAAATTTAAGATAACATTATAAGTAAAATATTAGTTTAATTAATAACTTAAGATTAGTAATTACATATGACTTTCAATTGATTCTTACGATTAGCATTTCAATGGTGCATTGAAGTTATCATCTTAACTTGGAAATTGACAATTACAACTAAAAATTTAGCAGAATACACAATATCTAGAAGATAATTTAACTCTTAACCTTAATAATTAAAATGCACTCAATAATTGATAGACAACGATTATCATCAATATTATATTTCTTTATAAATTAAATTTTTATTTATTAATAATAGTCACCAAATAATGACCATTAACACCGATAAAATGATAGGTTTGGGAAGGATGACATGTTAAAAGCGTCCAATTTCTACAAATGTTCAACGTTTTCAGCTACCAATTGAACTAACCACTCAATCCCTTGTTTTATTTTCGAGTTATTTGACCACCAAAAAATAAGTCTAAGCTATTCAAAACAAATGGAGATTAAGAAAGAAAAAAAAAATGGCTAACGCAATTATTGCCTTAGTCAATGTTTTAAAAATCGGACCAGAAGTTAAATCGGTAAGACAAGAGGTTTAAGGTTTAAAAGGTTCAACCGGTTAAAAATTGAATAAAATTAAATAATCTAAAAAAATAATTAAAGAAGATTATCCTTACCTATCAAAAAATTTAAAGTTTAATTAAAAAATAAGGTTGTTAAATAAAAATTAATCACTTTATTTTAATTATAAAAATTAATTAGTTTATGTAAACTAATTGATTAATTAATAAACTAATCAGTTTTTAACATCAAAGATTATTAAACTAAATCAAATCAAAAAGTTAAAAACTGAACTAAAAAATTGATCGATTTAAAGTTTTCACTGTTAAATCGGTCGAACCGGTTCACAATTTAAAACATTGATTATTACCTTACCTATGTTGAAGATAATGTAAAAATTAGATTATAATTATGTTTGAATTAGTCAATTAAGACTTTGTCTATATTTGAGATAATTGTTAGCAGATTTATAGAAGATACTTGCCTTATTTTCTAATAAGTTATTATTTTTATTAGCTATTTAAGTGCAGTCTTATGATATGAATAAAATGTCTCTTTAGCTTCTTTTGACTTTTACGTTTATTTCTCTTCTCCTCCAAAAAAAATTTTTTAATCAATTATGGAATTTGAAACCCACTCTTTTTCAAATATAACACCACCTCATTTTAATGAAAATTATTATCTGGCTTGGGTCATTAAGATGACCGTTCATCTTGAAACTTTGGATCTTTGGGAAGCGGTAGAAGAATATTTGTTTTGATCAAATTTTTGAAGAGACCGGCAAGTCTCAAAACTGCATGACTTTTTTGAAGGGACTGACATAGTTTTAAAATTGAAAAAAAAAACTTTTTGAAGGGATTGACATAGTCTTAAAACTGCAAAAATATTTTTTAAAGGGACCAGCACAGTCCTAAAATAGCAAGGCTTTTTATGAAGAGACCGACAAGTCTCAAAACTGTAAAGTAATTTTTTTTTGGCAAAGTTTGATTTATTTATTTTTTTAAATTTCTACATTAAAGGGGAGTGTTGAAGATAATGTAAAAATTAGATTAAATTTATGTTTGAATTAGTCAATTAAGACTTTGTCTATATTTGAGATAATTATTAGCATATTTATAGAAGATATTTGTCTTATTTTCTGATAAATTATTATTTTTATTAACTATTTAAGTGCAATCTTATGCTATGAATAAAATATCTCTTTAGTTCCTTTTGACTTTCACATTTATTTCTCTTCTCCTTCAAAAAAATTCGAACAACCTATTGTCTTTTTGTTGTCTTCTTCCTTACAAAAGTCAAAAACAAACTCCTGTAACAGAACTCACATGTTACAAGATCTAATACGGTACTTCCTCTCTTAAAAGTCCATTGCACGTAAAAAGAACTCTATAAGAATAGTATTTAGTGTTGAGAGTAGATCAAGATGACCAAGTAGGCTTCTTGTCAGCTTCAGTGGATGAATACATTTAATAGTTCACATGGAGATCGAGGTTTTTTATTAACCGACGATTCTGTTCTAATATTATAGGTTATGGCATATTTTATACCTAAACGACTTGCTTGTACCTATTACCAAGAACGATGTATTATAGAAAGTGCTAATGTGGGTTAAAATATATATGTCTATGCACCTTCATGAGTTATGTTTTGCACTGAAACAAGTGAATATCATCTTGTGTGTATGTTTTCCTTCTTTATATGAAAGCTATTCGCAAACTTTGGATGCTTTATTATAATAAAAACAATGATACTTTGGGTCAATGTGTGTTAAATAAGTTTAGTTCACATTATTTTTCTTCATATGTATAAAGAAAAGTTTGTTTAGAAACAATATCTCTATTAGTTAAGGATAAGGTTGCGTATTATTGGATCTTTCCAAATCCTACATATCAACGAAATTTCTACTGTTTATTGTTGTTGTTGTTGTAAAGGAAAGTTTGTGAAAGAGATGAGGTTTTTAATCTTATAGCCACCAATCTTAATTTCTCTTAATTATAATTAAGGTATTGTTTACTCTCTAAATTAAGTATGATTCTGCGAATAATTTGGAGGGTCAATTCCTCAACTTGGACCACAATTTTCAATAATTGCAAACTTATCCTGTTCATATATAATTAATTAGTTCAAAAGATGGATTAAGTTGAAAATTAAATGCTCCACATAACTCAAAAGACATGTTTATTACAACTCAACACATCAATTTACACTTCAAGCTAGCAATTAGGCAACCTAGGAGAGTTCACAAGAAGAAATGACGTAAAGAGCTCAAACTAGGTTTAAATATTATGGTTGGTACAAGGAAGATATGTTTCAAGTTTCATTATAAATATTAAGTGATCTAAAGTTTCTGTTAGGATCTAAACTTTGACCAAGGAAAGGTCTCACATGCCATACAAGAAGATGATGCTTCCTGTAAAGTTGTGAGTTTTATAGAATATTATTGATGTGTTAAGTACTCAAGCCTCAAAGCCACATGATTGGGATAAGATTATCTCATCTAGACCATACTCTAATGTACTCATTAATTATTGTATCTTGCACGTTTATAACATTTTGGAAGTCCTAAGTACGTGATTATGTTATGACATTCTGCTAAAATAATCATTAGGTGATTTGATGGAACCCTAATAACAGATAATTTTAGAAAGTTCAAATGGAAAAAAAATCAAAAAGTTAACTCACCATGAAGTAAAATAAGTTTATATGTCTGGATTTCTAACAATCATTGCACTCTTACAATTTCTCTAAATACATTTACTTTTATGTCAAATTATTTAATTTCTTTAAAAATCCATTAAATTTAAAATTATAGATTAATAAGTATCAAAGGATATCTGTGTTTATTGTAAAAAAAAATTAACTACATGCTTTGCATTATTCATTAAAATATGAAATAAAAATACCCATGTGATAAATTTGTGTATTTGGTCATTAAAATATATATCTATTTAGAATTCTATTTTAAACATTTTGTGTTTGGGAAAGCTACCAACAACAATCCTTGAGTACGCTCAATCCTTGTTATAAATACCCCACCAACCCTCCTCCTACCTCTCAATCCCTCTCTATTCCATCTTTGCAGTAAACAAAACTCCATAGCTCTCTTCTCATTCCCTTTCCCTGAGAAACATAGTTTTGAGAAACAAGTTCAAAAATGACTACTTCAGTGCACGTAGTGGGTCATCTAACACCAGGCATTGGCTTAATGTTTTTAGGGTTTTGGCATCTTTTTAACCACATCAAACTCCATGTCCAAAACCCCATCACCTATGTCTCTTCCCCTTGGTTTTCCACTTCAAAAATAAAGTACTTAGAGCTCTATATCATTATGCTTGAAACCTCCATATCTATGTTCATGGAAGTGTTCTTTCTTCGTGTATGGCACCTACTTTTTCACCCTAACGTGACCTTCCCATCAAACAACCTCCATAACTATGAGCACTTTGTTATATTAACGACCTTCTTTGTCTATGCTACTTTTGCTATTGTTCTTGACATTGTTAAGCCTAAGGCTCGCTATGCTTTAACACAATCTCTCTTCGCATTAGCCTTTGTTCAACTTCTACTTCTCATCCACTTTCACTCGGCTGATCATGTAGGTCTTGAAGGGCAATACCACTTGCTTTTTGAGATCACCATAGTTGTTTCTCTAGCCACAATCGTATTAGGAATCAACTATCCTACGAGTTTCATACTCAGCTTTATTAGGTCCACAAGTATTCTTTACCAAGGCTTTTGGTTTGCTTTCACTGGCTTCATGCTCTGGACACCATCTATGGTGCCTAAAGGCTGTTCCTTATATCCGGAGGGAGGTCGTAAGATGGTTAAGTGCAATGGAGAAGAAGCTCTTTCAAGGGCTAAATCTCTAGCCAACATTCAGTTCAGCTGGGGCTTGACTGTTGTCACCATTATCGTGACGTCTTTCTACTTGATTCTGAACAAGTTGTACACTAAAAAAATCGAGTACTCAATATTGTCAAGTGAAACAATGTTTGAAGAGGACTCGGACGATGTTGAAACTCCTAAGAAGTGACCAAAACTCGATATTGAAAGGTGACAACTATATTCTGTTTTTGTTTGTGAAGGGTTCAAAGTTGAAACTGTGAATGTGTTTATGTTTAGTAGGGTTAGTAGCAATCTCATATCCAAGATTGCTTTTGATTGTATAATTGAATAAGAAAAGCTGACATGTTTCTTATGTGTATGAACACATGCTTATCGAATAAAAGAACTTCAACAAGTCTAGGACTTTTGGTCCATCCTTGTCTATTCTTTAAATGAATAACATATAATGAATATTTGATTGAATATCACAAAACAATATAATAATTTGAAGTCGATATAACAACTACTACAATTTATAAATAAAAAACGTATAATTAATATTTATTTATTAAATCTATAAGAGATTAAAAAATTTGTTAGTTAAATTTTTTAGCTACAAATCTTGTCTTATATTTATCTAGACTTCCATTAAAATTATTGTTGGGAGTTGACTCATACTTATGCAGATGAACTAGGGTTTCTAATTGCTATAAGATCAAGGGTTTGGTGTGTGAATCATTGTGTGAGTCATCTATTGAATACATCAGACAAGTAAGAGTAATATCGTGTGTTCTTACGTTTTCGTTCATCTAAGCTTTTGCGTGATTGTGTCGTTTAACAATTATGATTATTCTTGTATAAATATGTACATCTAATTGGTGATATTCCAAGCATTGTTTAGTTCTAAAGTTTAAAATTTCAGCCTCTATAATTACTTGGCATTCTCGAATTTTAGAAGCTTGAGTATAACTTGTTGGTTCTATAAAAAAAATACACAAAAGAAGATTAAATCTCATTTAGTTAGTTAATTTGGGATTAGATTGAATCAAAAATTGTTAATTAATTGGTTTTAAAAAGTTTTACAAAATCAAATTCTAATCAAAATTTGATACATAGACTATGACTATTAAAAAAAAAGTTCCAAGTTACATCAAACAAAAGTCAGATAGAGGTTATACTTTTCCATGCAGTGTACATTCAATCAAATTTCTGATTTTTTATTATATTTAATATCAAGACAATTATCTATATGTTTTTGTATAATTGAAATTTTTTATATTATTTCAGTTTTTTAATTTTATTCTTAATACTATTTCATTTTTTTAATTTATGAAGAAATACATAAGAGACAAAACGAGTTGACAAATTCTAAAATTTAAATAGGAATAATAAAAAACTATTTTATTAACAGAAGATTTAATTAAATTAAGATAAAAAGATAATAATCTATCAATATTCTTATATATAAATCGCTCATGTTTTCGATAAAGAGAATTACAAAACCTTAACACTCTTTATATATCTCAATCTCTTCTCTTTAGCACTACCATCCTCACAAAAGTTTGATGGTGTTTCTCTATAAATACATACAAGAAGAAATGAGAAGTTCAATAGACCTTGTCCTACCATGCTTAAGCATTCTTTGTTCTTGGCTAATGGCTAGGGTTTGGTAATGGATCGGACTAGACTCATACTCGAGCTTGAGGCTTCAAGATTGCACTGAAATTAAAAAAAATTCAAAATTCGTTTGGGTTTAATTAAAAACGATATCTTTTATTCAAAACAATGTCGTTTTATTTAAAATTTCATACTTTAACTTAGGTCGGGTCAAGTAGTTGACGTCAGATCTTGGTCCTAACTTTGAGAATTTTTTTAAAAAGTTCCAAATCGAGCATGAAACTCGATCAACTTAAGGAGGGATGTTGACTTCTAGTCGGATTGGACAATTTTTGCCATTACTACTTATGGCATCTCTTTAACACATCAATCTCCTTACTCTATACCCAAACTAGAGCCTAATATACAAATTCTACATCTCTAATCTTCAGGCCTCTTGTTTCAAACTTATGAAAAAGGATTTAAACATTTTAGCTGAATAAACTCATCAGACCTACATGACTACTAAGAGCAATTTGTCCCTCAAAAAGTGCCATTGGTGCTCTGAATGGAAGAGAAAATTTCCAATTATAGAATTATTAGTTGCTCATAAATGAAGTTTCTATATGTTGAGTCATCTACCAGCATTAAATCTTGTGACTTTGGTCCATGGTAAATTTAGCATTGAATTAGTTGCAAAGGTTGATAATAGTTTTGGAAAAAATTTCCATTATGAACACTTTTTTTATTTCAGGATGGTTCATTATTAATATTCTATTATCAATTTCACTGCAACCTCTAAAAATCAAGAATCTGATTAGGGGTTAGTTGGCTCTCCCCATTTATTTGATGGCTTGCACTATCTCTTCACTGCTTCAGAAGTTTTATGTATTGACTTCTTTACCTTTTTTGAAGAAATAATGGGTCCATTTTGAGTACATTATGCAAGTATAAATTTATTTGATACCAACTTTACACCTAACATTGAAAAAGAAATCTTAACACACACTTGTGATATTAATACATGACTAAATTCTGTTTGATTACATAGTCAAAATTGTAGGATTATAAAACTTAGATGCATATAATATAAGGTAAAGGAGGTCGTAATTTCTTCCATTATAAAAAATATTCTTATTTGTAAAAATTACTGAAAAATAATTTTTATTTTTTATTTTTTAAAAATGAATCTTCTGTCAAATATTTATGAAGTTATTTTAACTGATGTGATGAATTTTTCTTGTAATTTCTTAAGAGCTTAATATGGACCTTCTTCTTCCTAGTTGGCTATGCCCATCTCTTCCTATTTCAGAATGATTTCATGTTCCTTTCTCTATATATATATTTCTCAATACCTGACCTCCAATATCTTCACGTCTTTCTGTGTTTGCTCGATCAGTTTCTTGTGGTAATGGCATTGCAGACCAACTTGTGTTACCTTCTGGTTTATCTTCTGGCAGTGACTTGGAGCTTCTCACTTCTTACTTATGGAAATCCACAAGTACCTTGCTACTTCATCTTTGGAGCTTCATATTATGATAATGGCAACAACAATGCCCTTCTGACAACATCCAAAGCCAATTTCCTACCATATGGTATTGATTTTCCTCAAGGAGCCACAGGAAGATTCTCCAATGGCCGCATTACACCTGATTTCATAGGTGTTTTGGTTCCTACATAAGAAGAAACTTACTTCTTTTTTCTCCTCTTTCCAAGTTTTAACAAGAGTTCATATCTTGTTCTTGCAGCTGAATTACTGGGATTCAACAGTTACATTCAACCATTTTTAGCTGCTAAAGATGATCAAGACATACTCAATGGTGTAAATTATGCTTCAGGTAGTTCAGGAATTCGTTTTGAAACTGGCATGCACCTGGTAAAGTACCTGAAACTCCTCATATCAACCTTCTTTTATGTTTAGCTATAATTGATGTTAGTTTCATCCCAATTGCATGCATATATGTTTGTATATAAGAATGTGTTGCATGTTCTTTTTGGTTCAGTTTTAGTTTTGAATGGTGTTAAATGTGTTTCCAATTGCATTATGTTGTGCATGCTTACATAAAGGATTTAGGGAAAGAATTGTATTGCATTTGATGTGTAATTTAACATCAATTCAAGTGTTGCAGAGCTTAGGTGTCATGGAAGGAAAAAGGAGCAACAAGTCTGGAATTGTAGAAGTACACGATCGTGACAGAAAGATTCAAGCCGCCAAGTACACAATCGTGTAACTTACTTGGGGCCAAACTGACTTAGTTATAAAATTTGGGACACATGGGCATATAAATACCATCTTTAAGAACCCTAGATGGGTATGTCATGTAGGAGAAGCTCAAGGAGGATAGAGAAGGTGCTCTTGAAGGTGAAAAACAAGAAGAAACAAGATCAAAGTGAAGTGGCTCAAGGATTCAAGATTTTCCATTTTAAGAGAGAAAAGACTAGGCTTTCTCCTCTTTAACTCCTCTCTTGGCATTTTATTGTTTATTGTTGTTAATTCAAGTATGGATTTCATGTATTTGATGTGAATGAAGATGATGATAGCTTAAGCTACATTGGGTTTTGTTCTTCCTTATTCTTGTATGGATGTTGTTTGAATGATATGGTTATGGATTTCATATTTTCATGAATGTGTTGATGTAAGTTGACTCAATTCGTTGAGATTGAGAAATGATACTAGATGGGTTGGTTAGATGATATCATGAGAGTGAATGTGATAATCAAGAGACTTATACTTTGCTAATGAAAATGTGGAATCCATAGGATATGTTAGTAATGTGTGTTGTGCTTGAAACTTGATGGAGATTGAGAGATGAAATCAAGAAATTTGTGTAACTTGCCTAATGAGAATTAGAAGTTATAAGACAAACACACATTTGTTCAACAATATTAAAGAGAGGTCTTAAGTGAGTTGAATGTCTAATAGAGTGCTTAACCATTCAAAATGAGGTGAGTTAAAAGATAGATTGAGAAACTGCTATTTGACTTGCTTATTGTCTTGAATGAGTTGGTTAGGAATTGAGAAATGAGTAACCAACATACTTGAAGTCTAAAGACCTAGCATTTACCATTAATTGAACAATTGAAGTCAAGAATAGGAAGGATAGAACCCTCTCTCTTCATTAGCTGTAACTTCACAGTTCCAGTCTCTCGCACATGTCGATAAATCATAGTGTCATTAGAATTGTTTTAATTTTATCATTCAACTACTTTTGAACCTTAAACAAGATTGAATGAATTTAGGAATAGATATCCAATCCTTGTGGGATCGATACCAAGCATACAACAGTGACTTGTGCGTTTGCAGTAACTTGGAAAACCAGTGTAGGAAATCGCCTATCATTTGATTGCCGAGCTACTCAGTGAAAGACTACAAGAAAGCTTTATAAGTAACACTGAGGAAATCATAGTGGAACTGGTCGTAGCAATCACAGTCTAGAGTGAATAAGAGGAAATCCTAGAGGAACCGATCGTAGATACTACATTATGGAGTGAAGAAGAGGATGCAAAGAGTGAAGTTTGGGAGAATGAAAAAGAAATAACTGACGAAAATAAAGACGTATTTGATCACGAAGTAGACGAAGAAAAGGAGCTGATCAAAGAAGAGGTAGACGTCTCAGGTCATGAAAAGGAAGACGAAGAGGGGAAGGGGGCGATAATAGAGAATATAATTCAGTTCCCCCTCTTCCAAAATAAAATGTTAGATCGAACCGAGGCACCAGGGAATTTCATTATTTCCGATTTTATTGACAGTTTGTCTTTTAAAAGGGAAATATTGTATGAGCTTAGCTTTCACAATCTTATCAACTATGCCCTTCATATTCTACAGCAATGGGTGGCTTATTTACAAGCCACTAACCTAAAATTGGGCGAAATGGGTGGAAGGAAGTCGCTCATCATAGATCCTGGTTGACTTGGGAAGACGCAAAATATCAAGCTACTGACATTAACTAAGCGCCTCATGAGAGGCACCCCATGCTAAAAAATTAGAATAGTTTTATTTTTATTTTCATTATATTTTTATTTCTGTTATTTTTAATTCTGTGTTTCTTTTTGTCTTGAGCAGATAGGTGTGATCAGATAACTCTCTCCATGGACATCCCGGTGGGCACTTTGACTGCCTCTATCAATCATATTCAAACTGGGAAAGTACCATTTTTCTTTTATTCCTATTCTCCACTTTTATACATGCTAAATTGGGAACAATGAGGATACTATTCAATTTAAGTGTGGGGATGGAAATAAAGAAATTATTTTGAAATAAGTAAAATGATGCCGAATTTTTTTTGTGAACTTCAATTGTCCTTAAATAAAAAATTTCATGCAATCTGAATTTAAATTACTGAGATGCCTTGCTCATATACTGTTGTGACTAGTTTACGTGTTGAAATTAAGTATTCAAATCTTTAGGAATAAATTTACCTTATGTTTAGCCTTCGAATTTGAAGTTTGAAAGTAGGTTAAGTCCATAAATGTAAAACAACCAGGTTTACTTCTAAGAGAATTTAGTTAGTATATGTTCTTTTAAGTTGCTTAGGAAGACATTTTTAACACTTAGTGAAAGAGGTAAAAGAAACTTTTGACTTAGTGATCCTTTAGAAAATAATGTTAGAGTGAGCAAGAGTCCGCAGGGGTTCCTTTAAACCTGGCCATTTGGGTGATAAACCTGGGATGTACCGACTCATTGAGCTCACTAGAGAACCTAAAGTGCAAAAGAAAGAAAAATAGCAAGTTTGAAGAAGTGAGAGTTCGTAGAGGTACACTAAAGACCTGATCACTTGGGTGATGAGCCCAGGATATGCCGACTCAGTGAACTACCTATAGCAATTGAAAATAATAATAATCGAATTGAAAAAGGAAAAAAAATCTAGGGAAAGTGTGGATACCATATGCTTTCATTATTTGTTAATGTGTCCATATAAGTTATTAGGAAGAGTATAGCTAAATTATCACTGAAGTTTAAATGTATGTTTTACTTTACTGGATTGAGTATTTATAATTGAATAAAGAATTCTTATGTTCAACACTCAGTTCAGATTTATTCTTCTTAGATTAAGTACTTAATTCTGATTGAAGTATGCTAGTTGCATATCTATGACATTTTTCAGCAATGGGCACCAATGATGATCAATAAACAGAAATAATGCTTAATTTGAATCAGATTGTTTGATTTATTTTGCTTGAGGACAAACAAAAGTTCAAATGTGGGGATGTTGATAAAGGCTAAATTTATACATATTTACACGCATGATTTAAATTAAAATTTCTATTAATTGAATAAAAATCATGTAGAATTGGTACTTAATTCCATTCCTTTTGACATTTCAAGTATAAAAGAGATTAGAGAAAAAATATGATCAATTGGAAGGAAAAAGACCAAAACTGAAGAATGTTGGAGAACCTACACCGCCGGCCTTGAAGGATATACGTCGGTAGCCTTTGATTCAATGTCGACAGCGTATCAATTAATTAATGTCATATAAGCCGACAATTCTAGAGATATGTCGCTGACGTTGCACCAGCGTAAATACATAATTCCAATTTATATGGTGCCAACGTACAATTAAGGCGAGCCGGCGTTGAACTTAATTTTTCTATATAAAGTCCAGAAGTCACAGAATTCAAAATTAGCTTAGATTAGTCTTCATTAGTCATTAGGTTATAATTAAATTAGGTTTAGATTAAATTTTTATCTTTATTTTTCTTCTTCAGTTGAATTCATAGTTAACATTTTATTCTCTTTTCTTTCATTCTGCAGTAGCAATTTCCATTAGCTTAAAACATTGTTATCTTTTATTACATTGATTAATTATATACATACGCTTGGTTTTATGTTTTATTGTTTTACAAAATTTATCTTCTTCACTGTTTTTACAATTAGCTGTTATTAGTTTGCATTATTCAGTGTCTACATGTTTCTTCTTCTTTAGTTATTTATTTTCAGATCATATTATGTCTTCCTATTTACCATGATTTAATTTATGTTTTGTTATTTAATTTCCGTATTCTATTTTTCTTATTAGCAATGTGTTATTTTCTGTTTTCTTTTACTTATTGCGTGTTTACTTTTGTTTTCATGTTTAGGTAATTTTATTTTGTGGGATTAGGATGAAACCTTAAATCGCTAATATGATAGTTATTGTCATGTTTTCGGATTGATAGATATGTGGGTAATTTTAGTTGCAATTCTTATGATTTCAATTTTAATTGTTAATCGGTTAAAATTGTTAGAAGCTATATAAACGCGGGAGTAAATATAGGTTTGTTAGGAATTCATAATTGGATTAATTTATCAATACAGGATTTGCGGTAATTAGTCTAATTAGAGATTATCCGGGGATTAATGAAATGTAACTAGTTAATTATTCACTAAGGGATTAAGGATAATTAATTTAGGGCATTAGGCGATCATAGCATCGGGAGGTGTATGA
>JANIMX020000468.1:258233-277519 GCA_024582655.2 Erythroxylum kunthianum | reverse complement strand
ATAAAATTTTAAATTTTAAAATAAATTTGAGAGATACTGTCCTTATTATTTGAAGATTTTGAAATGATGTTTAATTAAAAATATTATTAAATAAAAATTAATTTAATTTACACGTCATAACAATTAAATATAATTATATTCCAATACAAAGAACTTGCTTTTTTTCAAATTCATTTATAATAAGTTTTTTAATAATTTCAATTTGACAAATTAAATAAGAAAATAATTCTGAGCTGTAATTTATTATATTTTCGATCGTTATAATTACTATACTCGCTTATAAGGTGTAATTCACAACCAGTAATTTAAAATTTTAAAATAAGATATAAATGTCTGAATTTGATCAAAATAATATTAGTAAATGAGTTTTTTAATAATTTTAAATTGAAAAATTAAATATAAAAAAATAATTGAAAAGTGGATAAGATATTAAATTATGGTTTATAATTTTACTCTTTTTTTATATTTATATCCTAATCGTCCATCAGTATAATTGACAATTCTTAGTTTAAAAGTTAGAAGTATGATATAATTGGCTCAATTTGGTCAAAATTGTACTAGTATACCCCTCAATTTCTGGCTAGTCCTCGAAGCCACCAAATGTAACAAACGTTCAAAGTATTGGCTTCCATGGAAACCTCTAGACACCTAAGACTTAAGCCGTCAAGCTCTTCTTATAAACCCTTCAATCCCTCTCTAAGCCATGCCTGTACACGTATCTCTTTCTAGTTCCTTGGTCTCTCTCTTTCTGTGCTCTCCAAGGTGTATGTTCGAACATAAACACAGCTGAAGGTACTGATCCATGGACAAAACAGAAGTTCCAAGAACATGGGTACTTTGGTGGGTCATGTAGCTCCAGGCTTTGCCTTTATGCTTCTGGGTTTTTGGCACTTGTTCAACCACATCAAACTCCATGTCCAACGACCAAGCTCCTATGTCTCATCTCCGTGGTTCTCTACTTCAAAGATTAAGTACTTAGAGCTCTACTTCATCATGCTTGGAAGCTCCCTATCTGTGTCTATGGAACTATTCATTGGTCCTGAAAGACACCAACCTTTTGACCCTGATGGTACCATCCCATCGAACCACCTCCACAACTTCGAACACTCCTCCATATCCTTAACCTTCTTTGTCTATGCCACTTTTGCTATTATTCTCGACATCGTTAACCCAAAAGCTCGATATCCTCTAACACAGTCTCTCGCAGCATTAGCATTTGGTCAACAACTATTCCTCTTCCACCTTCACTCCGCTGATCACATGGGTGTTGAAGGGCAGTACCACTCGCTTCTTCAAATCGCCATAGTTGTTTCTCTACTCACAACTATCTTAGGAATCAACTACCCTAGGAGTTTCATAATCAGCTTTATTAGGTCCACAAGTATTCTTTACCAAGGTCTCTGGCTTTTTGTCATGGGCTACATGCTTTGGACCCCATCTTTGATACCGAAAGGATGTTTCATAAACTTGGAGGAAGGTCATGAGGTGGTTAGGTGTGAAGGGCACGAGGCCCTCTCAAGAGCTAAATCGCTAGTGAACATTCAATTCAGCTGGTACTTGATAGCTGTCACCATTTTTGTCATGACTTTCTACTTGGGTTTGGTCAAGTTCTACGGAGAAAAGATGGAGTACTCGACATTGTCAAGCAAAGCAATGTTGGACGAAGACTCAGACGATGTGGAATCTCCTAATAGTGACCAAGTTGGTGATACCAATCGGTTCATTCATATGGGTAGAAGCTTTGCTCCTATTGATATTGAAAGGTGAAAACTTTATACATATATTTTTTAATTTTCTTTTGATTAATAGGTAAAATTTAAAGTATGTGAGTAGATATATATATTTATTGGGTTGGTGGGCATTCCTCTATTTGCTTAATTGAGCCTTCAATAATGTTTGCTTGATCAAAAATTGGGGCAATGTGTGTAAAAATTTAGTAGAGGGGAAAAGAAAAACTACAATTTGATGTGTAATTGGTTTGGGATTTTAGCATGGGAGTTCACTTTTATTTGTCTTTTTTATGTATAGAGAAAATATTTGTGAAAGAGAGATTATATTTTTATTTATCTTGTAATTTTCATTTAAATTCTTGTTTACTCCCTAAATTCTTTGAAGGGTCAATTCCTTAATATGGACCACAATCTTGGAAATTTTCAAGCTTATCATGACCATATATAATTAATTAGTTCAAAAGATGGATTAAATGAAAAATTAAATGTTTCATATAATTCAAAATACATATTTATCACTACTCAAATATCAATTTTCACTTCAAGTCAACAATTAGGCGACGTAAGAGAGTTCCACCTCTCAAACTAGGTTATATCCTATAGTTGTTCGAAGGTGTAAATATCAAATGGTATAAAGCTTATGTTAAAATTTAAACACCGTAATTATGGTAATTACGGATCAGATTATTACCGTAATTTATCGTAATTACTCTTCGTATCGTAATTACCATAATCGTAATATTTCCCTGCCGGAAGGTGGCCGGCTGTGTTCCGCCGCCACCTTGCCTTAGACTCAAAAGGTGGTGAATATTAGAAGCAATGTGAATCTTGGAAAACGACATCGGTTATGGAAAAATCAAACCGGAATCCTGTACCTATAATCCAACCAAATACGACAAATTTTGAAAAATATTACATTATTATTATTATTATTATTAATTGTGATTCTTCTTGTAAGATGTAACTTTTAAGGAATATCAGTAGGGCATACCCTAAGGATTATTATTATTGATTATATTTTAATATAATATATTAGAAAAAGCTATGTGCTACATAAACAATTCTCTCTTTTTATAAAATTTATTTTAATTTTACTTAAAATGGTATTAATTAAAATACAAGAAATATCAAATTTTTAATTTGTTGTAAATATAAACTAATAATTAACTCTTGTTAGTTTCATTGGCGTAGAGTGTTACTTACAACGGACAAATAAAATTTTTAATCAAAAAATTATTATATTTTAAATTTAAAACAAATAACTAAAATAAAAATTCAACATTTTATAATAAATTATTACAAAATCTTGAAATTTAATTTATTAACAAAAACGACGACAACAACACCTAATAATGATATTATCTAATAATCCATATTAGTGATATTAACGATAAGAACTAATAATAGGTTAAATTTACAATAAAATAAAAATCTTGACGTTTGAATAATATTTTTATACTTTTAATTAATATAATAGAATTGAGTATAATTTTGAATTTAAAATATAATTTTATTCTTTTTTTTCATATTTTAACCTATGAATCTTGCATGTTACTCCCTCCTATTAATTTTCTTGTTGAATTATCATTGCATGAATCGGGAAAACGAATTTATTATATTAATAAATTAAGCTAGTGTTTAGAAAATGGAGCTACAAGGACAACCCGACACTGAATTTTGCTCCTATCTATGAAAAACATTTATATCTATAATATAATAAGTAAAAGCCAGATTCATACAACTGTGGTTCCTTGTCTTTAGTAACTATAGAATCCTTAAATTATATAATATAGATTAATAATAATATGATATCAATGTATATATATATGAAGGGGAAAACCAAGGTCACGTTGATAATATATTATTAGATTCTTGCAGGGTGATGCCAACTCACTTAGATTTGAATCCACATTAATGTCGAATATACTTATCTTGTAGGAAACTTCAGTTTAACATTGAAAATGAATCGCATGGGACTTAAACACTGTAAAACTCAACATAAGATTGTTTGAATTCTTAGAATTCAAAATTGCAATGATTAAAAAACCTAGTTAGTTTAGTTGGTTCAATTGTAAAATTTTTGAATCGGTTAACTTTTCGGTTCGATTTATTTTAAGAAAATTTTATGTTAAGAACCGATTAGTTTATTAATTAATCGGTCAATTTTTTGTAAATTAATAAGTTCTTATAAACAAAAATAAATCAATTAATTTTTATTTACCAATTTCTTTTTTCAATTAAACTTCAAATTATTTGATTAATAAAGACAATCTCTTTCAATCATATTTCAAATTCTTTAATTTTATTTAATCTTTAGTCTGTTTTATGACAGTCTAATAGTAATTGAACCTTTTAAATTTTAAATCTATCTTATTAGTTTAACTTGCAGTTCTGTTTTAAAATAAAAATATTGCAAAATTGAACTTAAAACTCAAAATTCGATCAATTCAAAAAAAAATTCGTTAATTTTGATCGGATTGGACTCTGCTCAAAATATCAACTTTCATTTATTTCTTAACAAATAAGTTATATTATTAAAAAATAATTATTTTTGAGTAATTTCATGAGAAAGATTGTCGAATATTATTTATATGATTTTTATATTTAATTATGTTACATGTGTAAAATACTCTATAAATTAAACTTTAGTTTTAGGATTGGAATAAATCTTAATTTTTTTAAAACCACACTCAATTAATTAATTAGATTCTTGCTTCAATGCATGATCTATTGCTTATGAAATCTCTCTAGTAAAATAAGAACAATTTAGCTAAATGAATGCAAATGTACCCTTTAGGCTTTAAACACTGCCCTAAAAAGCAAATAGAAGTAATAATTCACAAGTTTGAACAAGTCTCTCACAGGAGTACTGTGTAACCTAATACAAGGAGTAATTCGAACACATGAACCCTAGTTTTTTTATTCTCTATATTTCAGGTAAAGTCTCTATAAATTGGGTAAACGTTGTCCTCTACGCAATTTCTTGCTTAAAAAGGTGAGTATACCACACCTTCTTTGCACATGGAGTGAAGCAATCATGGTTGATATGAAAAAAATTGGAAATAAAATCAAAGTTTTAAATAATAAATAACTATAATATATTCATTTTTATCTAAACGAACGAATTATTTTTATATTAGCTGTATTTTAAGATATATTTTAAAATAATTTAGCCTAAAATTTAATGAATTCGAACTTAATTTATTAATTTCATTAGATTAGATTCAGACCAAAATATCAACTGTAATCTTTTGTTTTTTGTTTTCAAACAAGTTATGCCATTAGAAAAGTATTATTCTTGACTAATTTCACAAGAAAGGTTTATATTTAATTATCTTATATGTATAAAAAACAAATATATAGATGAATTTTAGATAAATTAGATATATATTTTAGCTATAAAATAAAATAGAGAAAATTTCAAATGCAAAAGGGTTTTGAGCCACGGGACAAAAGACAATCCTTTCCTCAGCTTTACAATTTCTTTTAAGTGCACGCAAACACATTATATACATGTGATGTAGGAACTACTTCACATCAGTATTTAAATAATTAGGTCAATAAGTTTATATTTAAACTAAAATAAATACCCTTTTTTGTATTAAAAAATATAAAATATTGTATTTTCTCAATCCTCGTAGAAGCAAGAGGATAAGATGTAGTGGGTGAAGCAGAAAGAAAATGGTTCCCTACACGCATTAACATGTTAAGCATTATTATTAAAACCATGGTTAATTAATTGATTAATTAATAGATTAGTTAATTAACTAAAAGGATTGCTAATCTTTTCTTTTCAGCACGAAAAGTGGCTTTATGTGTCATTAATGAATTGTTAATCATATGCACGTTCAAAACAATGTGTTTGAATCATGATCATGTGAAATTGGCGAGAAAGAGGGAGGGAAAGGTGTTTGAAAGTTCATTTTTTAATTAATAATTATAGTCCTTAATTACGTATACATAATGACGGATAATGATTACATTATTATTATTATTATTATTATCTATTTCTTTCTTTTTATGTGGGTCATTTTGAAACAATCATTTTATTAATTATGAGTAAAGTTATGTATTATTGGATTTTTCTAAATTTCATGTTTCGGCTAGATTTTTATTGGTTATTGTTATTGTTGTTGAATAATAGATGGTGAACTTCACCAACAAGCTAAATCCTACCTTCTAAATTTTTTTGAGTGATTTAAGTTATTACTGAAGGTTTATTTTACCCTTATTTAAATTACAACAAAACATAATTATTTTTATTTCTTGGGTAGTTTTCACTAATGATAAATTATAATATATATCAATTGTTATATAAACAAACATTAAGTGATTTAACAGAGACCTAATGACATGTTATGTACTAACCATTAAGTAAATTAAGTTGGGTTTAAATTGACTAATATATGATCTTTTTAAACTTGAAATCCAAAATTTTTAAAAATTTAAGCTTGAATTTGATTAATTAAGATTTTGTCAATTGACATTAGTTCAGGATGTATTGAATTTGAATTAAAATATTAACTCCATAGATTTTTTTTATATCTCAAATAACTAATTCCTCCATTGAATTTAAAATATTTGATTATCTTTAAACCAATGATTAAAAAACCTAATCGGTTCTCCGGTTCAACTGTAAAAACTTTTAACCTTTTAACTTTTTGATTCGATTTTTAACTTTTTGGTTTGATTTATTTTAATAACTCTTGTTGTTAAAAACTTCTCAGTTTATTAATTAATTACTCAATTTTTATAAATTAATAAGTTATTATAAATTAAAATAAATAAATTAATTTTTATTTAACAATTTTTTTCAATTAAATTTTAAATTCTTCGACAAGTAAGAATAATTTTTTTCAATCATATTTTAAATTTTTTTAATTTTATTCAATCTTTAACCGATTTTATGACGGTCTAATTTCGATTAAACTTTTTAAACCTTAAATCTCTTGTCTGATTTAATTTCTGGTCATATTTTGAAAACATTGCTTACCATGTGTTCCATACTCGGGATATTGTATTGCATATATTTTTTCCTAAAAAATAGTGAAATAGTTGTGGATTCAGACAAAACAACATTCAATAAAGCAGTTAGTTTCGATTTTTTTTTAATACCAGAGATTAATAAATTAGCTTAATCGCCTCCTCACTAAGAATGATTGCCACTTAATTATTCTTTTAATCACCCTTTCATATTGAAAGCTGATGTAACCTATATCTTGGGAGATTTGATTCAAACATGCTTGCGAATGCATAATAATAAATTAAGAAAAAACTAAATATTTGATATGCACCTCATATCAATAAAAATAACATTTTAATATGATCTTTATAATTTTTAAAATATTAAATTACATTTCTTTAAAAAATTAATAATAAATTAAGAAAAATCTAAAATTTTTTAAATAATGTACTTGGCTAAAAAAACCAACATAATTTATGACCTTTGTCTAAGAGTTACCGATGACATTCGAGCCCGAACTCGGCTTAATTTGAGGTCAACAAGTTAGGATTGGATTGTTCGGGCCTTAGGCAGGGCTGAAACTTGGGCTATTCAAGCTCGGACTGGCCCGAAGCCTGTCAATTATAAACAAACGACATTTTCATAATGTTTAATATTTAGAGATGATATTTGAGGCCGAATTTGGCTTAGTTTTGAGGTCAACAGGTCTGATATGGGTTGATCGGGCCTCAGGTCGAGCTTGAATTTGGGCTACTTAGGCTCGAACTAGCCCAAAGCCCAACTACTATAAAGAAAACGATGTCATTTATAAAAAAATGACTTCGTTTTCTATTTTTAATTTTAAAAACTAAAAATTGAGTTAAGTTGGACCAACTCAGGCTCGAGCTCGTGCCCGACTACCTCAAGCTCGACTACCTCGAGCCCGGTCGATCCTCGAGACGAATTGGACCCAAACACAAGCTATTGGGTCGGGCTTGAGTTTGGTCGGGCTTTATTAATTTATTTTAAAATTCAAGTTTAATTCATTAAATTAAATATATTATGTCTATATTTAGTTTATATTGGATTTTGGTTGTAAACCTTTAATTAAAGTAATATTATTTACGAGATTTTTATTGGGTATTGTTATTAAATATTTTAAAAATAAGAACAAAAAGTTTTACCAATTTAAATTTTTTATAATTAAACTGATAATATCGGTTGAGATTTTTAGTCATAAATAATAAGCCATTACACAAAATAAGTAGAAGAAAACCCCATGAAGAGTACATCTCAATCCCCATTACCATTCAACTATTAACGCTGTCGTGTAAGCTGTTAACGACGCCGTTGCAAGTTCTCACTCCAGCCTCCTTCAACCACTTCGCTGAAATCAAATTCTCAGTTTGTTTCTCTCTTCGTTAGGGTTCGGAATTTGGTTCGCTTGACACAGGACCTCAAAACAATGGCGTAGAGTAGCATTTTCTCATTACATGATCTTTGAATGAAATGGAAAACACAGATTCTGATGATGAGCCACAGAAGAAAAGGCCTCACTTGAACTCTCCCACCGTCACAACAACTGCCGCCTCTGCCATGGCCCGCTCTTCCCCAACTGCTCCGGCGACCACCAACCAATCAGTAACCATCTCTCTCTCTCTCTCGATCTCTGTCTGGTGTTTATTTGTCGTGTTGTTTTCACCAGTTGGTTGTTGATAAGTGGAATTTATCGGTTACTTTAATTGCATTTGAAATTTAGGGTTTTCTTTGTGTATTATGTTGTGTCGAGTTACTTGATTTTTCGCGGCTAATTGGATGAAATGTGAATGTGGGTTGACTAAAAATTCTTGCTTTATCAATATAGTTTTAAAAATTCTTGTGTTAATTATTGGGGCGTGTACTTCAGGTCGACCTTACTGGTCTCCAGCGGGAAAACCAGAAGTTGATACAGCAGTTAGAAAAGCAGAAGCATGAAATGCACGAGATTGAAGCTAAAATCAATGAACTCAAAGCTAAACAATCTTCTTATGATGACTTCTTGATCGCGGTCAACCGACTCTGGAATCAGGTACCCTTTTGTTTGTTGTTCCTAAAATGCCAAGTCATTATGTTAATTTGTGCCTCTACTGCATTGTGCTCTGTAGTTGGATGATGATTTGGTCCTATTTGGAGTACTTGCTGGAAGAGGCAAAGATGATTTGCAAAGATTAGATCACTCAGATTATCATGGAGGTAGCAAGTCGTGTCTTTTTATTGGTACAAGGTTGTATGTGTATAATGATTTTGCATGGTAGATTGATTTTATCATCTGTTTAGGTTCAATTCCTGTGTGTCCTCCCGAGGAGATGTTTCTCTGTAGATTGCTAGGAACAGATACCATTCCA
This sequence comes from Erythroxylum kunthianum, assembly GCA_024582655.2. Classification (NCBI taxonomy): domain Eukaryota; kingdom Viridiplantae; phylum Streptophyta; class Magnoliopsida; order Malpighiales; family Erythroxylaceae; genus Erythroxylum; species Erythroxylum kunthianum. Next base: position 268,463 of record JANIMX020000468.1, on the reverse strand, counting down.
AGTGGTGGAAATGATCCTATTGTGAGATATGTGGAAGATGTGCTTGCTGCACGCCGCTCTTCTACTATGGAGTTGATGAAGTCTTTGGAAGATAGTATTGAAGCTCAGAGTGCCAAAACTGAGAGCATAGCTCAGGCTTTACTTGGAAATCAATCTGCTGAAGGTTAGGGGAGAAGTTTGATCTGTAGTACAACTCGATAGTCAGCAAATTTTCTTATTGTGTTTTGTAAAATACTTTATTTACGGATTCTCGTTTGTTTGCCATTTTCTATTTGCTATATATATGTGAGTATCAGATGCTGTCATCCAGTTGTCTAGGATAGATGATATGATGAAAGAGGAGGCAAAGAATCTTCATGACGTGATTGATGTTCTGCATTTGAAGCATAAGGAGTACTCTGATCAGATTCATACATATATAAACAACCATTCAGAAAGTGAATCTGAGATTAAACGACTAGCAGGTACAGAAAATGCTTGGTGTATACTGATATTTTGCTGTGGTTTTGGTGTTGGTACATTATAATGTTTGCTGAATGTTTATTTTTTACATTATGCTTAAAGTCGAGTTGGAAGAAACTATGGGTGAGCTTGAAGAAACCAGAAGAAAACTGGTTGACCTGAAAATGCAAAAAGATGCAGCAGCTGCAAGACATACTCCTGCTCCAAGTGCTGTCAATGGGAGCTTGTCACCTGAAAAGCATACAGATAGGTCCAAGGGTTTCCGGGAATTAAGGGATTCCATCGAGGAAGCAAAGGTAATAATAGTCATTGATTGTGCCCAACCCAACCTCTTTCTCTGTAACTAAGGCTCCCATATTCAAAAATTTTGCAGATAGTAGCAGCTGATCGCCTTTCTGAGCTTCAAGATGCACAGGAGGAAAATATGATCTTGTCAAAAGAATTAGAGTACCTTCAGGTCTGCTATATTTGCATTTAACTTGTAATAGATTTAATAAAGCGCTGTTGAACAGGCATTCATATGTACTTCATTTTTATATTTAAAACAATTGTTTTTGTTGATGTGTGTGCACAGAATCAGCTGATGGACAATAAACATGTGCACTCCTCACGTCCCTTCAGTTTAGTGAATGATCAGCTACAACACTGGAATGCAGAACTTGAAAGATACAAAAGATTGGCTGATTCTTTGCAGGTTGTTTAGACAGTTCAGTATTATTGTTTCTGTTTCTACTTCTACTTTGATTTATGATTTCTGTTAAACAATCATTTCAGGCTGAAAAGCCTTTTCTAATGAGAAGGGAGAAGGAAGTCAATGCAAGATTGGAATCAGTAGATGCTGCAAGAAATGCCAATGACGGTTCTTCATCCAGAATTGACGAGCTTGAGCTTCAGTTGCAGAAGTGTATGAAGGAAAAAAATGATCTTGAAATCAAAATGGAAGAGGCTATCCAGGATTCAGGTTGAACTAGAAAGCATTAGTTTTTCTTGCAGTAATATTATTGAGCTTTTAAACAACTAAATTGTTACATAAATCAGGGAGAAAGGATATAAAAGAAGAATTCCGTGTGATGGCCTCAGCTTTGTCTAAAGAATTGAGCATGATGGAAGCACAGTTGAATCGCTGGAAGCAGACTGCGCATGAAGCACTTTCATTGCGTGATAAATCTCAATCATTAAAAGCCTTGCTGAATGAGAAGGTTCCCTTTTCCTTGTTTTTGTATGTTGTTTTGGTCATATTTTGATCAGTGGTAGAACAAAATCATACGTTTCATTTTATTTAGTCATGACTGCATATTGCAGAAAATGAGGGAGTGGATATAAATGGACACTTCTAGTTCTGGACCAGTATTAGTTAGAACTAAAGTTGAAATTCTTTATTTTCTATATATCTTCAGCACACTAACAAATTCACTTGTGTTCTTGCGTTGCACAAGTCTCCTTTCTTGTTGTTATACAACTCTTCTGCATGATTTTGCTTTTCTAAACTTTGTTTCTACAGTTGCAACCAAAATACGGTGCTTCTAGTTTCATTTAATTGTTCAATCTAACTATATATGGGATGCTCATAGTTGAACAGAAAATTTTTACGAATTAGTTAGTGACTACTTGTACCACAGTTTGTGGATCTTCAAAAATAAATTATTTAATATTTCTAAATTCATGTTTTTGTTATTATCTTAGGGATAGATCACATATGTCTATGCTAACTGTTTGTCTCAGTTGTTAAGATCTTGTTCTGCAAAATTTACAAACTGTCTTGTTTATGCAGATACATGAGCAAAAACACTTAGCAAGTATGTGCTCTAAACAATTGGTGGAGATAAAATCTCTGGAGGTTCTGGTTAGTTCTTTTCTATATCTTTTGCATCTGACAGAGTATGTTATTTTAATGTGAATTTTCGTTTTGTCCATTAATCTATTAAGCTTAAACATTCAAAGTCTGTGTTGTTGATTTGAATCCTTGAATTTTCTTCTACTTCTGTGCCCTTTTTTAGCGTCTAGGATTGATAATAGCTGTATACTATTATTCATCAGATTTCTATGTCAATGGGTATGGGTTATGTTAAAGATGGGTTTTGAATTCTACTTTTCTGGAAATTAATCGTATGACTAGGGACACAAATGACCAGTATGTACAAATTCTCTTATTCTTATTTTTTTTCCTCTGTTTGTATGAAGATGTGATTAGTTTGACAAGAGTTGTTAACCCGAGTGTGTGAATCTGTTTCAGGTTGAGGAGTTGCAGAAAGAAAAACTGGAATTAGAATCAGTTTTGGACATGTATGGGCAGCAAATTTATGACAACAGGTACATTATCAGAGAAGCATTGTCCTGTGGGAATCTTTTCAAAAGCTGATAATCCTTTGGGGATATGACTATGGTGCAAATGTTTGCATTCTTTCACTAATTTGTTTTTCCCCCCCTAAATTTGCTTTAGCGTTTCATCCAAATAAATTTTGTTATTTATATGTACATACTACTAAGGGAGCCTAACCAGGTCCTTACCCAGTTATAGTCCAACCAAAGTACAATATGTCGCTTCATAGTTGTAGTAAATGAATGATTAATCATAGTATTCGTGAATTAAACTTCTTACAAGGTGATTCTGTGCGAGTCTTCTAGAAAATTTTCCATTAATGCCATAAAATTTGCCTCTTCTTCTAGGTGTTCAGGGTCCTTTCAATTTTCTCATCCAACTATTTTGTGCAGAGATTTGCTGGAGATAAAAGAATCTGAACGTAGGGCTAATGGTCAAGCTGAGGTCCTGAGGAATGCATTGGATGAACATAGTCTAGAGTTAAGAGTTCGAGCTGCTAATGAAGCAGAAGCTGCTTGCCAAGATAGGCTGTCTGCTGCTGAAGCTGAAATAGCTCAATTGAGGACTGAACTGGAAACTTCTGAACGGTTGGTTTTATTGTTCAAGTGTCTTTTGAAGATCTATGAATAATTCAACTTAGGATAAGAGTAGTTTGCATTTCTGTCAGAATTACAGCAACAATATCAAGATATTTCCTTCTTTCCTTGGATTCTTTGCCTAAAAGTGTTTCGATTACTGTGTTTGCATGAATGATTTTTTTTCACCTTGATAATCTGTGTATCTAGTGTCAGTTCTTACTAATTTAGGCACACTAAAAATACCAGTTCATTTATGAGCTGGTTAATTTTTAATTATGTATACCTGTGATTTATTCTCCTTAATGGCACTGTTATAAGGTAGCTTTTATTATCTATTAGCTTAATTCTATTTTAACTGAGATCCTTATCTATGACATGTGGCCCTATAATGCAAGTTTTTTTTTATCCATTATGATGTATAGCCATTCCATATAAGTTAAAAGCACCAACTAAAGCATTTGGGAAGTGAGATTCAACCAAGAGAAGGGCTGAACAGTATGGGAGTTTATTTATTATACCCTTGCTTTTAGGTTTATGAGTGTTGTTGGCTCACATTTTTAGATGCCTGGAAGTATTCATAGAGCTTATGACAGAATGGTAATATCTAGTTGCTTTACCATGTTGCTGTTTTGCATGATTCAGTGTAGTTCCCCCTTCCCCTTCCACGGTAAATATATTTTGTGCAAAAGATATTGACCACTATGTCCCGCAGAGGTGTTTTGGAGTTCACTGAAGCTATTAGAGGTAAAGATCTGGAGGCTGAGACATATATTTCTGAAATTGAGGTCTGTTGGCAGCTTGTTTCATATAATTTAAGTAACTAACATAGTTCAGCTTTTGGTACTTCTCTGTTGTTAAATCTCTTTCCGTATCCCTGCATTTACCCATCCCTACTTGTCTCTGAATGCTTGCTTTTGCAGACCATTGGTCAAGCATATGAAGATATGCAGACACAAAATCAACATCTTTTACAGCAAATTACTGAGAGGGACGAACACAATATTAAGGTCTATATATAGTTATCTTCGTTGATTGATTGGTAGATTGCCCAAGGGAATTGTCTTTGTGTGTCTAACTAGTCAGAGGTGTCACAATGCAGCTTGTTTCTGAGAGCGTGAAGATGATGCAAGCAGAAAGCATTCTATTGTCTGGGAAACAGGCCCTAGCAAAACAGCTTCAACAAATTAATGCATTCGTTGAATCTTTGAAAATGAGGATTGCTCATTGTGAGGAGCAGGTTGATAATTTTCACATCTCATTTTTTCAAACATCAGAAAAGAAATTTCCACTTCTCCTAGAGCATCCTACTGGTGATTTTACGTTTTTTCCTCTTTAGTAAGTGAGTTGTATTTTTGCAGATGAAAATTTGTCTAGCTGAGGCTATTCGATCTACTGAAGAAGACAGACATCTTGCAATCAACCTTGAAAGTACACGATGGGAATTGATGGATGCAGAGAAGGAATTGAAGTGGCTAAAATCTGCCAGTGCTTCTTCAGAGAAGGAGTATGAACAGATCCAGAAGGAGATAACTGAAGCACAAATGGAGTTGGAGACTGAGAGGTAGGCTACTTTCGATTTGTCAAATATGCACGAAAACGTTGATTTGGCTCTTATGGTCTATCACATCAACTTTGGTTCTTATCTGACTTCTGTCCTGTTCTCTATCTCTTTTCACTGTCTGAGAATCAAGGAGATCTTGAGTTAATAATATAACTGATGAAGGGAATTGCCTCTTAATCCAGAAGTGAGAGACAAAAGATGGAGGAGGAGCTTGAGGAACTAAATAACAAGTTTGCAGAGATGACTGCTCAAAGTGGGGAGGCTGCAATACAACGACTTCAGGATGAGATAAACGAATACAAAAGTATGCTCAAATGCAGCGTGTGCTCCGACCGACCAAAGGAGGTTAGTTGCACAAACTGATTTCATATTTCCTTATGTTTTGTCCCTGGACTAAAAATGATCTTATTTGGAACTCCGTTTCAATATACGTGTCAGGTTGTCATTGTGAAATGCTACCATCTTTTCTGCAATCCCTGTATCCAGAGGAACTTAGAGATCCGCCATAGGAAATGCCCCGCTTGTGGAACTGGTTTCGGGCAAAACGATGTTCGTTTTGTTAAGATATAAATGAACATCCTCATTTTTGGTGACATTAGCTTTCTGGCAGTACTTGCAGGACCCTCAGCTTTGAAGCTTTAGTCCTATTGATAATTACTAATGTTCTTCTGTATAACAGGAAAAGGAACTCTTTTTATGTAAAGGAACATTCCACTCTTGTATATGTGAATATAGGAAAATGAAAAGAAAAGATGGGAGATGAATAAAGTTAATTACTTTTTTGCAAACCTAAGCTTTGTGATAAAGTGGTGTAGTCCTTTCAAAAGCACACATTCATAAAAGGAACAGGACAGCCATTGAGATATTTTATCAACATTGGATAAGGTCAACGTTGCCAATAATTTGACCATTACAATGATAGATTATATTGTAATTCATCTCAATTTAGAAGAGGTTGATCAACAAGGAGTAAAAATACAACAAGCTTTACTTTTATTGAATTTAATAAAATTTGAGTGGTTATTTTGTCAAATAATTGACTTAAAATAGATTTTATAAATTTAAAGTTTTTTTTGTTTTAATCAAGTGGCTTTTATTTATTTTAGTGGAATTTTAAACTTATTTTAAATTTACCAAATTAAATAGAGCCCACAGGGCTGGCATCAGCCACAACCCTCTCTCCAAGTGAAAGTCTCAAGCTCCACCATTTTTGTCTAGTTCAAGTCAAGAGATGCTGCTCTCTCTTGTTCATGCCATTAACACATTACCTTCTCATTACAGAACTCTTAGATCCATCGAACACCCTTTACTTCCCAAATCCCTTTTACCCACTTTTTCCCCTGACCACCCAACAAAAGCTCTTAAAGGTTTGTTCTTTCCCGGAAAGATTAGATCTTTCACGTCCAGAACTGCAAATGCTACTTCAATCCATGCTTCCTTGCTTGAAGCTCCAATCTTGTGGGCTGGTAGGCTTTGCATCTTCTATGCACTCTTGAAGGCCGGTTTGGCCGGTTCAAAGGTCAATCCACTTGTCTCAGGTACCCCTTTACTTTAATGAGTTTGCTCTTGTTCTTTGTTTTCTTGGTTTGGTTGCTTCTTTTTGTGTGAGAGTCTCGAAAGACAAAAGAAAAGAAAAAAAAAAAAGAGAAGAGCTCTTCTGATTGTTTAATTTGTTTCAGATATGGATGGTGTTGGTGGTGTTGCTGTTGAATCTGGTGATTTGGGTTTCTCTAAGTGGCTTGAGAACATTCAAGGCAAACCAGGTTTTGTCCCATTACTTTCCTTGCATCTCCGTGACTCTGAGAAGATTTAGTTTGTGCTTTTTTCTGTTTGGTCGTAGTTGTTAAGGATTAGAAGTTTGGAACCGTTCGTTATTAGGCATGGATTTGGAGAAGTTTTGAAGATTTCAGAAACTTGTAACTGGAGATAAATTAGAAGAGCATTAGCCATTCAATTTTTAACCTTTGCAATACCATGTTTTTAGGTTAGAGATAGCAAATGGGAAGTTCAATGCTTGAAAATGAGTTTCCCCCTGATGCTCCCCCGGGGAAGAAGCCAACGTAAATAAGGATTTTAAAGGTCTCGTGTTATTTCTTGGACAAGATTTTTAGATCTGTTACCAAATTTGTTTCAAGATCTTGGGTTGAATCAATGTATTAATATAGATTCGATTTGAGATCTCTTATTGAATTGCTCATTTGATGAGCATTCTCAATATACCAGTGATTAGCGGTTCCGGATTCATGCTGGCGAGTTGCAGTATTTCACTGACTTTGTCATCAATCGTTTGGAACTTAAACACCCATTTAGTTGTCTTTTCTTATTGTTGCATCAAAGATGTTGAGAATTTTTGCTTTGTCAAGGTTATCATTTGTGCTTATGTTTCATCAGACAAGGAAGCAGCTGACAGAAGGAAACTGGTTAGTAAATGGCATCCGACGACAAAGGGTACACTTAGGAGGAACTATAGGGTGCCCTCGAAATCAGAAGGGCGGCGTCTTCTTAAAGCAATTGCTTCTATACTATCTGACGATGATCATTTTACAGATGCCACATCCCACAAGGTATTATGTTAGCAATTTGATTTCTCTTACTTCTTCTGACCGAGCCTACTTCAAACAAAATAGCCTATGAATTTCTTGAAAAATATTTTGTAGGGATGCCAAATTAGAAGGGAGAGTGCTCACGGTGAAAGTGTATGCTGCAACAATGTAAGAGCTCTATTTGATGAACTCCCAACCCCACACCTTGTTGTGGAGATCACGGCGTTTCCGGCCGGGCCTCTCTCCGAAAAGGATTACATGAAGGCTGAAAAACTGGAAAGGGTGCTTAGATCTGGTCCTTCCATATAGAGTACTAATTAGAATGTTATCTCACAACTTCTGTATCTGGTACTATAAAGTCTCACCTGTACATACGAGAATCATGAATGTTGAACATGCTGTTGATCTGAATCCGGTGCAAGTGAATCTTGATTAAGGGGACTTCCTCTGTTATTTGAATCAGATATAATTTGCTTTTTCAATTTTGAGTTTTGAAGGCTGATTCAAGTTTGTCTCTTTGTACTGATGCAAATTTCCTTCTTTTTGAAGTTTTGATATGGTGAAACCCAGAAAGTATAAGCTATGAAATGACATGGGATGTGTATAGCCCTCTTCTATCTTTTGAGAATTAATCCAAATAGATACTCAATTACTGAATGGTAAGTGTTTGTATATATATCTTTTTTTTCCTAATATACTCACAAGAACAGATTATACAGAAAGATCCAGTTTTGGCATGGTTATTCAACATTCATACATCAAATCCAGAGGATGAAGCCAAAAAAGGAAACAAGAGTGAGTCACCGAATTCATGGAAGACCAACTATGATGCCCAACTCCAACTTTGCTTTTGATCAAGCTTCCTTAGCATTACGTCGAAAACCACTAATCTGGGGCCATCTGTTCTAACCAAAAGGCCTTTCTTCACACCATGGAAATTGCATACATTTAGTAAAGGACATCAGTTATCAAAATGTGAATTGCTACAAGTACAGAATCCTTGTAGAATGTATATTTCCTTCCTGGAAACAAAGCCAGCTTAATTTTTGTTAATCTGAAGTACAACTTAAGCTAAGCTCATTTTACTCCAACAGAAGCCATCAAATCTTCGTACTCAGGATCATTTTCCTGTCTTCCTCCCTTTCCAATATGACCTCCCTGCTGTTGAGGTGCAACAGATACAGAAGTGGGTGAGAATGGATCATAAATTTGAGGTACACCTGAACCAGAAGCTGCAACTCCAGATCCTAAAGACGGATTGTTATTGAATTGCTGAGATGAAATGTTTCCACGCCAACTTGAATGTGCTTGAAAACTATGGTAAGGTTGCAACAAATTTCCTGGTCTAGAAGGGAAAGGACTAGATAAATTGGAGAACTGAGGACCAAGATTAAAGTTACGAGATCCCATCTGTTGAACTGCATTTGGGGACGGAACTGGAGGACTTGGAAATGTTGGAAGTCTAGGTGGAACTGAGCTTCCAGTAAATGGTACAGCAGACATGCGAGGATGAGCTTGACCTATCTGGTTGCTGATCTGAGGCCTTGCCAACAGATGCATGCCAGGTTGAGAGGCTGCATTGGGAGATGGTGAAGGAAACATTGCTGCTTGTGGAACTAGTACTCGAGCCGTTGGTCTAGGAATTGCAGAACTCTGGGCTGCAGGCTGACTGCTCAGCCTAGGAACCAACTGAGAGGCTGAATCCTGAGAATGATAATTTTGAAACATAAAATCACCAGGACGTGAATGTTGCACTCTAGGAGTCACTGTAAGTGGTCTTATGGGGGTAAAATTTGCTCGATTTGCAGAAAAAGAACCTATTCCTGAATGAAGCATTGGCTGTGATGAGGATGTTATAGGTAAAGAAGTTGGTCTCAATCCCTGAACAAGGTTTGAATTTGGCAGGCCCGCAACACCCATAATCAATGGAGATGATAGAGTGAAAGTATTATTCAAGGAAGTCCCAACTTGGGCATGTGGAACAGGAGCAAAATTTGTGGCAGTATTAGGGTGTTTTAAAGGAACGTTAGATGACTGGAAAGGCACTAGACCAGGTGGAACATTTGATGGCCGGGCAGAGGAAGGAAAAACTGGTGATGGAACCACAGACTGTTGACCCTGCAAAGGAAGCATTGCATTGGGTGTCTGTGCCATGTTAAAAGGACCTAAAGTTGGTGCACCACTGCCACCAGACCAACCAGATGAGCTCCCAACAGGATTCGGTGACATCCCAGGTTGAAGATTTGTTGGAAAATTCGGCGTAGGATGAATTAAGGATGGCCTTGAAACAAGCAATATGCCTGTTTGTAGGGGTTGGTTAACAGGCAATGGAAGTGGAGTTGAATTATTAGCCTGAGCAGATGCAGGCTGAGATAGTACGGGAAAATTTTGTAATGGGTATGGATTTCCCAATACTTCAACTGAGGAATGAACCAGAGATGAAGTTTGAATAGTTGAATTAGATGCAGAGGTCGAAACAGGTCGAGGTCCAAACAATGAAGGCAAGCCAGAGGGATTAAAGGCAGAAGAATTTACTTGCAGAGGATTGTTTGATGTTGGTCCAAGAGAGTTATGTTGAGTGATGAAACCAGGAGGAGGATGTAGTTGGGCTTGAGGTGTGCCTGGTGGGAACCAGAGGCCCTGGTATTGGAACTGGCCTTGTTGAGGACTTTGTGTTGGACCAGCCACTGGTTGCAACTCTCCACTGTTTATAACACCAGTGTTTACAGCAGTAGTAGATGCCTCTTTATTTTGATTGCCAGCAGA
>JANIMX020000468.1:167751-180590 GCA_024582655.2 Erythroxylum kunthianum | reverse complement strand
AGGTTTGTTAAATATAAACCCACATGAAGTAGGTGGTAATTCCTGTCCGAGTGGAGGTTGGCCACGTGGGTAAACACTTGATCGATTTTCCTACTTACCTCAAATGAAAAGCTTGTGATTACTCACTAGTCAAAGTTCTTCAATTTCCAATTGTTTATAAGGATTTGGTTTAGCTAACAAAGGATTAGTCTTTCTAATGCAAACCCACTTTCACAAGGTCCAAGATGATTCTTTTAGTTTCACTTTGAATGAATTTTTATCTTGAGAATTCATTATGGTCAAGAACGCATTAATCCAACATCCAAAGTTGGAAACTTTTTCCATGTAAATGGTTAAAACTTTGCCACTTGAGAAGAAGGAACTCATGTTCGTCCAACTTTGCGTAGATCGAGCATAAACAAGTTGGTGGCTACAGATCTGATTCTCAGACAATCTGGCTTTCCTACGTTGGACTTTTGACATATTATACTACACTTTCATGTCTCTCCACCTGCTGACGGGAGTCAAAAGACATCATGGGTGGAAAACAAAAAACATGGTCGACTCTTATGTTGCAGGTCCATAGCAATTGCTCAAGATTGAATCTTTTTTGGCAAACAGGTGAGGATGATGCTTGAGAGGAAATCCAACACCAGTTCATGATATCTACAAGTAGAAAATGGTCTTTTTTACAGGTTTTTGGTGATTAAGATGTGATCAGATCAGGATAAGAATTGGTCTTGTGCCACTGAATTCAGTTTCACTCCACATCTCTGTCTCAAGAATGAATCTTTATATAGAAAGTCTTTGAGACCAATCAATAGCAAAGTAGACAGATGAAAGCAGACAAGAATGACAAAGGAGAGAAATACTGACAAGAAATACAAAAACAAAATGTTAAAGAATAGACGATTCAAATTTGCAGCAATTCCTATTCTTTAAGAGCAACTAAGAACTAACTCATGGACATTTTCAAGTGTCTTCAATCAGGATAACTAATCTTTTTCCACCTAAGAAAATACAAAATTTTATGTAACCTTGTGATCAGAACAAGAGCGAAACAACGAAAGCAGTTAATAACAGCGGAGTCATTCTCGAAATCGGCAGTTTTGTGCTTCCTCCCAACGGACTTATCGGTCCAAATGCCACTGGTGCCATTCCACTGCTTCTGCTCGTGTTCAAACTGTTTCAACAATTGGACAAGTTCAGAACTTCAAATTTAAGAAAATAGACAGAATTATTGTTTCATTAAGCATATAGATCATTACCTTCCTCTATATATACAGGTTCCATAACCTGCAAGAAGGAAACCGTTGGTAGATAAGCTACGTAGGAAATTACACAAGAAAAATAGAAGAATAGAACCATAAATGCATGGCAACAGATAGCAACACCTTCAAATGCTTGTTTTTTCTTCAAGGAAGTGCAATGTAAGAGATGAAAAGGATTAAGAAAACAATGTTAAAGGCTACAGAAACCTCAAACGAAAGGTAGTGAATCGAATCATGAAGATAATAAAAACGGTGGAAGCCATCTTAAGATATATGTGAAAGAAGGCCTGGAGTTCACTGTTTGACCATGTTTGAGGCAGAGAGTTTCTTTCTTTATATAGAGCCAAATTCAAACATCAGTTGAGTGATTCAAGCCAAAAAAAATCAAAATCTAAAAGTAAAGGATCAATTGATTGTAAAACAACTTACTTGGATCAACAGAGGTAGTAGTAGCAGTACCGTCAAAGTCGCAAGTTCCTCCAGCACTGCGCATTTTCTGATAATAATCATTATAAGCATAAGAAGCATGGCTCTGGAAAGTATTTGGAGAGTAACAAGGCTGCCCTTGTTGGATTGCATTGCAGTCAGCTCCACCTTGTCCACAAGCCCAGTCAATCCCTTCTTTGAACTTATCAGGATCAGCATTTCGTTTTGCAACACAGAAGACAGAAGAAGAATTTCCAGTAATCTGATCAGCAGCAGACAAACTAAGAGTATAAACAGCAGTTCCATTAGTAAAAAACAAGCCCCAATTCTTCTCCGACACAGGACAGACCTCTTGTCTTCATTAAACAACTGATAGATATATGTGTTAAAGGGTAAATTTGGTTGACTAGGTGGACCCGAATCATTTAGAACTCTTCGAATCAAATTTTTATTAAAGGTCTCAGCATTCTCTACAGTAGCATCCGGTTCATTTGTCCCTCCAAGCCAAGGCCAGCCAGTTTCCGTTACAACAATAGGGATCCCAGATATATTTAGTGCATCCATGGAGTAATAGGTAGCATCAACCATGGCATCAAACATGCTGTCATAGTGAAATAGAGTGTTGGGGTCAACAATTTGCTTGACCGATGGAAGTGGTTGGAAAAGAGCATAATCAATTGGAAAAATGCCACCTCCACTAGTGTATCCATAGTATGGATATGCATTCAGCATATAGTATGAGTTGGTATTCTTCAGAAATTGAAGAAGTTGGTAAACGGTTGAGTTCCATGTAGAATTGAAGATGGCAGTGGAAGGAGGGAAAGGCCTAGGGATCATGTCCATAGACTGAGGTGTAGAAACTTTGACCTGGGAGTTTAAATTTGAAGCAACTAGAGCTTTGTGGAGATAGTTCATGGCAGGAACCAAAACAGAAGCCGCATTAGGAATCGAGGTAAGCACTTCACTGCCAACTGCAATGGCAGTAATATTGGTCGAGGGCAAATAAGCTGCCACATTCTTATTGACCCATGCCGCAGCTGTTGATGCGGATTCCCCGATCCCCAGGACTTCTTGATTTGTAACACCAACTATCACTTCAATCCCTGTATTCGCAAGGGCCTTCAACATGTGAGCATCAGCATCATAGAGGCGCACATGTGTGATCTGATTGGCTTGAAGGATTGCAGCCACATCCAAGGCCGATGGCATATTGGAAACATCAGTTCCAATATTTATTCCCACATAACCACCTAATGGTTGAAGATTGTCAATCAGTCAGATTGTGGAGAATAATGCAATATCAGGAAAACATTGAATTGCATATACAGGCAAGTTCCTCGATGGAGTAAGAGCTCAATTTTACTATGGTCCATTTATCTCATAAACCGAATGACTAAAACATAGTAACAGAAGGTGCAATAAAACACTTACTAAATTACCTAATGTGTTGTTGAAAAGGCCAAATAGGAGTAAAAGGAGCGTTCCAAGCCATTTGTCAAGCACCATTTTCCCAAAAAGATCCGAACTTGATCTCCTCTTTCTTTCTAGCTTCAGCTTTAACTGTCTAACATTTAGCATATAAGTCATGAGACACCAATACCAAAAGGAAAATTTCAACCGAAGCTGACAAATAACAGCAAAACTCAACTTGAGCTGCAATAGACTTCTTACTGAAACTAGCTAGTATCAACATATTGCATCAATCGTCGTGTCGTAGGTTTTTAGACAACAGGATAAGTAGAACAAATGCACAGTGACACAGGATAGTCGCAAGAACACACACGAGGTGTAGCTTGTTTAAATAACAGTTTTTTCCAAAAGTAAAATAATTCCAAACTGGCTAATGCATGGTGGGAAAACCTGCAGTTAAAAAGTGTTGATCATTAATTGAACTTAAATATTGTTACATGTTAAACCGATGATTTTCATTCAAAAGTAGAGGAAAAGACGGATATAATCATGACAATGACCTTCTCATTGAAGCAAGATAATTTCAGGACCTCAATCTTTCTGATACGAGAAAGCATAGCAAGGCCAAGAAGACATGTGAGACCTTCCAAGTTAGCAACTATCAAGGAATCGATTGAAGTACTGAGCACATTCTCAAGATGTAATGCGACTCAAGAGAGAGGCCCAGTTGCTTGATGTTAATGTAAATGTAATAACACTTAAGAATGTGAAAGATCTTTCCCAGCATGCAACAGGGAGTTCAATTTGCATCTATATCAATCTAAGCTTCTGGAACTGAAACTCTATAAACAGAGAACTTCCCTAAAAAGGACTGGAACTTCAGAACACAAAAACACTTGCAGATAGAAAAGAAGCCTAATTTTCAACAACCCCAGATGCAGAAAATTCAGATTATCAAACAACAAGGCCAAAGGATCTTACAACCTGAAAGGATCAAGAAACAGAGTACCCAGATGGGAAAAGCGGAAAAGGAAATAAATAAATAAAAACCTGATCTAACTCTGCGCAGCGAAAAGACCCCAAGATAATCAACCTTGCTTCGAAAGAACAAGGCCCTTGAAGACACCACAAAACAGAGCTTCCAAAAACACCAAATGAGTGCAGGAACCAGTTCCAAGAGACAATACAGACAGATTCCAGAAGACCCCACTAGAGTAAGGGCATTACTTCCACTGTTCTACACACAAAAGCAGCAGAGTACAGGACCAAGAATACACTTCGAGAGCTAAGATAAACATCCCAATAAAAACGCATCGAAATACTTCCAAAACTAGACCCCACCAAGTAAAACTACACTTACTAGAAATTCACAGAGGTATAAGAATCGTCTAATGGCAGCTTTTCTCTCTCTCTAATGACTAATCAGACCACTAATAGCTAAAAGGACCCAAAGTTTAAAAATTTCTTTGCTGTGTGCCGGTTTGTCTTTTGTTGTGGCCCTTTTCTTTAGTTGAAAATATGACAGAATCTGGGGCAGGTCATTTTCGAACATCTTCAGCATCTAAAGTTCCCAGGTATGTTTATGCATGCAAATGAGCAAGAAAAGATAACTTTTCATTTTCTATCAGTTTTACTCTAAAAAGATATTTTCTTTAGCTTGGTAGATGAACTGAGGAGTCAAAAGGAAAACGGTTTGGCATGTGAACGAACGTCAGGCTTACGATTCAAGGAAGCAGGAGGGTAAAAGGTTTCATGACATAAATTTCCAGTTGGTAAACATTTTAATGACACTGTCATAATTAGACCAAATGCAAAACCAATTCCAGAGATTCTCATTAAGTGGGGACATCCTTGTCCTTGTTTGTTTTAGGAGCAGTGGAAAGAATGGAGGTTCCGTCGTGTAATAAAACAATAAACATTTCTTCTGGCCACAGTAAGTGATGCATGACTCGGTTGTGCCTTTTAATGGGAACATTCCATTCCTTTCATAATCAGAAAGTTGTGATCTTTGGACTACTAAGTTGTGGTTTGACAACCCATGAAATGAAAGAGATGGCTAAACACAGATAAATGTAAACCAAAAAGAGAAAACGAGTGACAAAGTCTGATTTTGTTAATTTTATGAGCAAGAATGAAAAAAGAGCAGAGGAGCTCACAGGAATCTGTTTCAAAATGACTATTTTTTGCAGAGCATTCAAAATGGACAAGATTGACAGAAATGGGACTCCACAAATCCAAAGTAAATCCATAAAATGGGACCCTCTCTGGGACTATTGAGGGTGACTCTAGGTCATTGAAAATCATGAGCGGATACAGGAAAACCAATCACTGTATAAAAATGGAAATCAGATGCTTTCTTAGTTGTAAAGTGAAATGCAGCTGGGGGTCTAGCTTCAGATTGAAAAAAGTGCATCCTTTACACACGCTTTGTTTTCACTTTAACTCGTGGCTTAAATACACCCTGTAAGAGATGTAAGAAAGTCTCCCATTTTCTATGAAGTTCTTGGCATTTCGTCAAAATAGCTTTCCAAAGCAACGAGAGAGAAATTCATTTCATTTGCAAGTTGAAATAGTTCAAAACATAACGCTGTATAAGAAAAAGGTCAACTTTTCCAAAAGGATATCGCCACCAGATAAAGGAAATTCATCATCAAGCAATAATTAACAAAATTCAAACTTTTTTCAGTTAATTTTGAAACTCCATATTCTTCTGCCACAAAAAAAGGGGGGAAATGTTCCAAGTTCAAACCAAATGTCAGGAAAAACCTAGGTCAGAACAATCCCAAATACATAGAAGAAAATCTTCCAAAAGCTCATATAGCATTTCAATTCCTCTATCCAGTTCACTGACTGGAAGAACTATCTCCATTTTGTACTCTTTGATATTGATCATGATCGGGTCTGGCATTTCTGCTTCTGTTTGGGCTGTGGCTTCTGCTTCTGCGCAGACCTCGGTTTCCAATGGGACTTCTACTTTGAACCCGACTTGGAGTTTCATTGCGGCTCTTTGGGCGTGAGTGTGACCTCTCTCTGCTATGCCTCCTCGCTTGGGGAGAAACCGATCTGTCTCAAGATCAAACAGCCACATAGACATTTTAAGAGGAGACATTAATCACCTCATGCAGGACAAGCATAACAAGTTTGCACTTGTTCGGATAATTGCAAAAAGGCAACTACAAAGCATTCACCTAACTGTAGTCAATAAACAGTGAAAACTGACTAAATTCAGGAGCAAAATATTGACCAGTGAACTTTCACCAAGGAAATTAAGAAAATAGCAAAAACAAATGATATGATTTTAACACCAACACGCAAGAGAAACAGCTACTGTCCCCCGAAATGGGAGGTATTGCATGAAGCATTGGTGTAAACCTTAGACCTTATAACATATGTATCAGATTGAGTCCCGAGTGCACTACATGTAAAACTCTAAAGGGACACATCTCAGATTCTCCACCAAGAATCATTTCAAATTTAACAGATGACGTGCATGTAGATCCAATCAAATAGAATCCATTTCTAGAGAAAATTGTTACCTTACCTAGGAAATCGAGAAAAACTACCTATTGCATGAGAAATGCTGATTGAGTTGCCTAAAAAACCCTAAATGCTTTACTAAGGCATCATGTTTTAAAATTAGTTATTGCTTTTTAGCACATAGTTGTACAAAGGATGCTTGAATACAGACAAAAAGAAAGAACTACTCATACCTTGAGTAATGGCCTCTTTTGGGAGGAGGGGAATGATATACCCGACTGCGGGAATGAGATGTTGCATGACGTGGTGGAGAACGAGAATAGTCAGGTGAACGAGAATAATGAGCAGGAGACAACCTTCGATCACGGGGCCTACCCATACACATTAATACATCATAAATATGTAAGTGAAAGCTTCACATTGGAAGGCAGGGAAAAAAAGAAGAAAAAGAGGGCACATCTGAACAATTTAGAGAAGTAAAAAATTATCACCTAGACAAATAATTCATCCTACTCAAAACAGAAACAATCTGGGATGTTTAAGAATCCATAAAATAATTGATTTTCCAAATGGTTATCACGTAATTATTGAAACATGAAAATATTACTTTTCAATTCTATCAATAGTAATGTGAAAAAGAGACCCCATGCAAATTGAGATCAAATACACTATATCAAGCACAATAAATAACAATTACAGCCCACCTCACTCGTTCCCTTGCCCTCATGTCGGCTGGTTTCTTCCTATTTTCCTCAGCAAATACAACAGTCAACTCACGACCAAGAAGAACCCGACCATCTATATGATATTTGGCCTCAGCAGCATCATGAGGATCTGAATACTGCACAAATCCAAAACCACGTGGTTCCCTGCAAAAATTAGGAGAACAAGAAAAGATGAAAAGATGAGTATTATGATAGCACCAACCCAGGGCATTTGCTGTGCACACCATAAATCTCTTGCTGCCATTCAGATTCACCTATTTATTTCCAGTCATGAAGGCGATGATAAGCATTGAGGGGGGGAAAAAAGAAGAGCAAGCACTGGGTTGCTGACCTTGCAAGTGTCAGTTTAAAGATGACTTGAAATTCTTGAAGACTTGTAACATCTTCAAAAAGTATTCAAACCCAACTTCCTTCCAATCTTCACTACCATTAACATCTTCAAAAGAACTCTAATTACTCGAATGATATCTTCAAAACTTTAGTTTCTCTGTTAAATCTCAGAAACTTCAATTAAGAGACTGAACTTCGCAAACAGTGAGAATAACATGAAGAGAATGTCCAATCAGAATGACAACAGTTTGGAGAAAGGTTCTAGCCTGGAAGGGCCTGGAAGCAAAATTCAAATTACTGTTTGAATTGAGCAAAAAAGAGCGATAATTTGAAAGCAAGAGGACACTACGAAATTAAATTTATCAGAATATTGCCACAAAAAACAGAACTTTAAGCTTGGAAGCTCATCCGCCATTGAAGGATGGAAACTGTGCTTGGAAAGTACGCTAGGAAAAATCAATACGAACTCAGCAGGGAATAAATAATAATATTTTAACCAAAAAAGTTAAACAGGAAAACAAAAAGAATGCAACCTTACAACATTATCCATCTTCTGTTGCAAAACAAAACATGAAACTTTTGGGAAGGCTATTAAAACCAACATTGGCTTCATAAAATAAAATCCAGGAAAACAGAGAAAACAAGGAGAAAAGTGCGAGTTCACTAAGAAAAGAATCAGAAAAAGAAAATCCCTAGTTTCAGCAGTAATAAACAGAAAACACATATATATGCTCACCCAGTATAATAATCCTTAGGCAAGTAAACGTCCTTGAGAGCACCGAACTGTTCAAAGAGCCTCCGAAGATCTTCTGGTCTGGAAAAACAGCATACAAAAATACTCAAATGGAATATATAACATAAATCTGCACACAAACGAAGCAAAATTTGAAACTTCACGATGAAAAAACAAAAGGGTAACCTGCAATCCCGACGAAGGTTACGGACAAGAAGGCTAGAGGAAAGATCCCTACTTCGGCCACCGTGACGACCCCTAGGGCTAGGGCTTCTCGCTCTCCGACCACCGTAGCCCCTTGGCGGGGATGGTGTGTAGCTCCTCCCTCTCATTTAATTGAAAGAAGCAAAGAACACACGCTTCAACCAAAACCCAACAAGAAAATGACCCCAAGATCAAAACTTTACGTCCTGGAGTTGATTATAATTTATAATCAGAGACGAGAGTGTTAGAGAGAAAGTGAAATTAGGGTTTTTGAGTGTGCAAATAAAAATAGTATACCGCGAAACAGAAACGGTACGACAATGGATAACGTTAATATATTGTGTGTGCGGTCGAGTGTGTGATGCTCACGCGCGCTTACAGTTGGCTAACGATTATTGTTGCCCTAAATCCTAATTCACGCGATTGAATTAGGGATTCGGACCCGCTTTCACTTCGTTTAGGAAAATCTTCATAAATTCCCTTTCTCTTCACTCACAGCTGACGAAAGCGCCCGAAATTGGCAGGGTAAAATTGTCTTTTCCTCTTCTCTAATCATTCGCCTATGTTGCTGTGATTGTTTAACTATTTGACGAAAGTTCTTAAAAATCCATGCTTTGACCCTAAAAGAGCTTCCGATTTGATGAGACGATTAGCTCAGCCATGTGGGTTTCTTCAGTTCGTTGCTTTCTTGCTATAGGTTTTTGCTTTTTGCTCCTCAATTGTAGGAGAAGAAGTTCTCTTTATGCGAGTGTCCGTTAGTATGGACGAGCTTCTTCCATTGTGTGATTCATTTCCATTTTTCCTTCTTTGATCTGAATTGTGATTGATTGACTTGTGACAAAAGAGAAAGATGGAATTTTTATTTTGGGCATCACTGAAAGCGTAAGTTCCAAGTTTTTTCCTTTCTGAAGATATGTTCTTGGTTTATAGAACCCATTCTAGTCTTCACTCAACACGGAAACTTCAAAGAAAACCCTTATCAGAATCCTGAAAAAAAAAACCATTAGTTTAGGATAGTGGATTATGCAAAAATGAGTTCTGGGTTACAAATTTGTTTTACGGAATTGTCATTATTGTGTGAAAGATTCCATTTTTGGTACAGTTTGCTTTCTGGAGCTTACTGAGGATATCTTCTTTGTTCCATGTTTTAGTGTTTAGATACCTAGGTTTCGTTTGGATGGAGGAACAATTCATATTAAGAATGAACGTTTGGATTGACTATTGAGTGAAAGTGCCTCTTCTTCTGAATATTTGTCATTTTCTGGTTAGATTATGTATCTTGCATGTATTTTTCAGGAACACTCCATGTTTTAATGTTAGATATTGTCTATTCAACTGTAGTTTTTGTCATTATCATATGAAAGATTCCATAGCACTGTTTGCTTTCTGGAGCTTACTGAGGATATGTTATTTGTTCTATATTTTAGTGTTTAGATAGAGGTGTTGTTGGGATGGAGGAACAATTCGTACTAAGAGTGAATGGTTTGATTGACTATTGAGTGAAAGTGCCTCTTCTTCTGAATACAAGTCATCATCTTCTTGTGACATTATGTATCTGCAAGTATTTTCAGGTACACTCACATGTTTTAATGTTGGATATTGCCTATTCAACTGTAGTTTTTGTCATTATTTTTTGAAAGATTCCATGGCACAGTTTGCTTTCTGGAGCTTATTGAGGATATGTTCTTTGTTCTATGTTTTAGTGTTTAGATGGAGGTTTTGTTGGGACGGAGGAACAGTTCCTACTAAGAGTGAACGGTTGGATTGACTATTGAGTGAAAGTGCCTCTTCTTCTGAAGATCAATCCCTACATATGTCACTTTCTGGTGAGATTATGTATCCTTCATGTATTTTTCAGGAACACTCCATGTTTAGATGTTATATATTATCTATTCAAGTTTAGTTTTTGTCATCACCATGAGATTTCTTGACTGCTTCATGAAAAGCTGTTATGAAAGAATAACATGTAATTGAATCCTTGCAATGTCTTGGAAAGGCGAAGTGAAGGGGACAATACGATGTTGATACAATGGATTCTCCTAGTTGTCCTAGGCTTTGACATGTTAGTTTCCTATAAATTTCATATGTATTTGCTAATCAAACGTTAATTATGTAAGACGTCAAGAAATGCTGCATCTTTTGTGTCAATATCTTTTGGGAATTTGTTTCAAGTATCCTGGCATAATTATCAGATGAAATTGCATATTCCTGAGGATAGGAGATCCCGAATTGAACCCCAAATTGACAGATTAGTGTCAGCTTATCCATGCGGTTTTGCACTCTTCGAATTGTTTTTCATTGTCTAATAGCATTTCCTTGCATCTGTCTTTGATCTTCCTTTTTTTGCGGAGTCCTTTAAAACATATGATCATTGGACACTCCTGAAAACTGCAGAAATTGGTCATTTTGAGGTTGTTTTAATTGATACAGATATTTTACTACACACTTCGTTTTCTGTTTACATCAGAGATTTGGTTATAAGATGATTATGGATAGAGAAGAGGTGTGTAATGATCCAGAAGGGTTGTATAGACATGGCCTCGATCCTACAAGAGATGTCTGATGCCAAAGGTTGCCTAGAGATCCCGCAATGCGAGTAACTGTCCGGATGCCCAGAAAGTTAGAAAATTGAACCTTCACCTTCAGGTGCAGCCAAGCCTGATGCAAAGGAGGTGATAGCTAATAGTGAGCAGCCAGAAAGAAGTGACTGATGGAATACGACGACTCCATGTGATAGGACATTGAGAAATAGGTTACATGTAGCTGAAGAGAGTGCAGAGCTGAGATGGGGAAATCTTCCTCTTTACTTCTCCAATGCTTTGAGCTCATCTCAAATCTGTATTATCCATTATTGAATGATGGTGTGTGGTTTTCTTGGTTCATTTTACTTTACAGAACCGATAATCCAACGATATGATGCGGATAACCTATAACACAAAAACGTCTACCAATTCCTAGTCATGAATTGTCAGATTTCACAAATGTGTATTGCTAGAAACCTCTTTTTGATCAATGATTTGTAACTTTATATCTACTCTTGCTCATCTAGTTATGACTTGGATCGCCTGGAATCAATGATAATAACGATGATGTTGATATAATATAAAGAGCTCCTACTCACCAACTCTCCCTTAATTTGGCAGCAAAGTCTTCTGCCATTAAAAACTTTGAATTATTCAGTATCTGGATTCTGCAGAAGTGCAGCATTTCTGCAACACTCTCAGTAATCTGTTTGCTTCCATGGCCCTCTTTCTCACTATTGATGCTTATACTTAATATTGTGTGCTAGTAGAGCCAGTTCAGGTGCTGTCAGACTGCTGGTCTGGATCATCAAGTACCATAAACATGAATCCAGCTAATATTACCTTTCATAGTTTCCATGAGCTTCAAGCTCCTGCTTGAACTGATGGTATCAAAAAAACCCAGTTCATTAATCTTAGCATTTTGATTCATTAAAAGCTGTTCATTTAGATCCAATATCAATGTTCACATGTAGACAAACGTACCCCACATTGGTTACACAATTTCCAGTTTTGTTACAGTTGTTTGAGTTCCCATTTTTTAGGACATAAAGCAACATGTAGGAACACTAGACTATATAACTCCAGAACTTGTGATTAAAGGAGAGCCTTAGCCTGATAGCCTCCCCTTATTTAGCAGCCATAGTTGGATTAGTCCGCCATTTTTACTGGTTATGGAGTTGACATTCTTGACTTGGGAATATGCAGCAGATACGTAACTTCCACTTGACATTCTTTGACGATTTTATTAGGATCAGGATAATATCAAAAGTGTAATGAGTAGTCTTAGGTGACTTTAGAAAAGAACATGCATCTAATGGAACAAAGAAATGTCTTGTCTCACCATATCTTTCTTCACAAGTTCAACATTTTCGAACGATTTGTGATTTGAAAAATCACAAGTTTGAGTCATAAAAATAATTTTTTTATAAAAAAATATAAAAAGAATGTTACGTATAATTGACGCCAAACAATTAACCCTCACAAAGCGAAAAAACTAAATTTGTTATAATTGTGATATTGATACGAACCTACTAGGTACAACTCATCCTTAAAAATTAGCTTGTGAGGAGAGGATATATAGCAGTTAATATATTGTCAACCAATCTCATATTGTCAACCAATCTCATACTTAATTAATGTGAGATCATAACATTCCACCACACTTCAGCAGCCGAAGTCTACGTCTTGACTATGTCGACAAGTTACCCAAATGAAAAGCAATTAAGTTTGAATCATAGCCTTAAGAAGTGATAAGCCAAAG
>JANIMX020000468.1:151070-163638 GCA_024582655.2 Erythroxylum kunthianum | reverse complement strand
ATTGGATTGGATTGTCTCTCTTCCAAAAATACCAAAAACCCTCTAATCCATTGTTGGGGTCTTATCTCCATAAGTCACGGTAATGATTTTGCTTCCCTATATTGCCAAGTTTTCTTGGTTTTATCCAGTTTGTTTGGTGCTTCCTCTGTTTGGCCTGCCATGGTAAAGAACATGGTCTTGGTTTATGAATGTTTCTGGTTATTTTTTCCTCGTCTTGGTTACATTGGAATGTTGTTCTGTCTCTCTAAAGATTGGTCCTTTTTCTTTTGAGTTTATTCGATCTGTTACTTGTTCGTGAATGCTTTGGATTCAGGGATTTATGTAAAAATGCTAACTTTTCTGGTACTGGGTCTTTTATATATATATATAGATTCAGGTTGTAGAGAAATGGGTTTTCCCATTTGGGTTCAGGATTTGAGCTGTTTTAGAGGTTTGTTCTTGGTTATCCTGCAGGTCCCATGGCTGCTTAACTTGTAATATAGGTTGGAAACAAGTGTTTTTCTTCATATAGGTCTTGACACCGTAGTCTCATTTTTGAAATTGGATGTAAGGAAGAGATTGTTCAATTTCAACATTCATAAGCAACTGGATAATTTCTCTGGAATATTAACTGTAAATTTTCTGTTTGTTTCAATAGGAACACGGAGCATATAGATTGCCAGAAGCACGATTCCCTTTCGAATGGGAATTTCTTTTACGGCCCCATTTGGTGAGGACAATAATGTGGAATATGCCATAGATTCTGTTAAAGTGAAATTTGGAGATGATGAAGTGAAAACTCCTGTACGATCAGTTAGTTTTGGTGATGAAGATCTGGAGCCATTGATATTGAAATCTTTGGGTTCTGGAAAGATGATAGTTGAAAGATCTATCAGCTTTAAAGGAAGAGAATTTGATAAACTGATTTCAATCAAAGATGCAAATACGATAGAGCTCAGAAATGACTGCCTGCGCCGTCATGGCCTTGCGATAACAAAAGTTTTGCCGTTTTCTGATCCCAACAATCCCAAGCACGAGGCTGCCGTAAAGTTGCAGAAAGTGTACAAAAGCTTCCGAACCAGGAGAAAGCTTGCAGATTGTGCTGTTATTGTGGAACAAAGCTGGTGGTTTTCTATTGCTATGTTCATGATCTTTTCATATTTCTATAACCTGTTCAACAATGCATTACCATTCTCTAACATAGTTATATGATAATGTTTTTAATTAAGGTGGGAACTTCTAGATTTTGCAAAGCTCAAAAGGAGTTCTATTTCGTTCTTTGCTACGGAGAAACATGAAACTGCTATTTCACGTTGGTCACGAGCAAGAACACGAGCTGCAAAAGTTGGGAAAGGTTTATCAAAGAATGAAAAAGCTCAAAAACTTGCTTTACAGCACTGGCTTGAAGCAGTAAGCGTTGCTTAATTTAAGTGCAAAAGAATGTATTCTTTTTCACATTCATACTAATACTGAATTGATATGGAAATCAGATTGATCCGCGACACAGATATGGACATAATTTACAGTTCTATTATGTTAGATGGCTTCAATCTAAGAGCAGAGAGCCCTTCTTCTACTGGTAACTTTCTGAAATGTTTTCTTTCCCTTCAGAATCCATTATTAATAAGTCAAAGATGTTCAAATTGCACTTACAATTTTTTGGTATCTAACCTGCAGGTTAGATATAGGAGAAGGGAAGGAAGTAAATATAGTCGAGAAATGCCCCAGATCAAAACTTCAACAACAGTGCATCAAATACCTTGGTCCGGTAAGGTTTTACGCACTTTTTGCTCTTTGATTATTATTGCTCGAGTTAAACGGTTTCACTAATAGATTCTGACAGTTGCAGATGGAAAGGAAGGCCTATGAAATTGTTGCAGAAGATGGAAAATTTATCTACAAGCAGACTGGAGAGCTCCTCCATACCACAGATGATGCTAAGTGGATTTTTGTGCTTAGTACATCCAAAGCATTGTATGTTGGCAGGAAGAGAAAAGGCACATTTCAACATTCAAGCTTCTTAGCTGGAGGAGTCACAACTGCTGCCGGTCGATTAATTGTTAAAAACGGTGTGCTTGAGGTATAGCTACAATTATCCCTGGTGCTCAAAAACTGATTTAACTGGTATTATTTAGTCTGTTAACATACATTGCTTTTCACCATTTGGTAGGCGGTTTGGCCTCACAGCGGTCATTATCGTCCTACGGAGGATAATTTTAAGGACTTCCTATCCTTTCTCAGAGAAAACAATGTGGACCTCACAGAGGTTAAGGTATAAGAACAAATCTCTGTATCTAGCTTATTTGTAGAAAACTTGGCAACGTTAAGCTATACTCACTTCTTGCTCCTGATTCAGACTAGTCCTGTAGAAGAGGAAGAAGGGTCACTTTCCAAACAAAGAAGCAGTCAACATTTAAGAAACAACTCATGTGATGAGGACTTCTATCGCATATTTAATGCCTTAGACATTGAAGAAAACAATGTCGTGAACTCAACTCGAGGGATCAGTGATTCATTGGAAGAAGATGCCTCTGCTGAACTGGAACAACAGAAGTCACAGAGACTCGATAAATTTAGCGGAAAATTAACTAATCTCGAAATACCGAAAAGGGTTGAATTGTTTGAAAGGCTGGATGAAGATGAATCTGTTAAGCTCAGGATCAACAGTATGTCTGCAGATTCTCAATTGAAAGGTGGCTATGAATCGGCAGATAAGGGCATTGCTAGGGAACAGGATTGCATCGATCCGGGTAAAAAATTGTTTCGTAGAGGACATGAAGACAATGAAGTAGAAAACATTCCCAAAGAAGCAATCCTTCAAAGGATCAACTCTAAGAAGGAAACAAATTCATATCAACTGGGGAAGCAGCTGTCTTGCAAATGGACAACAGGAGCAGGTCCAAGGATTGGCTGTGTGAGGGACTATCCCTCAAAACTCCAATTCCAGGCTTTAGAGAAAGTGAACCTGTCCCCAAGAAGCGCTACTTACCATTTGAGCACAAGTACCACCATACTGAGCAGAAAGTTCTCTGTAGCCTCTAGCTTTGCTGGGAATTTAACTACAAACTCACCATTGTTCACAAAAGGAAGAAGTTAGTTCGACTATGAAACACAGTGCTCCCGATTGTTCAAAAGATAGTCATGGCTTCCAGTAGATAGTGCTCATGAATGAGGAATAGAATCCAATTCATTCATTAATTTTTGTGAATACAGAAGATGGTATAGGAATTCTGTGTCATTCTTTTACTTCCCCATGTAGGTAGAGATCACTTTTCATACATCTCCTTTCTCTATACAATCCTGTTGTACAATATCAGATGAAATTTGTTAGATCTTCACGAGTTTTGAATCCCATTACATCTGAAGTATGTGTTCAACTTACAGCCAATCTTCTGCATTTCAATCTAAACCTTTGGTCTATGTAGTTTACAGATGGTAAACCAGTCCAAGTCAAGGAACAAAAACTCGAGTTGACAGCTTAACTTAATTCGGTCAAAACGTTAAAACAATATCGTATAGACAATGTAATATGTTTTTCATCTGAAATCCAATTGGACCGATCTGAACTCATTATCAACCATGAACTCATTATCAACCCTGATGTAATTTGGCCTAAAGTTAGATTTTGGAAAGTAAAAAGGACCAACTTTTATGGCTAAACTCTCTTGCCTTTCATTTCATGGCAAAGGAATATAAAAAGAGCATAAGGGACAAAAAGAAAAGTGCTTGTTGGTCCTGTGAAATGTCATAAATTGCAAGAATTGGAAAGAGTCCATAATCAAAAGACCAATTGCTACTCTCCAACTTGAAGAAGTTAAAAAGCAGCAAAAGCCTCGCACGAAGTTGCTACAGTACAAAAGAAACTGTTGTTGGTGCCTTGGTGGAACCAATCTCAAAGTTTTTATTAAAAAGCAACGGAATCTCGAAGCCCGAGAAAAAGCTTTAGACTTTATGTGAATTATCAATGTCGTATCTTCCCTTATTCTGTTTCCAAGATTCAAATCCTCATATCAACAAAAGGTGAAAGAGAAAAGAAAAGGGTTCATCTTTTTAACTCTCATCTCGTTGGAGCTCAAGTTCCACTTAAGAAGTGTTCCTTCAAGCACTGCAACTACTACTGGTACTTCATTCTGAAAGCCTGGTAGTTTGCATTGGGTGGCAGCTGACATGAGCGTTGCTCGGGCAAAGAAGCTGAACTTTGAGATACCAATCAAGAATTTTCTAGGTATGGCACGCAGAGTTTGTGCTTTTGGAATTTTTAACTATGTTTTCACTGTGGTTTTGTTTCTGTGTTCCTGTTTCTGTGGCTTTTCTGATGAGCTTGCAATGGGGTCAGCACCACTTGGTTTTGAGATTTCTGGAGTTGATAGAAACACTATGGTGTCTCAAAATGGGATCTTTGCATTTGGGTTCTTGGAGGGTTGTCAAAAGGATGATGATGTTGACGGTTTGTTTGTGGGTATTAGATATAACTTAGGGAATGATGCTGCAAATGTGCCAGTATGGACTGTTGGTGGTGGTCTTAGGGTTTCTAGGAACTCCACAATCAAGCTCTCCATGGATGGGAGGTTGATTTTGTTTGAGAACCCCAGTGGATTAATTGTTTGGAGTAGCAACACTTCTACTCTAGGTGTTGAGAGAGCTAGTCTTTTGAATAATGGTAACTTAGTTCTTATTGGAAGTGGGAGCAATTCACTCTGGGAAAGTTTTAATAGCCCTTCAAATACTCTCCTTCCTGACCAATCTCTGCATTTTCCCCAAACCTTAAGAGCCCCTTCGACAAAGTCAGTATCATGTTATTATAATTTTGTGATTCGCCGCTCTGGAGAACTTGCTCTTGTGTGGGAGAGCAATGTGACTTATTGGAGGACTCATTTAGTACTTTCTGCTAGTATTGGGGAAGCAAGATTTGATGCTGATGGTGTGTTGGGGCTTATTGACGATACTAATAGAACTGTTTGGTCTGCAGCTAGCAAGGATTTTAAAGACCCTTCTGTGTCTTTGAGGCATCTTAGGATGGACTCTGATGGGAACTTGAGAATCTACTCATGGGATCCACAACTTCATGAGTGGAAGGTTGGATGGCAAGCTGTTGAAAACCAATGTGAAGTATTTGGTGCTTGTGGTTTGTATAGCTTATGTCGATTTAATTCCACGGGACCTGTTTGTGATTGTCTCCACCAAGATTTGGTTGATCAGGAAATTGGTCTTTCTGCAATGGATTCAAGTAGTTTTGGGTGCAAGAAGATGGTCGATTTAGGAAATTGCAAGATGAATACAAGCATGGCAGTTCTGCAACAGACTGTTCTATACGGTGTTTACCCCCCTCAAGATGTTGATATGATGTTAAGTGAGAAAGCCTGTAGAGATTATTGCTCTAATGACAGCACCTGTATTGCAGCAACTTCAAAGAATGATGGTTCAGGACTTTGCACAATTAAAAGGACGAGCTTTATTAGTGGCTATAGGAGCCTTTCAGCTCCTGCTGTATCCTTCTTGAAAGTTTGTTTGGTCCCTCAAGCTGTTTCAGCTCGAAGAGCTGATCCTTACCTTAGCAAGCCAATTCCTATGCAGTCGAAGGGATTCATTCATCATGAGGGTGACAAGAAGAAGTTTGTTGGAGCTGTTGCTTTGATAGTTTTGGTAACAGTCTCAGGTTTTCTTACCATTGAAGTGCTTGTATTCTGGTTTTTCTATCGCAGAAGGCAAATGAAGGCTCAAACAAGGATTCCATTTGGAAAATATGATCAAACGAACCCTCATTATAGCATGCTTATTAGGTTAACCTTTGAAGATGTGAAAGAGCTAACTGCCAACTTCTCGGATAAACTTGGTCCCACCACTTATAAAGGTTTACTTCCAAACAAAGTGCCAGTTATTGCTAAGATGCTGAATGATGTAAAAGCAAATGAGAAGGATTTCCGATTGGCAGTCTCTACATTAGGTGGAATGCATCATCGGAACCTTGTGCCGTTGAAGGGTTTTTGCTTTGAATCAAGTCATAGATTTGTACTGTATGAATATGTCCAAAATGGATCATTGGATAAATGGCTATTCAACATGGAGGGAGAACCGAACAAACGAAATTGGCAGCAGAGGCTGGACATTGCTCTTGGAGTTGCACGAGCCCTTGCATATATGCACTCAGAGTGCCAGATATCTGTGGCTCATGGCAATCTGAAGCTTGAAAATGTCTTGCTTGATGAAAAACTAGTTCCTAAGTTGACAGATTTTGGACTTAGAAGCTTACTTCAGAAGGAGACAGCTTCCTCTTCAGAGTCTTTATCGGAGGGAGATATATACAGGTTCGGGGAGATGCTACTTCAAATTGTGATGTACAAGAGAGACGTTTTTGGTGACAATTTTCGACATTTAGTTGACAATATCAGTGAAAAGCTAAACATAGAGGACAACATGGATGCTGAAGTAGTGGAAAGGGTAGTGAGGATTGCCCTCTGGTGTCTGCAAGATCAACCTTTCTTACGGCCTTCCATCGATGAAGTGATGAAGGTATTGGAAGGTACACTTTCTGTAGACCAGCCTCCTCTGGCTTTTGACTTTAGACAGGATCAAATGGATGAGCCTTCCAACTAAGAAGTATAGACTCCTAAGCAAAGCTGACTGTAACTAGGAAGAGTGTATAGGTGTACTTGAACTTGAAAGTCCCACAAGTTGAGGTTTGGGGGAATGCGACAAAAGCGTGAGACTATTGTTTGTATCATCCACAATTTTGCATTTAATGTGAGAGTATAGATGCATCTGGGTTCATTTTTTTTGTAAGGTTGAATCCTGGTTTGTATGATCATCCATAATGCAAGAAACAATAGACTGTTATTAACTCAATCCCTTTTTAATAGTTGAGCAAAGACACCTTTTTTATTCTTCAATCCTTATAAGGGACTCAAACTTGAGTTATATGCTACTTCATTACAAGCTGAGGAGGATTGATACTCTTAAGCTACAATACTCCCTAATATTCACACTTGCAAATCTTTCTTCTTTCTTTTCAATTTACAGAGAAGGTGAAAGGCCCTTAAAATCACTTTTGATGCTGGTCTTTAAAAAAATTGAGACCCCTTGAAAGAGTTGAACCTAAAGTTGGCTACAATTCAGTAGAACTGGATCAACCTGGTTCACCTTTGGATGAAACTGCATGAGGCCTGTTCTGGGTTTTCACTAAGAACATGAAAAGGCCCTGCAAATTGTTTAGGAGCTCACATGGATTGTTGGAACAGTCCAATTCCAAGTTATTGTACGTATATGTCCAAATTACATACTCGCATCAAGATATAGGCCACCTCATCCTAATACTTACTCTACATAATGACTTTCCTAAAGTTGTTATGAAAATTTGTGGACCACTCAAAACAGCAGTTCTGCAATGGAGGAGTAGAGGGTTAACGTTGTTATGAGAAACTTCTACCTAAATCTAACAATTCAAAGTTCTTAACTTTCCTTCATGATTCAATACCCATTTCATGTTTCTTCAAGATTCGAGGATTCACATCGAAATTGTTAACTTATCACTCTGCAGTCTTTTCAAATTAAAAAGAAAGAAGAAAGAAAGAAGAAAAATGGTTTCAACCACACAAATAGAGCTGAGCTATCCGTATTACTATGCATAAACATAACCAACTAGCCATTACTATCATCACAGCCTCAATTCCAAAATGGGGGCTCTCAAAGTTTCATTTTTTCCTTCACTAAACTCATCAATACACTCTAAACTTTGTAGAACCCAGATTCAGCATTTACACTACTGTCCAATACCCAGTACTCCACTTGTGCAATCAATTCCCAGAAACTTGTCGAGATCCAAGCTTTTGAACACTTTCTCATCAGCCTCAGTTTCAACAGAACCTGGTGGCTTGACAGAACCAGTTCTTGAAGACGAAAGCCAAGAGGATAAGTTTGATTGGTTTGCTCAGTGGTATCCATTGATGCCTGTTTGTGACTTGGACAAGCGAGTGCCACATGCAAAAAGGGTGATGGGTCTTGATGTTGTGATGTGGTGGGACAGAAATGATAGTTCATGGAAAGTGTTTAATGATGCTTGTCCTCATAGGTTGGCACCCTTGTCTGAAGGAAGAATTGATCAGTGGGGGAGGTTACAGTGTGTGTATCATGGTTGGTGTTTTGGTGGCTCCGGTGACTGCAAATTTATTCCTCAGGCACCTACAGATGGTCCTCCGGTTCGAATCTTGTTTCTTTTCATATTCTAATTTGCCCTGACATATGCTAATCACTTTGATGACTCTTGTGTGCGCCTTTATTAAGTTATTGTTGTTGATTTGTCTAAAGTCTCAGCTTTTCTTTTGTACTGTGTCGAGGAAAAAAAGAAAAAGATCGGAACTTGCAGAATTGCATCCAGTTTGACATAGTTTCCGATAACATTTCAGGAAAAAGGATGAAAGTTAATTGGAGTTTGAAAGCTCTATGTGTTGATATTCTGACCATATAGGCCTTGCAGTAGTTCAAATTTCGTTTCGATAGTAGGATGTCTGTAACTTGAACTGTTGCTAAGAACATCAGCAAAATACTCGTTTCAGATGTTCGTAAACTAATTTTTTGAGTATAAATCTCCAGGTCCACACATTCAAGAAAGCACGTGTAGAATCTTATCCAAGCACTGTCCAGAATGGAATTCTGTGGTTTTGGCCAAATTCTGGCGCACAATACAAAGATGTACTTTCAACCAAAAGTCCCCCCTACATTGCAGAGTTGGATGATCCATCCTACACAAAATCAATGGCAAATAGAGACTTTCCCTTTGGGTATATTTTCTTATAAAATGCACAGAGAACTTCTGTTTTCCTTTTGTTATGTATAAACCTATTGCACCTGCAACAGAAGTGTTTTAAGGCATGTCAAGTGGAAACTAGATCATTATCAACTTCTGTGACAAAGTTTTCCTTTTCCAAGTCACGTTTCGGACAATGTTCCGTAGAATTTAGCCACTAAAACACTATGTACTTCTGTTCATAGTTCTTACAGGTTTTATACAAGCTTTTTCTTGAAATAAACTAAGTGGTGATTGCAGGTATGAAATCTTGATTGAAAACTTAATGGACCCAGCTCATGTCCCATATGCACATTTTAAGTTGCTGCCTAATCCACCATCCAAGAACAGATAAGAACCTAGACCAATCCAATGTTCAAACAGTATTTTCCATGCTCGATGATGAATAATATTGGCTAATATTATGTTCATTCACTGTTAAGCTTGACAGAGAAGGTGGTTCACCACTTGGCATAGACATACATAGATGGGATATTACGGGTTACAGTGCCACTCGAGATGGAAACACAAACACTGAATTTATTGCACCTTGTGTATTTTGTTCTGCATTTACTCTTCCAAACGCTAAAGATAGTCTGGCAGAAAAGGGCAACGGATCAGCATCTTCAGAGGGAAATAATGAGGTAACTTGGAATTGATAGGATACTATACATTGTATATAGTGGTAGCTTGATGTTTCTTTCAATTTCTTAAGTTTTCTTCTTCAAATGCTTAAGAGAAAATGTTACATTTGTTGAACTTTCAAAGGGACAGCAGCCATCATCTCAAATGTCACAGCGGCGAGCTGTTCTTATTTTTATTTGCGTACCAGTTGGCCCTGGAAAGAGCAGACTAATTTACTCATTCCCCAGAAATTTTGCAGTCTGGCTTGACAGAATTATTCCAAGATGGGCTTATCATCTGCAACAAAACCTGGTTCTAGATTCAGATCTATACCTTCTCCACCTCCAGGTAATGACACTAATGTGGATACTAAAATACAGTCAACTGATCTGAAAATTTGGCACAAATGACTAAACTTCCATTAAGAAGAAGTCGAAGAGAGGAAGCCTCTTGTGATCTAGATCCTTTGTTAATATTGAACTGTACTTCATCTACAACTCTCAGCCATTTTCTTGTGATTCAAGTTGAGAGTGAAAGCAAACATTTATCTTGATTCATCATCTTTCAATTGTAGGAGCACAAGATACTCGATGTCGGTCCTTCCAATTGGCAAAAGGCTTGTTTTGTGCCAACAAAGTCAGATGCCCAAGTGGTTGCTTTTAGGAGATGGTTGAAAAAGTATTCAGGTGGTCAAATTCACTGGGAAGGCAAGCTTAGTGAAGCCCTCCCTCCAACTCCTCCAAAAGAAGAACTTATGGACAGGTAATTAGTAACATTTCAGAGTGGTTCTCTTCTAGTTTTCAGATGATTATTTGCACGTACTGATAACTTTTTGTCATTGCAATGAAGGTATTGTAGTTTTACACATTACTATCCCACCTGAATCTTAAGAAGTCTCATCAGATTTGACCCTGAAACTTTTCTCCTGTCGCTTCCGGACTTCTGAATGTGGTGGATACTGCAGATGTTTTAGGCATTCCAAAAATTTTGCATGCTTATGAAGTTCCTTAACATGTTCTTCCAGGTACTGGTCCCATGTGGTGAATTGCAGAAGTTGCAGTGTTGCATACAAGGTTCTCAATACCCTTGAGGCCATACTGCCAGTTATCTCCATTGGTGCGCTTGGCGTAGTTGCCACAGCAAAGTCGCCAGGAGCAATTCCAGCAGCCGCAAGAACTACCCTAGTCTTAGTAGCAGTTCTGTTCTTTGCAGCTTCAAGATGGCTGGCACACTTTATTTACAAGAATTTTCATTTTCATGACTACAGCCATGCACTTCTTTAAGCTTGGCAATTACAACTCTGATATTGTATGATACTAAACAACTAAGTTCAAGTACTGAATCCAGGATCTGGGAATAATATGGATAAGAGTTTTTGCATATGTTGAATAAGAAATTGTTGCTTGGTAACTTACCTGTGTTAAATGACATTCCTGCTTCTGAAAATGGAGTATCTTGCATTTCGATTTTATTTTACATCCGAATATATAAAGTACTTAAAAAATGGTGATTACGAATTTCATTATTATTAAAAGTATTTCAAAAAAGAAAAAAATATATCTGTCAAGTAATGGACATAAGAATGAGAAATCAGTTGCAGTGTTCAAGTCTTTGATTCTGACATAACACCATCAATTAGTCATTTATCAAAATAATATATTTCTTTTGAAAATAGAAAGTTTAATTATTTATTTATTAGAATTTATAGAAGGGAGAGAGAGAGAGAGAGAGAGAATCTAGCCGACAGTAATTTAGAACACACTCAAGTATGTTTAGCCTTTCTTCTAACCAAAGCTAGTAACATCATCCCATGATCTTTGTTTTGCTCGTAGCAAGTAATGTTAAAAAACTGCTGCTCAGATCTGTCCTAAACTCCCTCTACCTCCATTCCAATCCTAAGTAAGTATATCTCAGTCTCCTTTCTCTGTCTCTTTTCCGTTCAGTCCATCTCTCTTTTACGTTCCAGTTCTTGGTTCTTTCAGGGGGTTACCCTCATTGGCATAAAGATTGGATTTTGAGAGAAACCCATGAATGCATTTGGTGAAACTAAAGTTGGGTTCTTTCCATTTTGATTGATTTCAAGTTTTTGGTTGAATTTAGAATTTGGGTTTTTGAACTTGAAGGAAACCCCAATGGAGACAAATCCAACTAGTGAACCAATTGGGCAAAATCTGATAAAGCTTATAAGCAACCTATGCTTTTCTGTGTTTGTATTCTCAGTTTTGGTATTCACTGTTATTGCAATCACTTACCAACCTCCGGATCCATGGCTGGAATCAGCTCCAGCTCTTACCAAACTCTTCACTGAAAGTGAGAATGCTACCTTCAAGGTTGATAATTCTGTCCTCCAAACTGGTGAGGACTTGCAAGTTGCGTCTATACCGGCGGTTTCCCCGAGCTTGGCGGTCCAACCAATCACCGAAGAAGTGATTGAGAAAGCTGAGGAGCAACTCACCAACTTGACTGTCAATTCATCTGGTTGTGAGCATTTGCAGGTGGTGAATTGCTCAGACCCTATGGTACTGATTACGGTTGAGAAGTTTAATTTGAAGCTGTTCAAGTCCATTGTGTTCTTGGATTATCAAAACCCTGTTAACGGATCGAAACCGGACGAGTGTGACGTGATGTGGAGATTTAGGAATAAGAAGGAGAAGTCATGGAGGAAATATAGAGATTTTAGAAGGTTTAGATTTGGAATTGGAGAGAATTGTACCTACAAAGTTATACATGCAAGTGGTTGGCATTCAGGCATCAATGCCAGGAGACAAAGGAGTAGAGTAAATACTACTGGTGGAAGGCTCCCAAGAACTGCACCTCCATTGCCTGACAATGAAATAAATGATACTATTCCGACTGTGGGATCGGTGACGAATTTCCGGAAGGGGAAGTACTTGTATTATTCTAGAGGAGGTGATTATTGCAAGGGAATGAACCAGTACTTGTGGAGTTTCTTGTGTGGCTTAGGGGAAGCTATGTACCTGAACAGGACATTCGTGATGGATTTGAGTTTATGCTTGTCAGGAACTCACAATCCTAGTGGTAAGGATGAGGAAGGGAAGGATTTCCGGTATTATTTCGATTTTGAGCATCTTAAGGAGGTAGCATCAATTGTGGAGGAGAGTGAATTCTTGCGGGATTGGAAGAAATGGGATCGTTCTCATAAGAAGAAGATTCCTTTTCGGAAGG
>JANIMX020000468.1:98785-111096 GCA_024582655.2 Erythroxylum kunthianum | reverse complement strand
CTGATGCCACTTTGCCTGCTGCACAGCGCCGAAACTACACAAATGCCTTCCATGCTCTTTATCGGATTGTTAATGACGAAGGTGTTTTGGCCCTTTGGAAAGGTGCTGGACCAACTGTCGTCAGAGCAATGGCATTGAACATGGGAATGTTTGCTTCTTATGATCAATCTGTAGAGTTGTTCAGGGATTCTCTTGGTTTTGGTGAAGCTGCTACAGTAGTAGGTAAGAATGCACTTTTTAAGTACCAAATGCAAACCTAATAGGTTTTTCCATTCTCTCATCAAGGTTTATTCTTCATCTTATGTTGTCTCTCAACGATTGCTATGAGCTTAAGTTTGTTTCTAATTATTGATCCCTTTCTATTTTTAGAAGTATGCAAATGGCTTATTTTTGGCAATATTTAATGGAGTGAATAATAGTTGAATGTGAATATATAGGAGATTGGTTAGGATATAGGAAGTTGTTAAAAGCTTGGCTTCTGTATTTAGTTATTGGTTGAAACTTTCTCTCAATACATCCTCTAATTTGGAAAGCTTATACTTTCTTAATGAATCTGTTCTGATTGTGAAGTGTATTCAGTTTTTTTACCCCTCTGTAAGAAGTATGTTTAGACTTGTTTTTTAACATATAGTGGGCATCTGGCTCTGCAAGCATTATATAGGTAAAGATTTCTTAACAGGCATACATAAAAAATAAATAGTCAATGTCTTTTAGTCTTTTATGCTTTTATGCTTTTTTAGTGACAAGCTTTTCTCGATTCCAATGTCTTTCTTTCTGTCAAGAAAGTGACAATTAACACCTGCTTTTTCTTCCTTACTCTCAGGAGCAAGTGCTGTTTCAGGGTTTTTCGCTTCAGCGTGCAGTCTTCCTTTTGATTATGTCAAGACTCAAATTCAAAAAATGCAACCTGATGCTCTGGGAAAGTATCCCTACACTGGTTCATTGGACTGTGCCATGAAGACTCTTAAAGCGGGGGGACCATTGAAATTCTACACAGGATTCCCTGTTTATTGTGTTAGAATTGCTCCTCATGTCATGGTACCCATTTGTCTCTCATGTCTAATCTTATGGGAATGATTACTTGATATAGCTTCTAGGAAAGATCTGATTTGTGAATAATTTTGTCTATGCAGATGACCTGGATTTTCTTGAACCAGATCCAAAAGGTGGAGAAATCTATGGGGTTGTAGTTCAAACCAGAAATGCCACCCGGGGTACGAGAATAATAATGATATCTTGGCTGCATTTGTTATAAACTTTTGATTAGGAACAGTTTTTGAAGTGAAGCAGATTATTTGGAACTATCACAGTTCAGTTGAAGTAGGAATCGTATAAGCTTAATTGCATTTTCAGACACAAATTTTTAGGGTGACATGAAATATGGAGTCTGCAACAATCCCATTGATGAGAACAGTTTTCTCCAATTGGAAAATTTTGTTGAGCAAGGAAAATAAGTTCTGTAAACCTTTTGCCATATGTTTTTGTTTTGGGTTTGGTTCTTGCAAGACTAAGAAATAAAGACAACAATTTTGTTTGAAGCTTTGTTGCTTTTGATTACATTGTTAAATGATTTTATTCCCTCCAACGACTATCCTAAGCTTTAGAAAGCCACTTGTAGTTGAAAGCAACATGTTTCCTTTTGTTTTCACTCCATTTATTTAGAAAGTGATGGAAGGAAAACGAAATCTGAACTGTTCTTTTATCAGGAGAATTGGAAGCTAAAGAGCAAAAGATAGTAGAGGTTAAGAATAAAAAACTCCATAAATTTTGTTTATTCTCGAATGTTTCATGTTAGTCGTGTTCAAGTGTTCTAGACTTGGAACAGCATATGAGAAGAAGCTTTCAAGTAGGGAGTTAGTGTAACTTAACGCAAACTGTTCCCTAGTCTTGGCTTATAAACAAAAGTTACCACCAACCAACCAACCTTGACAAGACTCCATTTGCATGGAATATGATGTTGTAAAAGCCAAATTGTGAATGTTATTCGTCTTAGTTTTAGTTTTAGTTTATTCTACGTGTCAAGAAGTTATGGAACATCTCTTTTAGAAGAATCTCAATCAAGTTTTTGAACCACAAGTTTAGTTTTCAGTATAACTAGTGGGGTTTCCAAAGCTTAGTATTGAAGGAACTTTGTCATAACATGTACTGCTTTAAGGTTGTGCATTGGTCCCCTTTGTTCATCCTACATAAGCCAGTTAGTAAATAGAAAACCTTTTTGAATGTGTTTGAAATCACCAAGTATAAATCTAATATGTTTTGTTCAATAGTTACAGAATTGATTGATAAAAATAATGTCTTTTTTTATTATCTAAAATTTAATTAAAACCGATTTCGG
Source organism: Erythroxylum kunthianum (assembly GCA_024582655.2). Lineage (NCBI taxonomy): Eukaryota > Viridiplantae > Streptophyta > Magnoliopsida > Malpighiales > Erythroxylaceae > Erythroxylum > Erythroxylum kunthianum. The sequence continues at coordinate 108,761 of JANIMX020000468.1, read as the reverse complement.
TTTAGTTTATTATCAACCCTTCAGGCTTGCTGTTATGGCTCTGATTGTCCTCTAGCAGAATCATTGTTCAGCAGAAGTAATAAGATGGGATAAGGTTGAAGGATTTCGTGGATTCTTAATGACAATGGAATATTGGCATTTCTTGATAGACAACTAATGCCTTGAAACCATGAAGAACAAGGCACAAATTCCTTTAGAATAAATGAAGAATCATTTGTCACCATCATACCAACAAACATTTCTTTATCAGTTTATGACAAACCGTTGATCATTCCTAATGGAAATTGCAAGCCAAACCCTATTATACCAAATCTTAATGATACTATCAAAGGCATCCATTTGCCTGAAAATCAGTAGGTGAAGCTTAGTTTGGAACTAATCAGGGTAAGTTAAATGCCTTTTAATGAGCATAATGATGCAAATCGGGCTTTAACGAGTTCTAATATGCAAAACAGTTTCACTTTCTCGATCCGAGAAGTGCATTGCAGGAACTAGATTGGAACTTGTTACTTCTGCATAACCTTTCATTGCACATGTAAAGACAGAAAATAACATCATGAGGAGGATAAACTGCTACAATTCCATAATCTTGGATCTGCCTCCAACTTTTACCATCCTTTGCTTTTATAAATATACTTTTTTTGATACTTGTTTGAGATTACTTATCAATAGCTTCACATGGTAGGCCATAGCTCCAACCATTACTTTGAAATAATTTGAACTTCCACCATCTTCATACCTCCAAAAGTAAACCCCACAACCACTATAATCTGTCAAATTCCAGCTCATTCCACCATTTCCAAGAACAAAGCTTTCTTAACATTTTACTTCATTACACAATCAAAATTTCATTCACTCACAAAATAAAGAAGATGACTTTGTGAAGATGGAGAGTGAAGAGTGAGTAAAAGAACAAGATTTATACTATAACATAAGCTCAAGCCAAGATAAGATACATCAACAGATCAAATCCAGCAACTCAGATCATCCCTCTCCATCATCTCCCTCCTTATTAGCCTAATGATCTAAAACCAACATTTCCATAAGAATTTAACACAAGAATATGATACAAAAACCCATCAAAACACATCAATCACACTCGAGGACATGAAATAACAGTAATAGTTATATTAGTAGCAAACGGGAAAAAAAATCTCCCAACCCACTTCCTCTATCTTACTAGTTCATCCCTCTCTCAGGTCAGGTCCCTGAAAGAACCAAACCAAAAGGAGACAAAGGAGGAAGAAGACCACACATGAGTGATTCTAAAGAGAGAAGAAATGGGCGAAGAGACGAAGAAAAAGAAAACTCGTATAGTGGCTCAGAGGAAGAACCCAAAAGCAATAGCAGCAAATGAAGCAACAAATGTGGGAACAAACAGAGAAGCATCTGACGTTGGACTTGGTGCTGGTGCTTCAGCTGCTGCTGCTTTCTGGACGGTGGAGAAAGCCATTAAAACAACCATCAATACAACAAGGAAAAGATTCATCTTCGTGGCTTCCATTGCTGACCTTTTCTCAAAGAGGAAGGAGCAAGCACAGATGGTTCAAAAGAGATAAATGGGGCTCTTCCTTTCAAAGATGAGTTCTTTAGGTCGTGAATATGAAAGGGAAGGAGGCAATGACTTGAGACCCTTGTGCGAGATGGGTATATATAAGAGGAGGCAAAGTTAAAAAGAAATGAAAAGATAACGAGAGAGCCTAAAAATGGAGTCTTTTTAGAGAGAGAAAGTTCATATGAACGTTGATGGGTTATTCCTTATTACAGGGTGGCAACGACAAGTGTTTACCATACAGCTGGCTTGCGGGGCCCCACCTTTTGCTGTCTGTCTTAACTACTGTTTTGGAAGCTTATACTACTCTCTACAATTTTCTATGGAGTCGGATTGAATATTTTGAATTAAATTGTTTGTTATTGATTTTTAATAAAAGTTTTTTTTTCAAAATTATTTAAATTATAAAAAAGTTTGTATCTTTTACATTTTTTAGTATTCTTTGTTCAATAAAGTTCGCTTATTTCCATTGATTGGTTAGATACAGAATTTGAGAGAGATGAGCTGTGTTGTGATGATGATGTTAATGGAAGCTTTCAATGTTTTTATTGATTGTGAAATCCTAAGTTTAACCTAACATGTGCTGGATTGGATACACATGAATTGATTGCTAGGACTGAATTATTGGAATCTCTTGATACATGAAATTCAATAATTATAGGAAATCAGAATCAGAAAATCACTAAAAACAGATCAAAATTTAAGGTGAAAAAACCATGAAAGATTACCGAAAGCTTAAAAAATGCATTGGTTTTTATCTTTTGGCAGTAACAGAAGCATTTTGAATATACAGAAGGTTGATAAAAGTTGAAAGTCTGAGCTCATAATCAGACTGGTACAAGTTTACTGATAAATTCATAAATCTTTTGTCTTAGGAGCGTATATGGAAGCCTAACTTTGAGCAGCAAAGAGTCTAACTTTGCTGCTGTATCCAAATAAAGAAATCGATAGACAGAAAAACTGTGAAAGGGACTAACTACCAAGACAGAACTAATCACAGGGAAGCTTCCATGCTGTTTCCCGAAAATTCAATGTGAATGTACATTGAAATCTGCAACTAGTTCAAGTTTTCTGGTAACAGAATCTTTTTGTGCCAGTTCACCGATTAATAAGATGATGATCATACTCTAGTAAGGAACAGCTTGAGTTGGGATCAAGTTGGGTCTGAATTCTCAATGTTGGAGCATGCACATTCTGCCCTGTAAAAAAACAAGTACATTAAAACAGGAGTACAAAAGCTCTACATAACTAGTTGTTGAGTAGTCTACATCCAAATCAAACTCAGCATATGGTTGCTACATTTTCCGGATATCATGGTCCTCTTTAACACAGATATTTTCGAGTAGTTAATAAGTTTGAAGATGTGATATGAAACTGTCATTACACAACTTGTAAAGTTGGAAAAAAGCCTCAGATTTTCTTGAAATAGTTTAGAAGTAGGTGTCTTTTTCGTCTTTGTGCATGTATGAGATCCTCTTGACAGAAGTCCGATTGTCGTGAATAACGTATCATTAAACCTTGGAACTGTAAAGATGATCATACAATGTTCATACCAGACAAATACATTAAGAATGGAAAGTGTTGATGAAGTATGAACCCAAATTGGAGGATTGATACAACCAGCTTGGTTGGGGAGACCATCAAATGAAAGGGGATCAACAAGGACAAGTACACATCAAACCCCATGTAGCTTCCAATTCAAATATTGAAAAAAACAATCATTGTTCAGGACATAATTATTGCTCTTGACTTCTTGTAAATGAATCAAGTGGGCCAATGTCTATGAACATCAAGAATTTAAACCAATGATATCCATTGCTTTTCTATAACAACTTGAACGTTGGGGTGACGGAAACTTTTGAACACGTCAAGCAGTTTGGCATCTTAGTGTGCAAGAAAGTAAGAGCTTTGTTGACACTTTAGGCAAAGGTGATAGGTCTATAATAGAAGAAGCAAGCCAAAACAAGATATGGGTCTCATTTTGTTTAATCAGAAAAGTTGAATTAGACAGAAACATTCATTTAACATGTACACACACACAGTCCTTGCGATTGCTAAGTTGGAGAAGACCAACATTAGTTAACCAACTCTTCCCAGAAAAAAAAATGGTTGCTTTTGCTATGAATCAAGAGCATTTCTCTTCACCTAAATGGCAAAATTAAATACTTTCTACAAGCAAATGAAATTGCTCAGCCATAAGGATATGAGTTCAAGCAAAAAGCATCTCAGGCAATAGCACATGAGCTTAAGATTCAAGAAACTGACTAAACGCAGTTGAAATGAAGAGCAAAAGTGCTGTTTTTCTGTTCAATTTAGCAGAAAATACTTGGTCAAGAGGCTCATAACTGCTGCAAATTTCTGAACTCTCATACTTTCACTCCTCCAAGAAAAGGAAAAGAAAAAGAAAGATTCTTCTTAGTAGCCCTTTATTTTCTTTGTTTCATTTCATGGAATCAATTCCTCCATCTCCAATAATAAAGTTCCTAACAACAACCAATTACTTTTCAGATTATGTAGAGCTTCCCTTCCACTATATTATGCAATAACCGTATGGATTTGAAGGGCCCATGTCCCTTGCAGTTAACACTTATCGAGGAGAAACTTCACATCATGATCAACGGTGGTCTGCTCAAGATTGTGAAAGCTTCATTGCTTCAAATGCAGAGAACTTCAAGTCCTGATCTGAAGAATAGCTCTACAGTCCTTAAAGATTGGATCTTTAAACTCCACTACACCTCACAATCCTCCAATCTTCACATCTAAAGTTGTAGCAAATCCTTCTAGTTCTCGGATTTCCATTGGGAGGAGGAGACGATGAGACACAAAGTCACGTGCTTTATGCTCATCACGTGCCTAAGATGACCTAATCCAATCCTATCTTGAAGCAAAAAAGCCACTCCAGTTGGAGGGAAATTCATCTGACCGTCAGTTTCACATCGGATGGCCATAATTAAATGTCTAAACTACCCAAATACTAAAAACTGCGAATTATATGTATAAAGAGTCAAGAGAAAGGTGAAAAGAAATATAAATGGAGAACTGAGAGAGTTCAGGTGAAGATAACAGGAAAAAGGTCCGATCTTTTGGACTTGTAAGCCACCAAAGTGAAAAACTCTAACCGACCCATAAATCTATCAGAGCTGATCTTTGCACTCCCCCATTTCCTTAGGAAATTTATCATTTTCTTCCAAACCAAACAAATCTCTCCAATTTCTGCTGCTTTTGCTACTGCTCTGCTGCCCCCACTGTAATGTGATCAAGTCTTCTCTTTGTAATATCTCTGTCTCTCTCTATATATATGATTCCATTATTTGTTTAATAATTGTAATGAGAAATGAGTTCTGAGAAATGCATTCAAAATTCTGTCTTGGTCTATTATTCTCCAAGTTCCAAGCAACAAGCCCGTGAATCGGACTTGATTGATATCTTGGGCTTGATGTTATTTCGAAGTGCAGGATGATGGAAGATAATATTGCAAAAGCTCTTTTCCATTGACCCTAGATCTTGGGTTGAGATTTTACTTCTAGGAAATTGGCCTGCTCTCTCACACATTCGAGCATCTCTTTTTTGTGTTATCTTCCTGGGAGAACTTTGTACCCATTTTTCTTTCCCTTTTGCTGAATTTCACTTTAATTTCTACTGAATTGCTTCTGCAAGAACTTGAATTTTTATTTTTTTTGCCCTGTTGATGGATATGATTAAAAGCTGAGCTTCTAAATGAGAATTTCCTCTGATAATCAGTTTTCTGTTAATTTTGAGTAAAAGTAGTAGTATTGTATTCCTAACTTTGTTTAGAGACTTGCAGAGGGGAAGGGACAATGGAGAAGGATAAGAAGACGCAAAGAGCATCAGATACCGATTTTGTGTTACAATGGGGTACTAAAAAGAGGCTTAGATGTGTGAAAGTGAAAAAAGATCAAAACTTGGCCATCAAATCTAAGCCAGCTGATTCTCTGCCTAAGAAGAGGCTCACATCTCGTGTTCTTATGACCGAAAAGGAATCTTCTTCTCGCCATACCAAGTGAGGATGCTAAAAACCCTTTCTATTAACATCTTTGCATTTCGAGAATGTCTGGTATTTGTTCTATTGAAGATTATATATTAGGTGTCTTCCTTTGGAGTCCTTGTTCTTCAGTTGTAACTATTGAAGACATTATAACAAGTTTTTCTTTTTGGTACATTTTTGAGACATACATGAAATGTGATTTTCTGATTTTTGTTTGGTAAGAAAAGAAGGAAGCTGTATAACTTGGCTTATTGATGCTACACTATAGGGATATAAACATGGGAAATTTGAGAACTTTCTGATGTTGAAGTGCTGATTCTTAGATCAAAACCTTTCTTTATTCTTATCTTGCTCTAGATTCATTGCTTCTCCAAATCCAGGCATAAAGTTCAAGTATTAATTTTATCTTCCATTTCTGTTTGAATTTAGGAACTCTGATTTGTCAATGAACAATAGGAAGCCATCAGTGCTGTCACCGGAGAAGGAAGATCGATACTATGCCACACGGGGATCATTGGGAATGGAAGATAGTGCCAAGGTTTTGATGGATAATATGAAGGAAGATAAAGCACTTTTTTGGCCTAGATTATTTATAACATTGTCTAATAAAGAAAAGGAAGAGGATTTTATGGCCATGAAAGGATGCAAGCCTCCTCAAAGACCTAAAAAAAGAGCCAAGTTAATCCAAAAAACTATACTTGTAAGTCTCTTGAATGTCTTTCTGGGAAAGTTCTTATCTTCAGTTTTACATACGTAGCCTTCTGTTAATGTTAGCTTAGGATTTGTTTTGTGCTTGCAGTTAGTTAGTCCAGGTGCATGGCTATCAGATTTATGTCAAGAGAGATATGAAGTTAGAGAGAAAAAGACTTCTAAGAAGGTGCCAAGAAATTGTATACAGTCATGGAGATTGTTTAATATGTTATGTGTTGTTGTTTTACATGTTGATAAGCTTACTTGGCATATGCAGACTTCTTATTTTGATTTGTGTGCTAATTGATGCAGAGACCCAGAGGATTGAAGGCAATGGGAAGCATGGAAAGTGATTCAGAATGACGGATCTAATAGATGAAATGAAAGATGTTAATTTTTGATATTTAGGAGAGGAAGAGAAGAATGAGAATAGAGTTTGGTCCTTTCCAGTTGGAGTTTGTGAAGGGAAAAGTACTGGAGTGGTTTTCCATTACTGAACCAATTGTTTTTTTGTCAAATATTATCAAATACTTTGAGGGCAAAAGTGCTATAAAACTTTCGTTAGATGCTCTGCAATATATTGAAAGCTTTTCTTGTGCTTTTTGTGATTCTTTGCTTTTGCTTCTACTTTTCATTTCACGAGTCTGGTCCAGCCTTGGAACTTCAAACATCTGAAGATGATTCTGATGCATATATTTTACTTAAAACAAAGGAGCTCATTATCTTCAATACCTCAACAGATACAGCAGACTCTGTTTGGAAAATCTGCCATGCAAAACTGCAGCATGTACTTTCTTCCCTTTCACACGGCTGTTATTCTTTTATGATAAAGAGGCATTCAAAGTCGTCCCAAGAATCTACAGATTACGTGTGACAGCCTGTTTTCTGAGTTTTGTTGTTGTTGAAGATAATGCAAGAATAAAATGATTCATTCTAAAAATATTTAACCAGACATGGTATTACATCATTGTATGACGGATCGGTGAATTATTGAGCCGAGCTGGACTTGAATCAGTGTAGACATATTGCCAACAAATTTACAGTCCATCCCCATTAACTGCTCGGATCCTTTTCAACTCTTTTATAATGCCCCATGATCGGATCTCAAAGTCGACATGAGACACTATACCGGGAATGAACATTGAAAAAATCCATTGAAACTAGATTATCCAAGATGGTTCAGGATACAAGAAATCATCAACTATGTATCTGGAGAGTTGAAAATAAATCAAAGTGAGAAACAACTAAGAATGCAAAAAATGCTGATGATATTGCAAAATAAACATTTCTTTGTACAAGTGACAGACAGTTCAGATCAGAAAGCACATCAAAACTGCAGCTGAAACCATCTCCAGCTACAATGCTTTTCAGTAGTATCTCCCCTGGAATTAGTGTTAGTAATTATTTACCTATTTCCTTTCTAACTTTACTTTCTCAAACTCATTTACATAATTAGACCTATAATGTTACAAGTTGCAATACCTACAGATGTATAATTCACCACCCTGATAACCATTTCCGATGCCGGCAGGCAGAAAACAATGCAAACCTGAGGCAGCCACTCCACCACGCTGGAGAAAAACATTCTAACTATTTGTAGCTTTCAAGTACAAAGAAATACATCTTCATCCACATAGCAGTGCTGCTTGCACAAAATAAACACGTTATACAAGCATCTATGTCAGTTTGCTTGCTTACAGGCCATGTTGGCGACTGGGATCCACATTAAGGCCAGCCTGCAAAATGTTAAAACTTCAGTCAAACCTTTTTTTATCTCAAGCCATCAATTCTCACATCTATAAGTTTCTTTCTGATAATGCATGAGCCCAATTAAGCAATCAGTTCAATTTTTCAAATGCTCATCCAACATAAGGATTCACCAAAAGAAACCTTTACTTTGAAGGACCCATTCTAGGAATGATTATTGTAAACATATAAAAGGATGTAGTATAGAAGATGGGTTAAGTTGCCATTCAAAATTAACTTAACACTCATATTAGATATGGAGATATGGTTCTAGCCAAAAGATATGCATAAGTTTTCACATTTAGAGGGAAAAGACTATCCATTCACGAGAAATGAAGCTAAGATGATGAAAGAAGCATTTCTGAAAATATTGAGAGAAGTATTTACAACATAGAATTTACCTCATCTTTCTGCACTCTGATTCATGTGTCAAGCAACTGTGCCTGAGGACAATGCATGAGATAACATGGAAAACCCAAACAGACACCAAAATTGGCACAAATGCTCTCACCACAATGGACAAAAACGAAAAACAGCCATTGCATGTCATAAAGATTCCAGGGTAATTGATGCTTTGGTGAAAACTGAGAGAACAAATGGTGCTTCTTCTCCAGGATGTATAGTTGTAGGCACAATTGTGTATCCTTTAGGATCAGGATCCAAAACCATTTCACAAGATATTTCTCGAGAATTCACATAATCCGTCCCACCAACTGATTCATGAAGATAAATATTGTAAGAAGCACGACGACCACGTGTTTTGAGTATCCTCATCCCAATGTAGAACATCATTGAATCATGACTCGATTGGTAATTTCTAAAACCAGCTGCAGTTCTCGAGAAGCTCACACCCTGAAAAACCAAATGCTGGATAAGTTCACAAATTCAAGAAGAAAAAGGGAATTCTGATTGTATGGTGCACTGCTCAAGAATACCTGAGTTAAGGTGATGAACACATGAATGGGTAAGGATGCATCTGCACCAGTGGCCCTCAGCCGAAACTGTGGATTTTGATTCCATGAAGCATAATCTTGGCATCCACCAGCACTATAGCCTCTCCATTGTCCATGGACAGAATAGCGCATCTCAGGAGGGTAAACACGACATACATATATTGAGCGGAAGTGGATCTGAAAGTCTTGCCAGGACATCCAGAATATACCATTTTTGGACTGTTCAACACAACAGGCTCAGAAAAGTGACAAACTGGAAGTAAAGGAATTTAAATAATCATGCTTTCTTTAGCAAACAGTAAGTGAAGACCAAGCCTGTCAACTTTATAGCCAATCAAGGGGGACGAACAAAACGATTTATAGAGATGAGTACACTGTACAGTAGAATAATACCTGTGGAACATGTTTGAGCTTATGCTTCATTCTATCAGTCCATTCAGGTGATGAGTCAGACCAAGGACCATTCCATTCTACTTCATTAGCCCATGGATTCCGAATCTGCACAAGCTTATGGCCATCCACGTCCCTTACCTGAAAGATAGTTCCAAAAAATGAAAACTTCCTTGGAGATATGGCATTCAAATATGTGACTGAGAATGACATGGAAATGGTACCTGTAGCAAGGAGTAAGCATGGCCTTGAACAATTCCACTAGAAGAAATATGCACATCAGAACCTGATGGACTTCCAGCACCAAGTAGAAAGCCCTCCTGTTTAAAGCGTAATAATTGAGACCAGAGCCTACCGCTTGCAAGATCAATCTGAGCCTGGGAACTTCTCATATCAATCTCCTCTCCAGCACCCCCAGTTAGGTCCACAAGAGCATCCTGAACAAGCCCGCCTTCCAATGCCTCGTAAGATCCATGCAACTTTGCGTATGCTTTCTCCAATATCGAAACCCACAGTTCATTAGCCTTCCTACTGGTAGCAAATGCAGGTCTACCAGGTGATTATATTAACGCTACACTGCATAACTACTAAATAACGCAACAACATAATAAAGAGAAAGAAACTCTGAAGTTTGTGTCC
>JANIMX020000468.1:69196-91433 GCA_024582655.2 Erythroxylum kunthianum | reverse complement strand
GTAACAACATTTGGATATTGTTTTAAATGTATGCAGGTATTATTCACTTCATAGTCCTACTTGAATCTCTTCTTCATGGTGGAAAAATTCTCTTACAGAGATAGGCCAAGTTTTTTTTTTGGGTTTGTGCTTTTGTCTGAATAGTTGAATATCAGCGGAATTAGTTGATTGACTGTTAACTATTTGTAATAATTCTTGTATTTCCCTTTTTTGTTTCTTTTGATTTAATAGTTATGACCATTTTATGTATCTTCCATTCAGTTCCTGCAAAAAATTTTACTTGCCCTGACTTCCATATTCTTCTTTAGGTAGTTGAGGATATAGAGAGTTTGACAATGAAAGATGAACAGAGTGTTGAAGATGAAGAAAAGCAGGTGGTAGTGGATTCTTTGAGTGAGGCAAGCATTCCAATACCTAAACCTAAACCGAGGGTCATACCCCCACCTGGCATCGGACAGAAAATCTATGAAATTGATCCAAGCTTGACAGGATTTCGTCAACATCTCGATTACAGGTGAGATGCCCCTCAATCTCTGTTTTCACTTCACACTAAGTTATATGTTTTCGGAAACAATATCTTTACCAGTTAGGGGTAAGGCTGCATACAATTGGACCTCCCCATACCTCACGTATCAGTGGAACTTTCACTGGGTTGTTGTTGTACTAAGTTCTATGTTATTTATGTTTCTCAATTTACTGCTTTTTCCAATTGAAGTTAAATAATAATGGATAAAGTACTTAAATATTTGTAATAAATAAATCAACAGATATGCACAATACAAAAAAATGCGTGAAGCAATTGATAAGTATGAAGGAGGTTTGGAGGCATTTTCTCGTGGCTATGAAAATTTTGGTTTCACTCGCAGGTATTTTTTTTTTTCTGATATTGTGCATTTTGAACCTATTTACTTCTTACATTTCAATTGAATAGAAATTCCAGCTTCTGTATGCATTCATCAGTTATTTGGTATGTTTCCACTTGTATTTTGTGTTTATCAGATGTACAGTAAACACTTGATGGTAGCAAGTGCAAGATTTTAATATTTTTGTTAGTGTTTTCATTTTGAACCTATTACGAGAAAATGCATCTGCAAGTCAGACATGCTAATGTTGGGGAGATGTTCCCTTTTCTGAAGTGCCAAGTTCCCGTAGTTTATAGTGCCTTTGTTAGGTACCCAAGCCAAGGCCCTAACTCCACCACAAAAGTTAGCTCAAGAGTGGAGGTTTGACCCTAACTTAAGTACCCATACACAATTGCTTGTGTATCCGATGTGGGATCGTAACACTATGCACTTTCAATTAGTATCCTCTGACATTGTTCTAGTGATTGACTAATATATGCAATAAGCCATACCTCAAGAAGGAAAGCAGTAGTCCAACAGAGGTGCTAAGCAACCAGGCAATGAAACCATACTGAAATGAAAAGAATTCAAGAACTAGGTAAGGAAACAGTAACTAATAATTCCATAGATATATATGTGATCATAAGCAAGTGAAGATACATGGCAAAGTGTTCCATACACAATACATGCACACTTTTCCAACATACATTAGTTTAATCATATCTATATCAGGAAATTGTGCAGGGAAGGACTATACAAGTTATAAACCACGGGGAACAACATTCTGATAATGAAATATGGCTTCTTTAACACACTGAAGTACTCGGATTAAGATTTATAAATATCTCAGTTCTTGTACATCTAGAGGCACATAGCCAACACTGGAGATAGGCACACAAAGCATGTAGTAAGGGATTAATGGACCACCTAACCCAAGCAAGGATTAAAAACCTCATATTGCTGCAGCCTTACAGCATGAAGTTGATTGATAATGGAAGATAGAAGTCTGCACTCTTATTTCACAAAGATTCAAAACTTATACATCATTGATTCATAAAAAGAAAAGGACAAATGAAGTCAACAAAAACAAAATACTACAGCTTAGGGATTTGGACTTAAAAGTCCACCATGGGACCTTATCCATGCCAACTCATAAATGTAGCTGCATATACTAGGTTGTATTGCAATATACTGAACTGTTGGGTCCATAACCCAGTAGATGCTTATATACATAATCTGAGATAATTTTTACTTTATGCAGTCCAAAAGTAGGAAGCAAAAGTAATATGATATCCAAAAAATACAAAAGTCACTAAAGTCCTGGCAGAAATAATTACACTAAAATTAGAACAAAATAAGAAATCTACAAACCAAAACTTGGTGCCTCTTATTAGGTACTAAGGCCAAACACTCAGGGACAAATAATCACAAACAAGCAATACAAAGTGATAATATTATGAACTTAATGATTTACCTTGCAAGGTTTGGATGTCATAGCCATGTCTTCTGCTTGAAGTGATCGAAGAAAAGCCATAATTGAGCATACAACTGGGGATAACAATAGCACAGCAAACCCAAACTCAAACTGCAAGATAACATTTAACTATTATCAAATTTATTCTTGAGCTTCTTTTACCACATCAGACAGCTACAAACCTACAAATTGAGCATGAGAAAAGGAAGTTCCAACTGACCTGCTGGTGTCTAGCATTGATTATTTTAATCATCTTGGGACGAAAGATTGCCACGATAATAGTTTCAAGAATGAAGATGAAACTAAAGAGAACCCATGCACGCTCTGGAGTACCCGCTACATTATGCAGAATGAATCTAGACAACTGAAGCCATTTTTCAAATCCATGAAGCCTTAGTTCTTCAGACAAAGAAATTTGATTGGGCATCGCATTGTCAACGCTGTTTGATTCGACAATTGTGATATCAGTATTGTCACGGTGATCTCTATCTGCATCCAAACTACTTCTCTGAAGTAATGCCAGGATTGTGGGGTCTAAGTTTTTCTCCTTCAACATCACAGCAAAATTAGGATCCAAGCCTTTATCCTGCAGTAGGCTAATCAGCTCCCTATCACCTTGCCTAGCTCTCTTTTTCAGCATCGATGTAATTCTAGGATCGTTCAACCTTTCCTGGATGGCAAGAGATATATTCAAGCCTAAAAGTTGTTGATTTGCAGAGGTTGAAGTGCTAGACTCACAGCCTTGACTATCTAGACCACTGCTTCTGCAGACAACCAAAGAGTTATTGTGATCAAAAATTTTATCACCAGATGTCCCAGCTTCAGGTTCCTGGACCACTGAACGACAAGAACTGCTATGCAATAATATACTCGGCCTCCCACTATCTATGCTTTTATCACTATTTATTCCCTCTTGAGAACTGGTTGTCCGACAAAGCACATTGTTCCAGTTATTAGCATCAATTGTGCATTGTGCTGCACACTGGCCACCAGATTCCACAACATTACTAAGAGGACACGCTTCAACACTACTACTTCGTTTTACACTTGAGCCACAACCTTCTGAAGAGCTCGAAGAAGTGTTCTGTTCTTTTCTCCGAAAACCCTCTCTTAAACGAATCACTGTGCTCTGTAAGGCATCTCTCCTAGCAGCTAATGGGTTTGTTACTGACAAATGGCGAGAAACAACAGCCCCCAACAATACAGATGCTACAATTGCATAACTGATGCAATGGCCCAAGTACCTAAAGAATACAAAACATGAAGCAAATATGACACATATTAGTAACGGAATTTAGGATCACCATATGTTGTCATAATTGCAAATAAAGTCCACAACAAACCAGTAATGCACTCCAAAGCAAATGAGAAAAACTCGTGATGTGCCTGCAACAAAAAGTGCTACAACACGATTCTGAAGAAGCTGAAATCCATACAAGCATGCCCCCATGTTCCAATCTGTATCAGAAATTAACCCCAGAAGTTAGCCAGAGAGATCTAAGTATAAAGTTTGTACAACCATAGTGCAAATATGAGATTATTGTGCAAGATACCAAGAATAACAACAGCAGCTGATGTAATGGCTCCGAGCCACCGTGCTTCATTAGCTGTCAGACCATACAAGATTGAATAGACAAGAAGAACAACAAGCGAGCCAACGTAGAGAAGTCCAAGATGGGAAGCACTGTGGAAAAACCATAACAAAAGAATGAAGGAAAAATATAGAAGAAGAAAGGGAAGAATGGAAGTTATTATCTAGGTAGAATGTCTAGGCATAACAAAGCACATTATGACCACTAAAAGGAGAGTTGAGCCACTTATGTTAGTTAAAATTTCAATGGAGTGAATATATTCACTGTTCAAATAGGAGTAGCCACAAAACAAGATCCAAATTTCAAAACTAACCAACTTAAAAGAACGTAAAGTAATGCCCACACAATACGAATGCGCCACACAGAGATATGATCTCTGACAAGTAAACAGCAAACACAGGGGCTCACCGACTAGATTGCCGAGGATATAATTCATTATGATCAGGTGGTTCAGGTAAACAAGCTATGGGGCCCATTTCTATACAATCGCTATAGGCAAATTTGTATGCTTTCCGAACATATTCATCGACATCTAAGCCATTTCCTGCAAGTATTTATGAAAAAGAAAAAGAGGCAGGGAGATGAAGAAGAAGGGAAACAAAAGTAGAATAAGTTATTAGAGGAAGCTGGATAAAAGTAACTATAATTTATCACATAATTAAGACTTATCCTCTGGGAATCATGAAAAACTATCATCATAATGTAGCTATATCCGTACAACAAACCTCTACTGGATATGAAAAAGAAAATTACCATAAAAAATATGAAAAATAAACTCACCATTAAAGACCATTCGACAAATAAAGAGCATGTTAATTGCCAAGGAAATTGCTGAAACACCAAAAAAGAATCCAGAGGGTGAATATCGCTTGGATGCACTTTTACCAGCTGTAACATATACAGCACATAATTCATATGCACATAGTAGAGCAACAGCCGTAAGAAGAAGAACAGCAACTGCCCCTGTAAGAATGGAAACAAAGAAATTAGGTGCAAGTATGGAAGCAAAAGAGAATAAAGAGAATGTGCAGGTTACATTTTCTTTATACTATGCAGCCACTTAAACAAAGAGCACGTAAAAGTTTCCAGTAAATTTAGATCTCCCTCTGCATGTGTTACTATGCTTCTTTCTTTATTCACCCACCAGCACGGCTTCATCTAACATTAATTTTATCAAGGTTCAGTATAGGATTCTCTCACAATACTTAAAATGTTAACATGCAAAGCTATCATACTACTACTTCTAAATGTTGAAGTGTGTCAATTATCAATGTTGATAATACCATATAACATAACCTGGATTTTCCCTTTCAGTATTCAGAAAGAGCTAGTAAGGGGCACAAGGAACATTTCATCCATGGTTCCAAACTTCTCAAGTAAATAATGGTTTTTCCTCATAGCTCCGAATCATTTGAACCCAATCTCCAGCATAGATATACCCAATCTTCAGCATAGATATACCGTCATTAACCAACTAATCTAACCTAAACAGCACTACACCTAAGAATATGTCAATTTGATCTTTTCAAGTTCCCAACCACAAATGTATCCAATAACATACAATATTATATCTCAGGAGTTTCAATTCAAATGAAATTCACAGAACTGGAAATGTGAAATCCCAACAAATGGTCTCCATAGGCTTGTAAATGTCGTAGTTACTAGCATCCTCCCAATATTTGAGCCCATCTCAAAGAAACTCCAAATAAAAGCAAATCTAACCCAATCATTCAACAGAACTACAAAAAAACCAATGAATTAAGTTGAGCAATAACAAGAATTGTTTTCCAAGTTATAACTAAAACTTTCCACAAGAACATAGGGTATGGAACAGATGTTAATAGAACAAAAACTCGTTCAATAAGAAAGGAACACCCAAATGCGTACTTGAACTTTGCCATTGTGTTCTCCACCAAAGCATGATTGCATAGAACGCCAATAGAAGAGCAGTGCCAGCCATTATTACTGCCAGACCAATTATATCACGGCCCAGCACGACAATCAGCCAGCAGCCCCACATGATAAGCACCAGAACCGGAGATACAACAACCACCCAAGCTAAAAGTGAGAGAAAGCGACATAGTATATGCAGCTGAGGGCCTTGCAAGATATATGGCCATTTTCTGGCATAGATCCAGCTGATGACACAAATTCCAATCAAATACAAAAATTAGATTAAGGAAATTCCTTTCCAATATAAATTGCAGGTTCAAACTGATACAACTTCTCAGTAACTCCTTGTCTTTCACTGTTATGTCCTCCCAGAAAATGTACTATCAAATAGACTTCGCTATATAAATATCATATCAAAAATAATGAAATACAGCATACTGTATCAACACCAAGTTGAAAGAAGTATCAATTTGAGAAAATTATATATGAAATGTACGAGGCATTCTAGACTATGTGTCATGCCTCCAAGTAAAGATAGCATGAACCTACTGCAACTATATAACTACTCCAACTTCTAACATGATGTTACCTTAAATAATTTGGACTGCTTACCTGTATATTTATCCTCAACTACTACATAAATTCCAATAAAAAACTGTGTTAACTCTATTACTTATGAGTTCCCAAGATGCTTTTACTCGGGCCTTTAAAAAAGCAAAGGCCTCCTAGACTTTCTTATTTGTTATTATTTAGTTTCATAAATTAGAACATAGTAGTTAGAATACAGGCACTTAATCACAGGAGCTAAGATGGATCCCCATAATTGCATTTACATTAACTTTAACTTCACAACTGAAGAAGTTCTACTCATTGGCAATTCTTCCATCTTTATCCTTTCAGGTTGCTGCTGACTTCAA
Source organism: Erythroxylum kunthianum (assembly GCA_024582655.2). NCBI lineage: Eukaryota > Viridiplantae > Streptophyta > Magnoliopsida > Malpighiales > Erythroxylaceae > Erythroxylum > Erythroxylum kunthianum. The sequence continues at coordinate 84,715 of JANIMX020000468.1, read as the reverse complement.
ATGACTCACAAGCAGGAAACTAAGAAAAACAGCCACATACTCTGTTTAGAAAAAGGAGTAGCAGAAGCATTCCATTCTCAGAAAAGAAAATGGGGATCTGAAAATATTTTTTTATGAAGCAGCATTTTCTCTAGTTTGAATTATATACAGGTGATCCCTTTAGAGGCAGAATTTGAGGAAAAAATAATTCTGCAGTCTGTTCTCAGTGGCATACCCTTCTTGCCTATTTCAATGAGCAGCAGATCACACTTGTAGTAAAAAGCCTTACAGAAAGATCAAGTGTGTGTTGACAAAAATGAAACCTAACATTAAAGTTGACCCAAATTGTTCCACAGGTTACCAATTCAATGTTAAATACTAGTAACGACATTGCGCACCAGGGTCCATAACTAAATCTGAACAGCGAGTCTATGGGATTAAACCAATATTGCAAGTATGACAACAAATTTAGTAGAATCGTATATAAAGCTTTCTTAGCAAAAGTACCTGTAAATCCGCCAAGGTCTCCAATTCACTGCCCAGAGAATCCAAAATGAAGCCAAACCTAACACAGTGAAAAGTGTGCCTGAAATTGCACAGGCCAATAAAACCCCACGCCCATCCCCTTCCATGGTGCCCCTCTCTTACCTGCTACACAACCACATGCAATCAGAATCAGCATCAATCTCACAACACGTATAAACGCACAGAAAGCCAGTCAATTTAATCTCAAAGGTTGAAATTTCAAAAATCAACCAAAAAACCCCCCTCTTCAACGAGAAAAATGAAAAACCCAGATTCAGAAAGAGCAATGCAAGGGCAAAGAAACGGGATTTTACCTACTAAACTGAAGTGAGGTCGAAGGGCACTAGCATAATGGTCCGAATTTAGCAGAAAGAAGTCATCATGGGTATGTTGCTAGTGCATACAGCTTCACCGCTGAGCAAATGGGTTTAAAGGCGTGAACTATACATTTGAGCTTCAGTCCACATAGAAGAAGCTAGGGTTTTTTTGTGGTGAATGGAGCTAAGGAAGAAGATGAAGAAGTAAAAAAGAAAAAAGTTAGCTACTTTTAGGGTTTGTCTTGTCTGGTTTGGTGTTTGATTGATAAGGTTTTATCTTCTATGAGAAATTCTGAGCTCCCACAGTCTTCTGAGAGAGTAAAGTTAAAAACCCTACTCTTAGGTGTGAACGGCGTGAGAAGTTAAAAAAGAAAAATCAAAAATCAAAAGGGTACCCTTTTTCCTTCTCTAATTTCTCGAGAAAGGGACAGAAAGCTAAAGACTTTAGGAGGAAGGGATGAGGGAGAAAGAGAAAGAGACAGAGACAGAGATAGAGAGACAAGATAGGAGAGTAAGTGACTGAGTGAGAGTGAATTGAGAGATGCAATAAAATGAAACAGCTATACTCACTTGTGACTGAAAAGAATCCCCACCCCAACGGCGGTGCGTGGAATCAACCCTCCAATCAGAGTTTGCTGACAGGATTAGGTGAAGACCACTTGCTATGCTTCTGGAGATTAGTATTGGGATGATGATTTTTTGCAAATAAAAATAAAAATAAAAAACAGAACACATTAACCTGTCCTCTGCTGTAAAAGATTTGAACTTTAGTCAATCTTTGATCTAAACCTTGAATATTAACATGAAATTTCTTCTTCTATGGGTCAAGCTTTGATTTAGTAGGTGAAGAATTTGTGTGTCTTCTTCCTTCAAGTAAAGAACTTGTGAGATGACTATTTTAGATAGAATATGACTTTTGCTTGCACCCAAATAAGTCAATAATTGGTATATTTTCATTTTAAGTAAACATGTAAATATGATTAACAAGCCTAATTATGATGACCTCTTTTACGATTCATTACTAAAAATTCATAATCACTATCTTTCGAGTACGAAATATAAGCTTATTGAGACAATGTTGTTGTTGGTGTTGTTGAATCCCATTATGGCTGGTATTGGTAATGAAGTACATTAACAGTTCCGAAAACTCATAAACAATGTTATGTGCTAAACCCAACTCTTAGATATGCTCTGTTCTCCTTGAGCAGAGCAGAGAAAAAAGAAAGTGTATGTATAGAAGAAACATGGTTTTAATTTCTCCATTAACTCCAATAAGTAGAGACTCAGAAGGTGTGGTGTGAAGAGCTACCAACAAGGCAAGCTCTTCAGTAATCGAAGGACGACCAACAATGAGACAAAACATATGTTGGGAGGAACAAGCTAATAGAGTTGCAAGAACAAGGCAGTTGTAGAATCTCAAGACAAGTTCTGTTTTCCTATGTTTGCGTAAAACTTAGTTTAAGTTGGAAACAGAGGATCATCACTCACTTCAGCAAAAGCCTGGATGTTTCCTAAAGCCTGGATCTTTACCTCTTCAAGAATGAAACTCTCTCACTTCCCACTTGGATTTTCCAAGGATAATGATAAATATGTATAGTTCACAGGTTCGGTTCAATCTTTAGATATGGAATCCTCAAGGAATATGATTCTTAAATATATCAAGTTGATATGGGAAGGTACTATCATCCAAAGATGCTTCTCAAACACCGGAAAGGGTAGGAATAGGCGAAGAAAATGCAAAGAAATATGTAAGCTGGAAAAGGGTTTTGTACAGATACCAGCAATTTTCATTAATTTTAGCAAACCACTCCAAGGACAGGAGTTAAGCAAACAAATAGAGGGAAGAGAGTAAGAAAAGTAACAAAGGCCTGTTTCTTTCAGCTTTTTAAGAAACTTGACCTCATCCCCAACCACTTAGATGGAGAATCTTTCAGTAAAAAATACACAAAGAGTCAAAACTTCCCACTACTACACAGAGGGGGTCAGTCACATGTACCACTAACACAAGCTAACAGTAAAAAAAAGAAAACTTGAAAGGCCAGCCATTACACTAGATTGAATGATACATGAGAGTTTTTTTTTCTTTTTTATCTTTTCTGCTATTTTATCCACTTCACGGGCAGTTTGAGTTTTTACCAGGTCCACCATAGTAAAAATAATGGCCCCAATCCCCATTGTTGCCAGTTTGAACATCATAGCAGTTAGATTGTTCAGTGTAGGTGCCAAGCCCTTTAGGAGCCTTGAGGTTGTTGGAACTATCAACAACTTGAATGTTCCTGAAATAACTAGATTTTCCAAACCCTTCTTCAGGAAAATATCCACTTCCCATTTGAGTAGATGTGTGCTGACCACCTGCCTCTGAGTTCACCACTTCACCACCCCACTCAATCATGGAAGCACTGTCTGCTAAGTATGAAAACAGGAAAGATGGCCAGTACCCCAATACATAGTCATTCCCAAATTGCATCCACCAGTGCCCTTCTTTTGGATCCTACACCATTGGTTCAAGTAATCAGATTATTATGGAGCAATACATGGTAAGCCACTAATGTACCAGGCATTCAGAAAACCATTATTACAGTGTTCCTGTTCTATAGCAACTATCCATAGTTTATCATGTTTCTTGCAGGTTCAAAGAAGTGATCAAAAGATCCAAAGATTCTGCATCATCTGCACCAGCAATGATGTTTCTGACACTCACCCTTTATTAAAAAATATTAACTCTAGTATAGACAAAACTCAAAGATCACATGCAACTTGGACAGTATTAGCTAGATGGGAACTTTCTTGTTGTGATGTGCCTGCTTTTTACAGTTTAGGCTGGAGCAGAAAGTGAGGAGGACCTCAGCTTTTTACCTTCCAGATAAGTATACTAATATCATATTGGGAATTGCGATAGGCAGACACGGGAGAGATGCTTGCACCCATTGCTATCTCACTGTTGATCTGAATAAAGCCTGAGCAAAGAAGATTATAGCAGCCAGTGGCTTGGTATGCATCACTCTACAATGTTTTTACAAAGGAAATGTGAGCAAGTTTTCTCAGAAGTTAATCAACATCAATGGCAGAACTCAGGCTACTAGTATCTGAGAGCTTACAGTCCAGTAAGTGAAAAGCCTTGTGTTGTTATCACCATATAAATCTGGACTGACCTGCACATGTTCAAATTCAATAACCAAAACAAAAAGGGGTGATGATATTACACGAAAGCTGGATCAGACATTTGTTTCCATTATTTCTATCGTAATTACCTGCCAACCAGCTTCAATGCTGTTAAGATCTTCACCAAAAGAACCTCCAAGTATCCATAACTGAGACAAGCTAAACTCATTAGGCTGCTGTATCTTAGGTTCCCAAACATTAATGGTAGCTTTTGCTCCATAGTACTTGTCCCCTTCCACATAAGCTATTGCATGCTGATGAATCCAAAAACATAACAAGATAAATAGACGTTGCGAACAAATAAAGCATTGTAGAATTCACCAAAGTAAAAAAAAAAAAGGCAAGGCTTTATCTTTTCAAAGGAATGGAATGAAAAGTTTAAATGAAAAGAAAGCAGTTACCTGGTGACCACTTTGATTGATAAGATCAGGATCTACAGACCTGGGCTTGGGAATTTTTCTAGGCCCCTTCCTACCATATCTTTTCACTGAGCTTGCTCTCAAAACATCATCTTCCTTAGTTCTTCTGATGGGTATAGTATCCTCTGGGCATTTTCCGTTGGCATGCCACAACTGGGTGATTGAGTTTGTTCTTTCTTTTGGTTTTGTAGACACCTTATTATCATCAAACAAACCTTCTGGATGGTAACTAGGCCTCATCTGATATTTAAGAACCATAACAACCCAATACGACACCATCAGTAACAGAAAATCCAAGCAAACTAAAAAATCTTGATAAGGTTAAAGCCTGGAATTGAAGAAAATGAACCTGAATCTTGTGGTCTTTGAGGAAAGGGTGATCAAAGGCTGGCTGATGAGATATGTGAACGCAATCTATAATGTCTCCATCTGAGCTCTGCATATAATCATTCCAAGAACTCATAACCAGGAAGTTTCTCACACATAAATAAGTAGGAGAAGTAACACTTTCCAAACATCCTACTGAAAAGTTATAAAGCAATTACCCTGATTCTTCCAGTTGCATTTTTTATTTTTATTGCTCCGAACGAAATCATTAGAGCGAGAGTGAAAAATCAGAACATCAATGATGATTGAAAGCCTCAAACCCCACGAGAATAGGAAGTGTTCATGTTAAAAAAGGACACAAAAGGGTAATTTTCTCCCCTTAAAGTTCAAAAAAAAAAGCAGGCGATAAGCAAAAGAAGAGATATGAAGAAAGAAAACTGAGTACTGAACTCAAAAAAAATCAAAATCTTTCACCAAATCAAGTAAGCAATCAAGTTTGAGCAACCTTATAAACCATTTCGAACAACTGTGGTTTCGGAAAACAGAAAATTATAGAGAAAAATAGTCCATCTTCCTTCACTTTCCCAGCTACGAACCAGAACCACATGTCCAAGTCTCCAAGGAAGTGTAGAAGTACCTGAATGCTTTTAACAGCAGGCTTGTTTAAGCGATTCAAGTGCTTTTGAACCTCAAGTTTCTGCCTTGAAACACTTAACCTAGCAGCACAAGATATTGAGAGAAGACCCCAGAAGCAGAAAACTGCTACAAACACTTGACTCCTTCTAAAATGACCAACACCATCACCCCCCATCTTCACTCAAACCCACCAAGAACCAAAGAAGCTAGCTTTTAGCTTTTAGCTTTAGCACCAACCTGCAACTGATTAGAGCTTAAGCAGAGAACAAGCCGACCATTGTCACACAGAGAAGAGGAAGAGAGTGATTATCTTAAAGGTCTAAGCTTTTTGTCTTCTTTTCTCTGCTTATCCTGAGTTTTGAAGTTTATAAGTGAGACTTTACCTTTGTGCTCTAATAAAATATAATTTCCACTCAGCTCACCACACCTTCTTCGCTAACAGACACACAAACACAGTCTCTCTCTCCCTCTTACAAAAACTTAAAAAACTGACCTTTTCTTGTCACACCCTCTCTCCACTTTAACATAAAAAATTGCACCTTTTTTTGTCTCTCTCTAATCAACAACGGCAAACTAAACTCGCTCTCTAAACATCTCCCACCTTATGCCTTTCCCATTTTCTTTCTCTCTCTAAAAAGCACTCACTTTTCAAGACTTTTAAATTGCAAATTCTTGTGTGGGTCAGATTTTGACAGGAAGGAAAGCAAATAAACCCAGATTCTGTGAAATGATGGGAAATAAGCTCTCTTTGTCCTTCTGCAGTTTTTAGTAGTCATAATGTAAACTTGTGGTTGGTTTCAGCTATAAATGGGAAGATGGTCTTCTCTTCTTCCATAATTACATAAAGATTAAAAACGAATCCAAAGCAGTCCTTTAATATATATATATATATATATATGGAGGAATGGATTCAAATGGTTTCCAACTCAGATTTTCATGTTCCTGTGTTATTCTGGACAAAGATTCTTCTTCCATTATGGTTTTTTATATGTATTTGTAAGATTATACTAATGAATTGTATATTATAGCAAAAAATGAGTTCTTTAAATATGGAAGTAACCCATTCTTGTTCTTTGTTTCTGAAAAACATACATAGGTGCAAACATTTCTAGGAGTAGAAGATGTTGGTACCAAATGTTTCATAAAATGTGGTTCTGTGAGAATTCTTGATCTCTGGCAAAAATGGAGGGAAACTTAAGAGGGAACAGAACCAAAAGTACAAGTCTTTTCTTGGTACCAAAATCAGATCAGACCAGACCAAATCAAGCCAACGGTAACATTGCTCAAAAGCAAAACAGAAATTTACCCTTCTCTAGCTTCTTCTTCTTCTTCATCATTATCATCGTCATCGAGGTAAGGACGCAGACCGTGTGGTGGTTGCATCACTGAGTCCACCCGTGAGTTTGGCACGTATCACGAGGGTATTGGAGATTTGACCAAAAGAGAATCCAACAGTGGAAAATCAACGTGAGACCCATTTCTAGTGTACTGTAGATGTAGACTATTATTATATGTTTGTGTTAGTGATGACGTAACATACACGTGTCCTTAACTACACACGTCACTAATTTTTTTTATTTCTTTTCTTGCATTGCATACACAACAATAATAACGATTAAAAATTTCGCTGACTATGTGAATTTAAAAAAAATTAATAGTACGTAATTTTATTTCTAATTAATAAAAAAATTATTTTCAAATAACTCACGTAAAAAATAAAAAAAAATACTAAAAAAAGACGAAAATTAATAATGATAATAATGCGAATAATAATGATAATAATAATAATAACTAATTCAAGTCAACTTATGAAACTTACAATAATCCATTTATGAGAGATTTTTTATTTGAATCTTCGTATGCCAAAGTTTTTTATTACGGGTCATATATTCAATAAATTCTAACGCTGCCTTATCATTTTTATCACCTCCTTCTAATTTTTTTTATGCCTCTTTTTCTTTTTCTTGCAGTATCTGATAACTATTTTCTCGCATCTTCTTACTAGAGTTTTTAGGTGTCTCATTTTAACATATTCAAACCACCTAAGCCTTGTCTATATGAATTTGTTAACAATATTAGCTACATTTATTTTGTCTCTTACCATCACATTCTCGATCTTATTTCTTATAGTAAGGTTACATATCCACATTTTAAAAAAAAATTACATATTTATCAAAGCATCCTCATCTCCGTCACTGTTAACTTATGACTATACATTTGTTTAATAGGTCAATACTCTGCTCCATAAAACATAACCAATCCAAATTTAGTTAAATAATCGAGTATTTTCTAAACATTAAGGTTATTATTTTCTAAATTGAGGGAAAGCCTTAGAATAATCAGTAAAGTTACTTTGTTGTGATTGAAAGATCACAGGTTCAAGTCACGAAAACAACCTCTTTATAAAAAATACAAAGGAAATTATGTGTATAATTGATGTCCCTTACCCGACCCTCGCAAAACGAAGAAAATGAATTTGTTGTTTTTAAGCTTAGTAGTATTAGTAATTGATGATCAATTGATATGTCGTAGTCAGGGTAAATATAAGATCGGCTCGGATTTGAGTCTCAACTTCTTTAGTTCAAATTCAACACAAAAAATTATGTAAATAAATCTAAACAATTTAGATGCCGAATCAAACTCGACTAAGTTTAATTATTTTTAATTTTTAATTTAATATTATTTATAAACGACGTTATTTTTTACTAATTTAATTTAATATATAAAGTATTAAAAAATTTCAAATTTGATTCCTTCAAATGGAAAATCAAACTTTTGACTTGGTTTTCTTAATCTAATCATAGAAAAGATGCTTTCACTCTCTCTCTCTTAAATGTGACAAAAGTTGAATAATCATTCACAATTTCATACATGTATTACGTGTTCAATGATCTTTAAACGTCAATGACCACAAAGAAGCTTTGAATCAAAAGCAACTTTTTTCAATACTTTAGTACCTTAATTAATCAAAACCTCAAATTTAATAATAATAATAATGTTGAATACATCAAATCTTATGATTTTTTCGATTTAAATAAAGCAAAACATCAAGAGCCTCGACTCAATAAAGATTAAGAAGATTAACTCAAAAAAAAAGTCATCGAATTTGATTAACAGGGTTTCGCTGCCAATAATAATAATACTAATATATAAGTCCTTTAAATAACAAATTAAATAGTAACTAATTTAAAAAAAATAATTTAGCAATTAAAATTTTAAATATTATATAAATTATGTGAAAACTAATTTTTATTGATATGATATATTGTTATATACAATCATATCAAAAAAAATAATATTTTGACTTAATTTATACAGATTTTAAAAATTCAGGCACTTAATTAAATATTAAACAATGTAATACTAAATTGAAAAAAATTAAATATTTTTAAAGTGTTGTCCTTTTTAAAAAAACTATAATTTTAGATTTTTTATATTATTTACAGACTATACTTTTTTTTTTCAAAAAGTGTTGTTTTTATTAAACACAAAATAGTTTGGAAATTAGCTATATTTTGGTTTGAACAAACCGAGTAACTTTTCACAATTAGCTATCAGCTACCAGCCATCGGCTATCACAAACAAACAGGGCTTATGAGAGTTTGTCGGTGAGTTAATGGGACGAGTCACAGACTCAATAGAAATAGACAAAATGTCAAATTTGGTTGTTGGGAAAATGTTCACGAGACTGTACTGTGCTGCTGTGTGTGATTTTGGACAAACAAAACTTCCCATTTCTTTGTTTAATGGCTTCATGCTTATCCACATTTCTACTGTGTTTGTTATAATTTTGTACAATTTTTGTATTTGATTCGACTAATCTCGAAATTTAAAAATTTTAAATAAAATTATTTTGAACAAAATAATCTTATTTTTTAATTTTTAAGTTAAAAAATTAATTAAGATAAATCCAAACTCGATCAAATTTTAGACCGTTCAAGCCGAATCAAATTTAGGTCCTGTTTGTTTGAGCTGATAGCTGATAGCTGGTAGTTAATAGTTGATTGTGAAAAGGTACTTTTAATAATTTATTGAATCAGGAATTGATTGTGACTTAAACAGCTATCAAAAATTATTTGATGTTCTTTACCAAACAACTGGTAGTTGAATCAGGAGTTGTTTGAGAATATCAGCTCCTCCCAAACGCTAAAACAAACAGACTCTTGATCTTAGACCGCGAGTCTCCAAGTTGGCATGAGCTCGGCCAGACATTGCCAAACCTACCATGCCAATTTCTATTAGCGATTGTTGAGTATGGTAGTTATTAATATTTATGATTTTTTTATTTTTTATTTTATAAAATATTTACTAAATATATCTTGCAAAGTTGACATATAATAATTTCTCAATAATTGCCTTTTTTTATCATGCAAGAATTTTATAATAATTATATATTATATGATGATGTTGATCAATCGAATTAATTAATATTTAACTTACATGAAAGATAAGCTAAATGTAAAAGTATGTAGAGTTGATATTTCAATTTTAGATAAAATAGAGTTTGAATTAACTGGATTTTAAGTTATGATTGAACATAATCTCAGGTCCAATTGGATCGGCTTACCTTATCCGAATTCCAAAATTTTCAAATGAAAATTATTTATTTTGAATAAAACGATGTCGTATTTAAAATTTAAATTAAAAAAATAATTGAATTGGCCTAGGCTTAATCACACTTCGAACTGCCCAAGTTTGATTAGACTCGGGTTAGGATTATGAGTCTCGATTTTGATCGGACTTTGAGCTAATCTCCGGTTTGAATATAACTTTTTAGGTTTGGCTAGAGTTTGAGATGATTCGAACTAGGCCTGATCATGATTAGGTTTCTAACTGGGTAACCGGCGGTTAAGGTTTAGGAACCGTAACCGTGGTCAAAGGTTTGAAACCGTAACCTTTTATAACGATTCCGATTAAGATTAGACTAATTTAAAAATCGTGAACCGGCGGTTAAACCGTCGATTTAAAAAATAATATATATATATGCTAAGGTTTATTATCACCTTGGCTAGCCACGATTTTAACGGTGGATAGCTGCCAAGGTTGTAAACCTTTGCTTGATGCCAAGGTTTTAAACTTTGGCATAAGCCACGGTTATAACCGTGATTTCATGCCAAGGTTAAGCCGGTTAATTTGTTTAATACTATAAATACATAATTTTATTTAATCAAACATTTAACATAATTTCTCTCACAACTACATGCTCTTTTTTTCTCTCACACACACAAATAATAGTGTAATAGTTTCCAAGTTTTTATTTACTTCTACAATTCATAATTGTTTTATTAATTTATATAATTATTCTTATTCTCAATTGTTACTACATTTATTATTTTTATTATTATTGTCAATTTTATTATTACAAGTTGTTTAACCGTGCTCGGATAAACCGACGGTTAAACCGTTATTTAACCGTAGTCGGTTAAACTGTAACCGGTGGTTTTTAAACCGTAATCTAAATTGTGAACTGACGGTTCGGTTAAGGTTTATAAATTTTTATAAACCGTAACCGGTAGTTTATTAATTATAGTTAGGGCTGATCCGAACCAATACTAAACCTAATTACAAGTCAACGGAAATTATGAAGAAAAAAAAAGGGAGGGTAGGACCTAGTAGCCCATCTTTGTCCACCGGTGTTACATCCACAGCTGTCACTTTTAGAAAATTGCTAAAAAAGTTCTGATATGAACATGGCGTGATTGGTGCTTTGTGGTTGCTAAAAGTCTACATATTGTTTTTTCCTTTTTCTCTTAATGGAAAGATGATAAATCTTTTTTTTTTAATTTTTTATAAAATTAATTAATGTGTCCATTATATTCAATGAGTTAGTGGGTGACAAAGATTGGCCATTTAGTTTTAAGTTCATGTGCTGAATCTTGGCTTGGTGCCAGAATTTATGGTGTTTTTGCTGGTGGAGGAAAAAAAGACAATGATTAAGCAGATAGCTGATTATAAAAAGTTACGAGGGTGTTTAGTTTAATTGATTGAGGTAGCTGATAGTTGATTAGATCTCAATTAGCTCTTTAGTCCTATTTGATAAAGTACCCAATCGACTGCTGATAGCTAATTGAGGGTCAATAAGCTCCTGATTTAAAAAAGTTCCGGTGGTGCTGATTGTCTTTAATACCCTTTAAATTTTATTTTATGTGATAGATTGATTCATAATTAATATTTAAAAATTAACCAATCATAAAAAGTTTGGAATATAAATTCATAAATGCTTTCTTTTTTTATTTAATAAAAATTTTAAAATTTTCAAATTAATATAAATATAAATATATATTTTATATTTTATATTTTAAGTTACATAATTATTGAACAGTTGCATTATGTATTTTATACAAATACATAATTATTTATCATTGACAAAGTAAAATATTATTTAACTAAAAAAATTATTGTATTTACTTATTTTAATCTCTATATTTTATACGCATGCGCATATTTTTATATATTTATAAATTATGTCTATATAAGTAAATTTACTCTAATCAGCTACTTCTGATCAGTCAATTTATCAAACAGTAATCCTTAATCAGCTACCAACTATCAACTATCAGAATCAGCTACTAGCTATCAGTCATCAGCTATCAGCTATTAGCTGAGTTTGATAAGCTCAACCAAACATGGCCTACATTCAGTAACTTATTAAATCACGAGTTGTTTGGGGCTTGAATAACTATCAGTAGTTGTTTGATGTTCTTTACCAAACAACTGTCAGTTAAATCAGGAGCTGTTTGGGGCTACCAGTTCCTTCCAAACGCTGAAACAAACAGACTCTGAAAAGGTGGAGTACCCTTTTCCTAATTCAAGTTTAGGGCTCATATCTTTTATTTAATTTGGCCGATTTAAGTTAATTAGATTAAAGTTTAAGAGGGTCGGCTAGTTTAGAGTTAATGATTAGGCTTAAATTTAGAAACAACCTCTCTACTAGTTAAGGATAACGTTGCGTATTATTGGGCCTTCCAAAATCTTACGTATGAAATTAATTTTTTTATAAATGGACCGGGCTCAGGCCCTTTTATTAGCTCTAAATTTAAGATTGATCGAATGTGGAGCATATGACCCAAACTAGAGTCCAAACTTTATCTACCCTTTTTCATGCAAGAACAAACCAAAATCATCAAACCAAGTCCTACACAAAACCTACATGCAATGCTTAAGCTTCCAAATTCATCAGAAACCATAACTATTCCAAGTTAAAATAAAGCATCTTATGATTATCAAATGGCATTCAGGCAAGCAATTCCAATGGTTTCGCAATCTGTACTGTAAATTAATGCGTTCTTAGCTTGTCATTACCAAAAAGGAAGAAGAACCCAACAATTTTTCATGCATGATCGAACTTCCCATTGTTACAGATATAAACAAAATCTAAAATATATATGTCATCTGCAAAATCCACACCATTAATGGAAAGGCACTTAAGGTGGATTGACCAAACTGTTACTAGGAAGCCATAGCTGGTTCCTTCTGTTTCTACTTACCAACCTCCATTTCTGAAGGCAACTTTGGAAAGTTTAGCTGGAGAAAGTGTCTTGTTCAAGAAAGAATAAGCAACAGGAGCTTGAACGAATCTGAATTTTATCAGATTCCTTGATTACTTAATGCTAGATGATTGGAATAAATCGTGTGATGAGACAAACTTTGCTGGCTAACTATTCTAGACAAGCAACGTCAGGAACATCCCATACGAGGTAGTTCAAAACCAATAAGTTATATAAGGTATACGAGAAGTTGAACGTGATCAGGTTTTGATTTATTCAAGCCAGCCTGTTTAGTATATTCATCAAGTTGATTTGTGCACAAGAAACTTGTTGTGCATGGATGTTGCGTATAATCCAGGACAGGAAAAACTAAGATTCTGAATTTGTCATATTAACTTTTTAAGCTTTTCAATCGTTTTCTGAATGCTTGCTCCTCCATTCATGGTTGATTAACAATGGCGGTCATGTGTAGAAGAAGGTACTAGGTTTGTCTCATTGCTTGGTAGATGACAAGAGAGAAACAGGCTCCTGGAGGTCTCTGGATACGTACCAGTTCATCATCAATTAACTTCAGATATTGCTTTCTGGGTTTTACTTGGTGGACTTCCAAGAGTTTGATGTGCTTCTTATTTTCAACTCCTTCAAGCTCAAAAGCCATCATATAGAAATTCATTGATTTTGAGGGTTTTCTCTCCATTTTCATGATTCTGAAGTGGAGTTATGAAATGGGATAATATAAAGATCACAGTTTGTTTGTAAATCAATATAAATTTTCGTACATGAGGCTTTTGTTCTGCAAAATCCACTTTCCTCTGTTCATTTGTTTCTGCAAAACCTCAACGGGTATATACAAATCAGGACAATTAAAGTTGGAAAACAGTCCTCTTGCATCTTCAACCACAGCTGTATCAGTTCCTGATGTCACCTCTAACAATCATGCACCAGTTGAATTAGCTGACACTACAGAAGAAATTTTAGATGTAGAAGAGAATAAGATAAAGACAAGAAATTTCCTGAAAAGTTGTCTTAAAAAGCAAGTCTTGGATTCCATAGAAGCTGAGAAGAAGAGAGTTCAATGGATGGATTTCTTGGGGAAAGAACTTGTGGAGATCAAGGAATTTCAACCCAGGTGGGTGTACTTTTCTCTCTTATTTCAGAATTGGATTCAGAGTTCATTTCTTTGGTTTTTACCTGCATATTTTCACGTCTACCATTATATTTTTAGATGTTTAAACCATAAGAACTCAGCACTAAACTGTGGAGTCCTATTTCAAAGTAAATGTGCCATATCCTGTCTATTTTTGCCTCAATTGTTCAGTGAATGACTAGTTTACCTTCTTCCAGTTGTTATGGAAACCAAAAGTTCTTCTCTTTTTGTTTCAGAATATCCAACTTGGTAAGCAAGCATTTTGCTGAATTATAGACTTGGTCTGCTTTGATATAAAGATCTGTTTTTTAGGGATGCAATCTCTGTAAAATAATGGAACTAAGTGATCTGTTGGATTTCAATTTGTTCCTCCAGGGAATATATCATGTATTGGATGGCAAGTCACATAATGAAAACTTTTCTTGTAGCAGCAATCTGCTTGTGTATTTCTTCATTACCAACTTATTGTTTCCTTCTTTCTCTTATAGTGAATCAGAAGATATTGACAGTGCTGATCAGAGAAGTAGGAGATGTGTTTGTGTAATTCTTTGACATCCATACATCCTGCATGTTCCTGGAAGAGAAAGCTGAAGATTAAACGGTCTGATCTCGGCACATTCTACCGATCCTATACAAAATCAGACGAGCTGCATTGAACTCGTGATATCAAGATTCCTGTTTTAGCTGTTGTCTCACCATCCTGTGTCAAAATTCAACCTGGTTCAGGGGAATCTATGTAAATAAAATGTTTCATTTAAATGATTATGAATATCATACCAATTCACATCCTGATACTGCCAAGTTGCTTCTTTCACAGCATTATAGAGTTGATATTACTGTTTGCTTGACACTGTTGTTAACTGGAGAAGGATTGATGCTAATGTTAATAGGAATCAATATTGCAACTCTTGTTCTTTCAACATCATGATTCTTTATCGTGTCAGAACTTGGGGCGTCTTTTTAAAATTTTCGATCTTTGCTTTTCCTGAAACAATGTACTAAATACTGACACGGACATAAGACAAGTTCGGTAGGAACTGAACTTTTTGTTATGCTTCAAACTGTCAAAAGCTAAGCAAGCTTACCTAACACTATTACTCCTCTCTTAAGTGTAGTTTTTCCATCTTACTTCAGGCACAATTCCAACATGGCCTTTGTTTCACATTCAATTTGAGGTAACTACAGCTGATATATATATTACTACAACTGCATAATGGTCCAATCAGATCTTTATAACTGATAGAGAAATTATAGAAAGATGCAATTTGGTCTGGTTTTCCTTTTGCTGCACAATCATTCATGTAAAAGAAATAAGAATAGTACGATTCTTTATTCAGAAATTGATGCCAAACAAATAGAAAAATCGGCTAAACAGAAGAAAGAATGAAATTTAAAAACTGCAAGTTCTCTAATTGACGATGATAGTCGAAAATAAAAATCACCAACCAACGAAATAAAACTGAGTTTAACACTTCTTATAAAGGCTAGCCCTAACTGGTAATAAAATTACGAAATTATCC